>VZTJ01000926.1:1075827-1144665 GCA_013397795.1 Orthonyx spaldingii | reverse complement strand
TGCGAGCCGCTCTCCGTTCACTCGCGGGTTCCTCGCCGTAGCTCTCCTGTCTGCTGCCGTCTGGAGAGCCACAGCCTCTCTGCTTCCTGTAGAGCAGTTCAGCGAAAGCAGTAATTAGGGCCCGTAAAAATTTATTTTATTAGCCAGAAGTGTTGGTGGGTAATTGGCCATAATTTGAACCCAGCCAGATTGGAGATTAATCACGGAGATCTTTTTACCAGAAACACCAGGGCTGTGAGCTGGAAAGCCTTCCCGAGGCGGGTGGGACGGGACGGGATGGCGGCTGCGGAGAGGGCGGCCGGCAGCGAGCGCCTGTGCTGTACCCGTCCTTGAGGGTGTTTGACACTGGCATGGGAAGAAAGGAAACCTTGTTTTCCAAGAACTCTGCTCTTTCTCAGCTTGATAAGCATTTAAAATAAAAGCTGCACAATTGGAATTGGCAGAGCATCCTCATTCTTTTGTCTGTCTGTTTATTTTTTTCCCCTCATCCCTCGACATGTGTGCTACAGCCCAGGGTTACTACACCCCGTGGAACCACAGGCCTGGAGCTCTGCAGGCGTGCGCCGCGCTCTGCCCACCCCCGGCCTGGCTCTTTGAAGCCTGGCAGAGCAACAGAGATCCAGCCCCGACCCTGGCAGCCTCCTTATGGCCAGGGCACTGAAGTCTTTGGCAAAACGTGTGTTCTCAGCCCCTTTCAGCTCCCCCTTCGCTCACGGGGCAGCAAACCCAGGGCTGCGCTGGAGCCGGAGCGGTGGTTTTGGAATCAGGCTGTGACTGCGCTATATGGACCCGATGGCTTTGGTATTTATAGGCTTGGTTGGAGCAGCTTGAGCGTGGCCAAGGGAGCGGGAGCGGCTTGAGGGCCGACGCTCATCCCGATGGAGGGTGATTGGAGAACTCCCCGCTCCGGGAGGACGGAAGAGCCAAGCCCCTCTGCACACATGTCACGCGCGGTTACTGCCGGTTGAATCACACCAGGGAGTTACTTCAGGCTACTAGCCCTGCTTGTTGCTTTGGTGTGAGTTACTCGGGGCGTTCCTTCAGGTCCGTAGTGCTTGTTTTTCGCTTGGCAGCCTCGGGGCTGGGACCTGGTGTAACCGTTTCCCAAGGAATATTTTTGGTTTGAAAACTGAAGGTCAGCAGTTCGCAAGGGCTGCGCTTGCAGCCAACTCTGTGGTTCGCCTTGTGCCACCGGGCCAGCAGCACTTGAAATCCTGATCAATTGATCTGCAACAATATGAAACCACGAAGGGCGACTGCCAGTTAAAACTCCCCGTCTCGCCCCATTTTCCCCACCCAAAGTGTCTTTCTGCCCATATCCCCTTTCTTGCCGCCTGTCTCCCTCCCTCCCTTTCGGCTGTGTATTGGAGTTTTTGTCTATCTTTTTCCATCTCTCTGTCTCTTTTCATAACAGTTTTTAATAATGTTTTAGTTAGTTCCAGCCTTTTCCCTCAATGGATCCCATTGGAAAATGCATTTGAAAGGAAACAGTTATACACTTCCCTTCCTTTGAAACTCTGTTGGCACCTTTTCCAGTGCAGTAAACCATACAACATGGATTTTCAAAGTTTCCAAACACAGACATGCTGGCGTTAAATTTATGAAAAAATATTTTATTCGGCTGTATAGTAACTATGAGTCTCCGAGCTGCTGGTCACAGTGAAATCGAAGCTCGCTTTGGAACTGCAACAGGTTTTCAAATCTCTGCAGGAAACGGCGCTGGAGCCCACAGCTCCCTCGTGCCTGCCTGCCAGGAGACACAGCAGCAAACAAAAGGGGTGCTGGGGTGCCCCAGGGCGAGCCCACTGCCCCCCAGCACAGCCTCTCCCTCTGTATGACTGTGCTGGGAATGCTGCAGCAATGGGAGCTGCAGGGAACGTTGCTGTCGTGCCAATCCTATCTCAAATCACGGGGGGGAAGAGGAATTTGGCATAAAAGCGTGATGTCTTGTGCTGGTTAATGCGTGTGGAGGGTTCAGTGCCGTGGCGGGGGCTCCATCGCCAGTGTGAGCCCGCACGTGCGTTGGGACCCGAGGCTCCGGCTCCATGTGAGTTGTTGGAGCACTGAGATCGTATTTTCTAACAGGGGGGCTCGGATGCTAAACTTCCTGGAGTGGTTTCTCTGCGTGCTGTGGGTTTGTGCCTGTGGTCACAGCCCTTCCTGCAGGGAATCACTCGCTCGACACCTGAGAACCTCCCTGTGCATGGCACCGCTCGGAGCTGAATTTTTTCCAGATTTCCACAGGAGAGCACAGCCCCCATTCACCACGAGAGGTCTGGTGGGTGAATCTGGCTGTATCCTCATGAGGAGCATTTTGAGGGGTTGTTTTCAAACAGAACGAGCCTCGAAGGCTGTGCCCAGGGTGGGCACTTGAGGTGTGGTGTGAGGCACACAAAACCTCCTGTGACAGACAAGACCATGATATGGCAAAGAGATCCCAGGCTCAATTTTCCTATTGTCCTTTTGCTTGTAAAGTTCCTTTCCCTTCTCATGAGAGTTTTCCAGAGAAGTTACTGGTTAAGTGTTATCATCGTGCTCAGTGCCACATGGAGTGTAGGAAGAGCTACAAGATTGAGGTCCAAATAATTGGACAGTGTAAACTCACTGGTTAGTGCTTAAAGCATTTTGGGTTTGGGTGCCTTTTTTCGTAGTATCTCTAACAGGTACCAATGGGGAACTGAGCTTAAGGAAACTACCAGTCCCTTGTCTGCCCACCTTGAGATGCAAGAGGTAGAGTTCTCATATAAAAAAACCTTTGGGAGCTGCCTTTGATCCTTCTCAAAGCAGAGTTGCCCAGTGTCTGCAAATTCCCTCCCCTCTGTGTCACCAGCCAACCAACAAGTGAGGGCCACACAAATAACTGACCACGTGTGTTGGGAGCATTTCTGGATCCTCCTGAAAGTTCAGGACTGAGGCACGGAATGGAATCAAGTTCTCCATCTTAATCCCCCAAACTATGACCTTGTCCTGCAGCCCTCAGCCTCACTGAACACGTGCACATTTCAGCACATCAGAACACTCTGCAGGAGGGTCTCTGCTGCCTGTTAATTTTCTGTGTTGACTGAAAATGGTACCTTGAGGGGAGAAAAAGTGATGTGTCGTTAGGACGGCTTTATGGTGAGTAAGTGTGATGGAGTTGACTTGAAGCTGCATGGATGCCTCCAAGTCTGGTGTTCTGAGAGTTTTCTGCGTGTGTAATTTCCATAGTTTTCAGAAAAGCGAGCTCCCCTGTGGAGCCAGGCTGACCTCATCTGGGATCCTCAGCTGGCATGTAAATCTGGATGCACCACACGAGCCTCTGCCACGGCAGGAATGCTGGATGTGTGGGGCTGGGATCCTCTGGGAAGAGCAGCCACTGATGGTGCCAGCAGAGCAGTGAGGGGCTGGAGAAGGGGCTGCTGCACTGTGCCTCGCTTGCGCTGCTTCAGCCCCCTTCTCCACCTGCCTTTCCCTCTCCAGTGCCTCACCTGGCTTGGTTTATTCTTCTGTCCAAGCAGATGAACCAGCTGCTGCTTTGGTTGGAGTGGCATGAGAAAGCTGTGTGATAGTGAGCACCCAGATTTCCCCAGGCCCCCACCTTGGCAAAGCAGGACAGAGGTGGCAGAAGGCACACCCAGACCCCTCCACTGTCCCCTGCCAAACTTCTGGTTCCTGCTCCAAGTGTGAAGGTGCTAGGGATTTTGTTGAAATGGTCAAAGAATTTTTAACTTGAGAAGAACAATATATTTTCCTTAACCTCATTCTGGCAAATGGCTGAACCTTTGTAGTTGAAATTTTCCCAATAAATTTAGCTTGAAGAAAGCTTTTGGCATGAAGGATTGCAGCCTAAATGGTTAAAGTTTGGCAAAGTTCTTAGGAACTGAAACCAAGGAATTATAATGGAAAGTGTTAGGTAAGCATCACTGCAGGCAGAGTGGCTGAGCTGTGCCCCTCTTGGTGGGGGTGTCCTGGGGCTGGGGGGCTTGAGGTGCCACTGCCATCAGCCAGGGAGGCTGGAGGGACCAAGTAGAGCTGGAGTGGGAGATGAGGAGGCATTTCAGGCTTGCAAGCATTTGATGAAGACTCTGGGATTTCCTGCTTCCCCAGAGCTGGCAGGAGGGCACGGATTTCACTGCATGTTTTGGCATTTTCTTTGCAAGCCGACACTCTGGGCCCTCAGGAAGCCTTAAGAGGACGAGCAGCAAAGGAGGGAATGTGCTGAAACGGAAGCTCCACACTTTGCAGTTCCTGCCCCATCAAGGGCTCCTTTCTCTGAATGCTCCCGTCTGCAGGCACTTGCTCTCATCATCTTTAACTGCAGGCTCAAAGTGCTCACCCGGGTTCACACCCAAGCCAGTTCCAGGCTGTCTGCTCACATTTTGCTGCCAAGGACATACCCACCCCCAGCAAGAGCTTGTAGGGGGTGCAAAATGCTGCCTGTTAGTTGCTGCTGTTATTTGTCCTGGTAAAACTTCCCCCAGGGCTGGAGGAAATCTCTTGGGAAGCCCTGTTCACACCTCCTCCCCGTTGTAAATAACATCTGTCACAGTTATGGCTGGGCAGACACAGCTCCTTGGGGGGATGCTGGTAGCTCTTGCCATGCTGCTGTGTAACCCAGCCGGGCTCCCCAGCTCCTCACTGGATCTTTTGGTGAGGTTCATAGCTCTGGCATCTTCAAAAAGGGCTGACAGATCTGTGCAGACAGAGGATGGGCCATCAGAGGTTATCTTTTATCATTCTGCATCATTGCAGTGCCGCTAAAACCCTTTTTCATTTTTATCATCCACGATTTTTCTTCTTTCATGCAGCATTCCCTGTTTCATCTGAATGCCCTGCTCGCCTTTGGGCCTGTTTGCCTATGCAGCATTTTCAATCCCATCCTGCTTGTGCATTTTATGGCAGATATTCTCTCCACAGGAAGAGACAGCTGGTGCCAGGCTGGTCTGGAGCTATAGATACGCTGATGAGCCAGCGTGCCAGCTTGAAGGGACACGCTTCCTTATGAGCCAGTCAGGAGTTACATACATTTGGATTTGCCAGCCTTTTAGCTGCCAGACGGGTCAAATTCATGTTGCTGTCAGTTGCTGGCAGCAGAACCAGTGGCTCTGGGGATCTGCAGTGAAGACTTTGCTGTGCCTGTGTCACAAGTGCCAGTGTCAGCTCCCACGCTCGGAGCGGCTCCGGTGAGGGCAGTGCTGAGAAATGAGAGTTTCTCTGGCAGTTCTCCAGCTTTGCCAGCATGGATGAGCCTGGAGGTGCCTTTGCCCCAGCTGTGATGGCCGGGGACTGGCGTGTCTCAGTGCAGATGTGACCAGTGACAACTGGGATGTGTGAGCCTCCCCTGGCAGGGGGAGTGTTTCTGACTCTGTATGGGCTGTTCCACATCCCAAACTGACTCCCACAGCCTTGCCGGGGGCAGGGGGGCAGAGCAGGATCCTGGCCCTGCTGCCTGGGTCAAGCACCCCAAGCGTGGAGGGAGAGCTCCGAAGTGCTGCTTAGTGCAAGTGGAAATGGCTTCAATCTGTGTTTTGACTGATGGGTCTTTTCAGGAAATTTCTGAGAATAACATTTCTAAAAATGGCTGCTTCTTTCCACTGATATTTCCTGGAAAAGGCTGTAGTTAATTTTAAACCACTATCCTTTTCCCTTTTCAAGTGGAAATGATTTTGTGCTTGTCCTCAAGGCTAATGTCATTCTTTGTGACCTAGCCCAGGTTGCCTGGTGGGGAGGGACACAGTGCCACTGCCATTGCCTCCTCTTCCAGGTCCCGTTGGTCTTCCAGAGCTGCAGAAATTGGGGTATTGGGGACACTCTGTGCATGTGTCTGCTTTCCCCATGGAAATTAATAACTTCTTACTAAGTTATTATTATTAATGGTCACTTCACAATGATGTTTTTTGTCGTTGACTCCTGGCCAGCCCCGAGTACACAAGAAAGCTGTCCCTAAAGTCATGCCCTAAAGCTTTGTTCATCAGGGTCAGGAAGGATATACTGAGCTGGTTATCACACCCCAGGTGCAAGGATCCAGCCCTGCCTGGGCTTAGGGACAATCAGAGCAAGAGACAAGTTCCTGGATCAGCCAAAGGGAGCTGGCAGCACAGAGCTGTCTGGGGCATGCAGCTCCTTGCACCGGGCAGAGCATGGCTTCCCCTGTGGCTCCTGGGCAGGCTCGCTGCTTCGGGTGGGAATATGTCATTAATTTTTATACCTTCCCCTGTAAACCATCGACCCTTTTTATGATGTCATGAGGGATTCCTTAATTTTGCAGCTGCTTCCTGGTTACGTCAGAGAAGAGCCTCCCGTCCTAGAGCCCAGCGCTGCAGTCCAGGACGGCTGGAAACAAATGAAGTGTTGAATATCTAATGGCTTCCACAGGGAGAGCTGCTCCATCCTCCCCAGGCCCCCGGCATTCCTCACCTCCTAGGCCTCCCTCCTTCCCTCCCTCGGACAAATCAGGGTTGCAGAGGGAGCTGCTGGCTCCTGGGCAGCCCCAGCTGCTCTGGGAACACGTGCAGCGAGTTCCCCGGTGCTGCTGCTGCGACTGAGACCCTCCCAGAACCTTCCTGCCTCTCCATGGGGAGACATCAGCACAGGGAGGTGGACTGGGGGCATCCAGGTTGTTACTAAAATCCAAAGGCTGCTCTGGGAGGGGTTCAGCCCTGTGTGCTGATGCAGGTGGTGATGTTCAGCTTGGCCACTGCGCTGGGAGGGCTGGGGCTGCCATCCTGTCTGCAAATTCAGAGTCAGGGAGCGTCCTTCCAGGAAAGCTGCCCATCGTTCCCAGGGTGTTAGCCAGGGCTGAGCAGTGCCTGCAGGTTCCCAGGCTCTCTCGGGGGCAGATGAGTGTGTGTGTGACTCGCCAGTTCCCAGAGCTGGGAGTGCCAGTGACTCACAGGTCCCCTACGAGGGCTGTCGGGGAAATGCCCCACAGCTGTGAGAGTCCCCCTCACTTTGCTGCTTTCTATTCCCCTGGTTGTGTGCGGTCTCCAGCGGCAGGACCAGCCTGGGCCGGCAGCAGGGCTCTCCTCACCCATTTCCTGCAGACAGCCCCACCCCGGGGGGCTGCCCTGTAGCCCTGCCAGGGCTGCGTCTGGCGGGGAGTGACTCACGGGGAAAGCTGTGTCTGAGCCGAGAGGGAGCACAGGAATTACCTTCAGGTGGTGTCAGCTCCGAGGTGACCAGCCCGGGTCTTTTCCCCTCAGGGCAGCAGCCAGCTGGTGAATCAGTTGTCTGTGCCTCCGCACTCGATGTGCTGACACATCAGCCGGGTGCCTTCGCCCCCAGCCCTGCGCTCACTGAGCTCCCGCAGCTCCCGTGTCCCCTGGCCAGCCTGTTATGTCATCCTTGGGATTGTGTCCATGGAACTGTTCGTTCTTTTGAGTGCCTTCCCTTCCAGTCCTTCACCCTGTCACCAGGAAAGGTGGGTTCAGCTGTTGTTCCCTGAGAGCAAAGCACACCGCTGCTGCTCTGCTAGCACTGGGGTCACCTGCTGCCAGCACTGCTCTGGGCTTCCCAGTCTGGAGCCACAGCTCAGGTGAGGACAGAGAAGCCAGCATGGAAATTGTCCCACTGGAGCCCTCCTGACCCTTGGCTGGAGCAGTCTGGTTGCTTGAATCAAAGGAACCTGGTCTCCTTTGAGACTTGTTGGCTGGGATTGTTTTAACTGTAGAAGGTTCAGCATTCCTTGTGTTTTTTTAGCTGGGATGGATGGATGGAGGAGCATGTCCACTGCTTGCTTGTGAGCTCAGGAGTTGCTGTGGCTCCTTTCCACCCAAACTTTGGGCACACTGGGAGCAGAACAGCTGGGAGCCCTCACTCCCAGCCCCTGCCCTATCCCTGTGAGCACCCCACGTGTCCTGTGTTCGCTGTGCCCCGATTGTCCCTCGCAGGATTTCCTTCAGCACATGGCACTCGAGCAGCCACGAGAAGCTTCCTCCAGCAAATCCCTCTCCTCATAGGCGGCTGCCCCTTGCTCTTTTCCCATTCCCATTTCCTGTGGCTGGTTGTGTTGCCCTAATAAAGGTTTGGCACCGCTGTTTTGCACACCCTAGTGGGAGAGGGGATGTGTTTATCACTTTTCCTGGAGATTATCTGTTTAAGCACTCTCTGACAGTTACAATAACAAGGGCAGCGCGTTGTGTTTCCCAGCAAAAGGACACTCGCTGCTGAAAGATGTATAGCACTAATTAGAAATACATAACATCCGGCCACATGGCAGCCTTCTCCCGGCCGCTCCATTTCCTGAGCTCAGACGACTTTGACGACAGTTGGTTTATGTTTTCCATGAATATAACGTTCTCAGAGAAACACAAATTTCTCCCCGCTACAAAAGTCCCCTTTCTCTCCGTCTCTCAGCCTCTCCCCTGTGGAACAGGTAGATTTATGGCTGCAGGAGTCATGGGTCGGGCTGTGCTGTGGGCTGGGTGGGAGCAGAGCCCACAGAGCCGGGGAGAGCCCAGGTAGGTGCTTGCAGAGGGCGCTGCAGCTGCTGATCCACCCAGCTCCCTGCAATCCCTGCAGGAAACTGCCTCCTGGTAGGAAAACAGCGCTCTCTGTGCAGCCCAGTCCTCAGCTGGAAAAAAACCCCCTTCTTTCCTACACGCAGAGAAACAGGAGGACTCCTCTGCAGCTCAGCCGGTTTTCTTGATCTTCAGAAAAACCGCCCGTCCCTGGTTCCCAGTTGCTTTTGCTCTGTGCTCGCGGCCTGATGCTCATCAGCTCCCATTTTTTCCATCCCATCCCTCTTCCCTCTCTCTCCTTTGGGCTCTGCTTCAGAGCAGATAGCCTGGGCGCCAGTTGGAGGAGTCTGGGTCCAATCACTCGTGCAAGGACATTTTTCCGGAGGTCCCCACATGCTGGGTGGCAGCAGGGCGGTTGCTCTGCTTCCTGTAACACAGGTTAGGTGGAGGGAGGTAGGAAGATGGAGCATGCTCAGGGAGGTGAAATCTTAGCAGGTTTTAACTGTTGAAACGAATTCCTATTGAATATGGAAAAACTGCTGTCTTTCAGATGTTTATAGCTTGGCCAAGTGTGGACAGATTTCTAGTAGGGCATGAAAACTCTCTGTTAAAAAGGTTATTCTGCAGCAAAATATCAGATCCTTGTTCCAGGATTTGCAGTTGCTAGATTAGCTCAAGGAAAAGGTTGTAAGTGGTTTTTTACAAACAGGGGTAAGCCACTATCTTGTTTCCTAGCCTCATTCTCACAAGTGGCTGAGCTGTTTTGGCTGAAGATTTCCAGGAGAATTCAGTCTGAGACAGGCACCCAGCATGGAAACTTCTGCAAAGTCTGAGCCAGCTGGAAAAGGGGCTGGCAAGTGGCGAGTGTCAGGCAGGGGGCTCAGAACTGTCCTGCTGCCAGTCCCGCCTCCAGAGCCCTGACCTGCACAGGGGCTGGCAGGGGTCTGCAGGGCTCTCTCTTACTTTTCTGGTGCAGAAAGACAGATCTTTGAGGCAAATTCGACCTATGAAATGTGGGCAGTGCAAATCAGTCATTTCAAAGTGTTTGCTGACACTCCTACCTTAAAATGCTCTCCCTGCTCCTTTCTAGCCCCATGCAGCATTCCACGGAGCTGAGCTTTGCTGATGTTGATGTGGGGCTACAAGTGGTCAAGAAACAGCTCCAGCCTAAGGAAGCTCCCAAAAAGAGGCTTTTCAGGCCGGCTCAGCTCCCTGCCGTGGCTGCAGCGTGGCTCCAGGGGCTGTGTGTTGGTACAGCAACACAGACGAGGGTGTGAATTTACCCTGAGTCAGCCTTGGCTGCGAGTGCTGCAGCCCTGACCTTAGGTTGTGGTTTAACAAGCAGTTACTGAGGCAGCAGTGCCAGCTTTGCCCACCCGCCCCTCCACCCACACAGCACCTTTGAAGGCAGTGGCACAGCTGAGAGGTGACATTTCTGAGCTGCCTGATCGTGTTCACGGGGTGGCTGCGCAGGCGAGAGCTGCGAGGTGACGTGACAGGAGCTGTTTATCCAGGACTGGCATTAACAGGGACATTTGTCAGGTTACAAGGGGAGAAAGGTGGAGGGGGAATGTGTTGTGGTTGGTGGTGCTGGATGATTTCCTGTGGAGTGTCACTGCTGTGGCTGCTGGTGGCACAGAGGAGCCACAGCTCCAACTACCTCAGAGCCTGTGACCTTGTGGCCCCTTCTTTTGTGTGTGATTTCTTTCCACAGTTGCCTGACACCTCCACAGTGTGCCCCAGCTGCGCAGCGTGGCTGGGTGTGAATTGGGAGAGTTATCTGATTACAGCCCCATTTGGGGTTTCAGGGGAGGAAGTGGAGTGGATTTGTGGCAGCTTTTGCTGTTGGGGTGCCATTGATGCCACTTGAAGTCTTTGTCACCAGGCTTTTGGTGACAGCCTGCAGGGATAGGATGCAGGGTTGCCTGTGGACCTGACACTCATTCTGCTTCTCCTGCACCCACTGTAGATCTGGGGAAACAGATCTGGGAATTACAAGGTTTGCCCTGATTTGGGCAGTCAGGATCTCTCTGCCTGCTCTGTAGCAACTGGTATCTCCATTTTCACTAGTGCTGTGCAACGACGGGGACAGAAATGACCCAAGTGTCACTCCATCCTCCAAAAACATCTCTTCCCAATACGTTTGTGTCTTAATGTGCATTACCAGCAGCACAGACCATTGCTCAGCTCAGAAGTAATGATGCCCTGTGGGAGATTTGTTGCTCCAACCCTCATTTCAGCATATTTTCTGCAAAGTATTTTCCTCTTAGTGCCAGGGTAGGCTCAGACACTGCACACTGTGGGTGCAGAGAGTTGGTTTCCTTATTGCCCATCACTCAAAACATTTTCCAAGTTTCTGTTTAAACACCCCAAGTGCTTTGCACTTCGATTGTACCCTCACCTTGCCTGTCTCCTGTGGCAGGGGTAGCCTGGGGTTTGTCACCCCACAACCTCTGATAGCTCTGGCCACTGGCTCCCATCTCAGGGAAAGCCGAAGCTCCCAGCCTCCCGAGGAAAGTGGTGAAAAGGCACAGAGAGAAAGTTCCTCCTGATTTATGGTGCTTTCCCCTTTTGTCCTACAATTAAGCTCTTAATAGCCTTTGCTGGTGCATGTTCAGGGATCTTGAACAAGCACCCACCTGGATGCCTGTCCTTCCCTGCTGGGGGATCCTCCTGGGAATGAGGCTGATGAGCTCATCTGGTGAACGAACTTCCAGGACTGGGGGAGTTTTGTGCATTTTATGAGTTTAATGATGAGCTGACAACACCCATGGTAGCTGAGCTGGAACTGTGTGACAACAGCCCTTAAATGTGGGTGTCCTATTACTCTTACCTGCACAGTGGGCAGCTTTGCAAGCTGTAGCAGGGCTGAGCATTGTTTGGGTACATCAGAGAGCACTGGGGCTTTATGAGCTGGTGGGCACATGGTTCGTGTCTGCAGCAACACGAGATGTTTGATGGACAGCTGTACCTGCCACAGGTCACATGCAAGAAACTTTTTACTCTATTTTGGTTGTTAAATGTTGTGTGGGGAACTTGTAGCCTGCAGCAAGAGCTGCTGGTGGCAGTGGGAAGGGCTGGGACAAAGCCTGGCCACAGCCACCACAGAGCATTGCTCCAGCACTTGAAACCAGTCTCTGAAACACACCCTGAAATATGTGATGCTCATCACCTCACCTTCACAAACACCTTTAACTTTAACTTTGCCTATTTTGGAGGGGGTCAGGTCGTAGCTTTTGCACCAGGTCAGTTTAGGTGTCATCGTGAGTCTGGCTTGAGCTCAGTGCTTGGAGTCCCAGGGGCTGCCCACTCAAAGTGTGGGGGTCCTTGCTGAAATGTCCAAAGATTTTCACCTCCCAGGGGACTTGCCAGACTCAGGAGTGGCAGCTGGACCACCGTGGTCTTGTTTTTTGTCCATTTAAGACAAGAAGTGAAGACAGTGCAGCATCTCACCACTCTGAGTGCAGGAGGAGGGAGTGCGGGGAAGACGACTGTAATTTCTTGGACTGGACTGCGGCCAGAGCACTGGGACTAACACTCTTAATTGTGGGAAAGGCTTCATGAAAGAGATTTACTGTCCCAGAGTGGTCACATCTTTAGTTTTATGTTTCCTCCAAAAGCTGACAGCCCCTGCAGCACGGCACTTCCTACCATTGCTCTGCGGCACTGGCTCATCCCTGGCTCTGGGAGCAGAGCACCCTCATTCAGCCTTTGGTGCCACCCTGGGTTACCCTCAGTGGTCCCCACACTGGGTGCTGAACTCACTGACAGCTGTAAAAGCTGTCAATCAAGCCTGCAGATGTTCCTCCTTTTTTTTTTCCCTGTATTTTCTTGGTGCGTTTTAGTCTTTTTCTGGTTGTTTCTAACCTCCCACCCCACTGCTCTGAAATGATCTGTCCTTAAAACTCCACTGTTTGTTCTGTGCACCTCAGGTGTTTTGCTAGTCCTGGCTTAAAAGTGGTCTCAGTGTCTTGCTCTAATCCTCTTGCCCTGTGCTCAAAATCCCTGCTCTGCCACATCTGGGCAGTTCAGCTCCCAACACCTCCGTGCTGACATGCAGCTGGTGCTGATGTTTCCAGCCTGGGAGCTGGGGGGCTCTGGCGCTGGGGTCCTCCCTATCCCACCCCTGGGGCTTCACTCATAGTACCTATGAGTTTGTGAAAATCCTCTGCCTGGCTTGGGGCAGCTCTTCTCAGGGTGGAAGCCCTGGTTCTGCAGCAAACCAGCAAGGAGCATCCTGCACAGAATAAGTGGCATGGGTGGATAGGAACCCACTAAGTGTGTGGGTCATCTTGGGAGGATGTGAATGGGGAGTAGAGGGGATTGGGAGGGCAGAGGCTGCCCTGAAGGCTTAGACCTTTTCTGGGAGCTCTGGGGCAGGCTGGCATGTCCCACAGCACTCCTGGCCTCCCCAGCCTAACCCACGCCCGGCTCCAGGCAGTTCCCTCGAGCCAGCTCCCCGCTGCTCTCAGCAGCCTCAGAAGTGGTTTCTGGCTGGGTGTAGATGTGCCGGGGGGATTTGCTCTCACTCCGAGCCGGCTCTGTTTGGAAGAGCTGTGGTCGTGTGGCATCTCCTTGAGTAACAGTTCCAATTAAGCTCTCTTGACAAGCTGTTGTGTGACTGCGGAACTAATGGGAGGAGCCCCCTCCTCAGCTGCTGAGGTTAAAACTCCAGCAGGGACAGAGATCAAACATGCAGCTAATTACCCTTTTAACACTTTAACATATCCCCCTCCTCAGGGGAAGGCATCAGCCCCAAGCAGCAGCTTCTGTGCTGGGAGCCCTGAGTGCCAGCGTGGTCCTGGCTGGCTCAGCACACGCCGTGGGTTTGGGCATGGTGTGGGCAGGGTGGCTGCAGCCTCTTCCCACTCCAGAGCAGCTACTCACCACCTTTATCCCCCCCTACATGGAGCAGTTGTGTCTGGGACAGGTGTAAATTAGGAAATCGCTCACCCCTGCCCCTCGTGGGATGCAGAAAGGGAGGCTGTGAAGGTGAAAGCAGGTGGAACATCTGACCCAAACCCTCTGTGTCTCCTAGAGTGCATCTCGGAGGATTGCCGCTCCGTCATCCAGGAACAGGCCACGGCCCTGGGGCTCTCCATGTTCGCACTCCTGGTGAGGAGGTGCACCAGCCTGCTGAGGGAATGTGTGCCAGGTAAGGGTTTACCAGCAGGATCCGTGCAGGGGCAGCCTGGTGGGGGTCAGGCCTTCACTCCCTGCTGGTTTGTACATCCCTTCCCCTCTGTTGGGGCCTGTGGATTCTCCCCCAGCATCCCAAGCTCTGCCCAGGTTATTAGCTGGATCAGCCTCAGGAATGCCCCTGATGTATGCAGACAGAAATGTTTGGAAGAAAGGGATGGACTCAGGGCATGCTTTGTGCCAGCAATTGGGAAACGTCCCAAAACTGGAACCTGGGAATCCTGTCTCTGTGATTGGTGCAGTGGCACCCTGCTGCCCTCAACAAAAGGGATCACAAACACCCTGGCTTGTGCTCCAGTCCAGTCCGTGTAGGGAGAACAGATCTGTCTTTGTGCTTGCTGTGGGTTGTGGCTGTTCCCTTGTGCATCCAAGGCTGGGATGTTGGGATCTGTGTCATACTTTCCCAGTCCCTGCCTGAGCCTGGCTGTGGTGAGCTGCCTCAGCTCTCACGTCTTGTGTTTGCAGTTCAGCCACAAGAGATGGAGCAGGAGGAGGAGGAGGACGACGACATCAAGGTCTCTGCCTTGCCCCAGGACCTGAAGGAGCTGCTCCCCAGTGTGAAGGTCTGGTCGGACTGGATGCTTGGCCACCCGGACACCTGGAATCCTCCTCCAACGTCTCTTGAGCTCCCCAAACAGTACGTGCACCCTCTGGTTTGTCTTCTGGTGTCTGCTCCCTCCCTGAGCTCCTTGTGCCACCCTTCCCCCTTGCTCATGCTTTACTGCTGGCTGTGGCACCTGACCTGAGCACCCAGGCAAGGCCCACTGCCCAGGGAATGTTGGGAATTTGTCACCTTTGGTGACACAGTGACTTCTTCATTGATGCGTGAGTGGGGCTGGAGGGTGCCTGGTGGCTGCCCTTTGCTTCCATGTGTTAGAAGATGGCTTATGAGGTGGATTTTTACTTTCTGCTTAGGATGTGCATCTGGTTTTGTTGGGATACCCCTCCTTTAGGTGTTCCACTGGCCCAGCCAGCTGGACAGCAGGGCCTTCCTCTGGACCAGAGGGAACTCCATTTCCAGCATAAGCATTTTGTTACCTTTTTTTTCACTGAGTCAGGCCAACCTTGGTTGGGCTGGGCTAGCCTGAAGCAGCTTGCCTGTTCCTGAAGCTCCAAAAGTCACCTCCCCTCTGCTTCAGAAACCTCTTGTCTCTACCCTGCAACACACAGAAGGGTTAATTTTCTAAACTGGCCGATTCCAGCCCATTAGTCCATAATGCGGACTAGGCAATTTGCATATTTTTGGACAGAAAATTGAGTGAAGGGGCCAAGTATGGAGTATGCGAAGCAGCGTCTGAGCATGCTCCATAGCTGCTTTCCCGCAGGATTTTCCATCTGCCTCCGGTACTCCGGATCCAGAGCCTGAAATCACGTCTTATTGTTAATCCAAAGGAGCCAGAACCCAGGGTGATGGGAAGGCGCATTAAGAGTAATCCAGCAAAGTGGCTTAACCATTAATGGGTCCCCGCTCCGTGCGTCAGGTCCAGTCCTGCTCTCCTGGTTTATTGCCTCTTACTCCAGTTCTTTTTCATTTGGCTGAGGAAATGGAAATCTCACACAGGAAGTTCTGGGCCTCATTTTGTGGAGATGGAGTCTGTTTTCTGTTTGTCGGCTGCTCGGTGTGGGACCGCTGCCTGCTCATGTGAACTGCTGCCCATCTTTGGGCAGGAACTCAAACTGGGATCCGTCACGTGAACCCGGCTGCACCAATCCCCCCTTCCCCTCGCGCTGCCTGCGCAGGGAGCCGCCGAGCCCTTGGCCACGGGCAGCCTGGAGATGGAATTTCTGATTGGGTTCACGCAGCCAGCGCTCGGCGCCTGCCCCAGGATGAGCTGCTCCCTCTCCTTCGGGGCGTGGGGCCGTGTCCCCCCAGGGTGATGGAGCAGGTGTGGGCTCCTGCTTGCCCTTTGGGGTGGGAGAAGGTGATGGTGGTGGTGGCAGCCCACCCCAGGGCTCTTGGGGGAGCGGTGGGCATACACTGGGGGCTCTACTCCACAAGAACCTGATGTGCTCAGTGGAGGAATGAGGGTCTTCATGTTGCCTGGCGTCTCCATGGAGGGTGGCTGAGCAGCCCCTCTTGTCCCATCATGCCCATCCTGTCCCACCTGGCCCATGTTGGCTCCCAGCTCCTCTTCCCTGGTGCTCTTTGGCTCACATGGAGAATCTACCTTAACCACTCTACTCTTCCAGCCCAGACTTCTTGTATGGATCGGTGTTGGTGGTCCAGGACTCTGAGACAGCAGTGGTTGAGCTTCCGTGGAGATGCAGGTGGTGATGAACAGCAGAGAACCAGCTCTGCTCTTGGGCGTTTGCAACATTTGCCCTGGGGATAGGAAAGGAAAAGGAGAGCACTGGGTTAGTGTTTCAGCTCTCTATTGACACAAGCCTGCTGGCTGCTCTGGGGCTCTTCAGGAACCAGGTAGAGCCACCGAGTGCAGGGGTTTAGATAGGAGCAGCTTCAAAGAAGTTTAGAAGTAAAACATGGGTCAGAGCAGCAGGCGTGGTGGAGTAAGCCAAGGTTTATGGGCAGGGTGAGCTCAGGAGCGGGGAGAGCACGTGAGGAGCAAGTGCAGATGCCAAGTTGCAGAGCTGAGTGAGGGGCCTGTGCTGTGTCACACATGCTCCCATCGTTGGGATGTGCTGTGAGATCCCACCACTGCCAACAGAGAAGCTGGTTGGATACTCTTAAACCACTGCCTCTTGTGAAGGCATGGGCACAGAAAAGGGATGTAGAAATCCCCTGAAGCACAGCAGCGCCCTGCAGGGATGCCGTGAACGTGCTAAAGCTTCTGGAAAAAACAGGCCTCATACCCACCTGGCAGCCCACTCAGAGCTCAGAGCTCTCATCAAAGTGCAGCTCATCCGGGGCCGGAATGCCGGGCTGGGCTCGTGGCCAGCAGGGCAGCTTGGCAGGACTCGGCCGGAGCCTCGGTCCGGGGCCGTGTGTCCCAAGGCCTCGCTCGCCATGTTCACAATTGCTCCTTCTTCATATGGGAGAGAGCTGGGGGACTTTGAGAACGTCTAAACTCAGCCCAGCTGTGGCAGTTGGTTTATTGCTTTCAGCTGGTACTTGAACCCGGGTCCTGGTCTTGGAGTCTTTCCCAGGTTTAATCCCCGGAGCTTTCTCTGCAGCTGTATGACACTGCGCTGACCCCGAATGAGGATAGGAAAATAGAAACGGTGCCAAGCCAGAGTCTCTTTTTCATTTGGAGTCTGGCTGTCTGCCCATGACCAGGGTTACATAATGGGAAACATAGCTGGGGCTCTGGAGAGCCCGCGTTTCACCACGCTGCCCAGACCTTCGCGTTCTGATGCTATATATCTTCCTAATTGTAGCTCGGATGCATTTATCACACTGCTGGATTTAAGTCCTTACAATAAAAAAAAACAAAACAAAAAACCCAAACCAACCCCACACCAAATTCCTCAGCTCGCTGCTTTCCCCCTTGGACAGAGGCGGAGGGAAAGGTGTGAGGGGTGAGCGCCGGCAGATGGATGTGAGCCATGCAGGAGTGGGCTCCCTGGAGTGGGATGAGAGGCTCAGGAGGCTGTGTCTTCAGGATCCTTTTTCTTGGTGGCAGCTTGGGAATGAACCCTGCTTCCTGGCAGGCATCCTCTCCTTACCTGGGCTCTCAGCAGTCTTGAATTCAACCCAGGCAAGAAGCTCCCATCTTTCCCCAAATCCACCCTCCTTGGTCTGGTGCACTTATCCAGCTGCTGGCCACACTACTTGGTCACTGTGGCTCAGGGGATGCCCTGGAACAGGTTTTCAGTTGTTGCACTTCCTAAACACCTCTCTGTGTGTATTTGAGAGGTGAAGGGTGTCCTTCCTATTTTGGAAGAGGTGCTTAGCGAGCTTTCCATGACTCTTTCCTCATGTCTTTCCAAAATAGGAGCTAAACTTAACCCTAGACATCTCTGCTTCAGTGCCTTGGGAATTGTGTGCCTGAACCAGGTGTTGCCAAGTCTTCTAGCAGCAAGCAACTGTCACTTCTGTGTTTTAAAATTATTTTCTGTCTGCATGTTTCATGGCAAACCTTGTGTCAAGTTCTCTGCAGGTGGTTGTTTAAGGCAGTTGGAGAAGCATCTTTCAGACCAAATGTTGCCGGGGATAAACTGCAAAGATTGGGATGTAAAAGCAGGGATTCTGGGAAGAAGGGAGCAGGGTGGATCTCCTATGGCAGAGGTATTGGCAGCAGATGGGTCAAAAGGTGGATCTCCAAGGAGGCTGCTGTACAAGTGACTCCATCCCCTTTTACGACATATGGCTGGGAAGAAGGTGAAGAGGGCTGGACAAAGAGAGGAAAGCTGCTCCTTGCACTGCTCTGTTGCCACAATTAATCCATTGCTAAATGAGGCACAAGGACTGATGGAGAAGCCACTGGCTAGACAGACACTGCTGCAGGGCTGACCCTGGCAAATCCATGCTCCTTCCACATGGGGCCAAGGGC
Source organism: Orthonyx spaldingii (assembly GCA_013397795.1). Lineage (NCBI taxonomy): Eukaryota > Metazoa > Chordata > Aves > Passeriformes > Orthonychidae > Orthonyx > Orthonyx spaldingii. The sequence continues at coordinate 1,126,577 of VZTJ01000926.1, read as the reverse complement.
CTCTCAGTTTGTGGAGACTGTCTGCAAGCATTTAAAAATGGTTAATTTAAACCAAGTATTAAATTAAATCCAAAAGCTGTGAGCACATTCTAGAGCTTACCTTCCCAGAGAGATGTGCCAGATCGCTCTCATCACATCGTTCTTGCTGAGAAGTGTCACTGAGATGGCAGCTCCCACTGGGAGGGATGGACAGAGTCTTGCACAGGGGTGCCAAGACATTGCTGGAGTTTGCTGGAGACTAAATGGAAAATCCCTTTTGCAGATCCCAGCCTCAGTAACGCTGGCCCACCAGAGTTTCCCTATCGAGACATCAAAGCCAGGGTTCAGAGGTGTCTCAGCAGTGTAAACCTGGCTTAGAATGGAGATAAAGTCGACCAAAGGAGAAGCCAAACGTCTCTGTGGAGAAAGGGGTTGTGGCAAAGCAGAGGCTGGCTGGGAGGAGACTGCACCTCTCCTGGGGAGGAGAGCATCCCTCCAGCTCCAAAGGCAGGTCCCTGGGAGAGGAATGGGTTTATGGATGCCCAAAGGGACCGTGTGCAGGGCAGAGTGGGGGAAATCTCTGATGCAGAAGGGCTGTGACCACCTCATCACAAGTTCGGTGAACACCTTTTGGGAAGAGCTCCCATGGCCAACCCTTTTTACTTCTTACAAAGGAACCGCTTTTAGTTCAGCTTCCCGTGGTCCAGGAGAGAGGAAACCTGGGAGGAGGATGCAGAGCACCTCATCTGGCGGGCACGGGGAGTGCCGGGCCCCAGGAGTGCGTGGCGTTTGCCATCTGCAGCGCGGCTCGGCCGCGGCTGGGAACACAATGCAGGGCTTCTTCTGCGCCGCGCTTTCCGGGTTTGTGCTGCAGCTGCGGAGTTTGGATGTTAGTGTTTAAACAAGCTGGTATTACACAGGAAATGGCCACCTCCACAGGCCCCCGCAGGCTTGTAACATGGGGTCATTGTGCTTGATATTAATCACCAGGCAGCCCGCGCCCCTGGTGAGGATGGTGGCTCACACCGGAGCCCCGCGTGGGGATTCACTGAGCATCAGACTCACCCTGGCACCCTCTGCTCTCCCCACGCTTTGCTCTGTGCCTTTTGCCTTGTGGTGATGCCCATCCAGGCATCATCTCTGCCAGGAGCCATCCCCAGCCCTGGCCCCGGGGCCGAGTCCAGCTCTCTGCGCGCTCGCACAGCTCTCGGCGCTGCCTGGCCGGGCCATGTCCGTCGGCGTTGCAGCTGGGCTGCGCTCACACTGACAGCTACATTAAACCTGGAATCCTGAGGCAATAAAAAAGAAATTAGCTCTTATTTTTTTTTCCTGTCCTAGTGGAATAAGCAAATGTAAATGTGTCTGTGGGGAAGTGAATGAACCCCCGTTCCGAGGAAAGACCTCGCGCTCACCCCCTTCTCGCTTCCTCGGTTAAAAGCTCTGGGAGCCTCGTCCCTGTACTTGGGAGCTGCGTGCCTGGGCTCGGTGTCAGTAATTCGGGGCCTCCCTCCGCTGAGGGACATCGAAGCCGTGGCACCGTGCATGCACAGAGCTTCCAGGCACCTGGAACTGCCTGGGCTCTGCACAGAGGCTCCGGCACCGCCGCGCCGTGGGGTGACATAACCCAGAAATGCCTGGGGGTGGCTGTGAGGTGGTCCTGGGCAGGGGCAGTGGAGAGAAGGAGGCTGACAGGGCTCGCAAGTGTTGTGTGACCTTCCAGGGCGAGTGCATGTCCCAGCAGGAGATCCACAGGGCCGTAGGTGTCAGTGTGAGCTGTTTGTCCTCGCTGGCTTTGCCAGCAGCAGCAGCTGGTGAATGATCTTGGTGGTGGCAGTGACGGGGGTTGCGCTGCAGAGGAGGAGCTGCACCCGAGGGGGTGGCAGAAAATGGTCAGAACCGATCTCTGCAGTGCTGCCTCTGCCATCACAGGAGAAAAACAGGGAAAAATGCCAACACTACTCCTTTCTTGGCTTTCTGAAGGCTCTGCAGGGCGCTGCTGGGGTAACACTGCAGTGAGAGCTGGCTACCCAGGGAGCCAGCACAGTCTGAGGTTTGAGTGAAGTGAGCCCAGGGTGGGAATCTGTCACATCCAGGGCAAATGGCAGATGTGGCAAGGCACTGTGAAGCTGTAGGTGAAGGATGAAGCGACAGGGACTGCTCTCACACTCAGGGATTGTGAGGGGTGCCCTGCCTGGCAGTGCTGCCCAGGGGGAGAGGAAAGGGGACTGCTGGGCTGAGTGCCTGCAGGGGCATTACCAGTGCCAGCTCAGTGACTGTTCCTGTGGCATTTTTCTGATGTTGGACGCCAAGCCCTGTGGAGGGAGATGCTCCCTGTGCTTTATCTGTGCTGATACCCCTGCCCTGCTGTGAATCCCAGTCCAGCCCAGCGTCCTTCCACTGCCCTCTGCCTCCCTCCCACCCTCACTGTCATCATCATCCCCTGCCTGCAGCTCTGTTTTTTGGGAATACGGGCGAGCTCTCTGCAATGTGTCCCTTTCCCCTCTCCTCCACTGTGGCCCCATGCACCTGGCTGTCCCAGTCCCCTGGGAACGTCCCTTGCATCCATGCTTGTCCCAGCACCGCAGCGCTCTGGTTCCCCGGCAGCTGTGGGCACTTTTCCCGTTCCTCTCCCTGCTGATGCCTCTGCACCTCCTTCACCCCAGCGAGCCCTCGTGGCCGTGGGGCCCCACCAGTGCTATGTGACCGGCCTCAGGCAGCTGAGCCCAGTTGCCAGCAGGGCACTGGGGGAGGCTGAGCCTCCCAAGCCCTGTGCATCTCCCATGGGCAGAGCTCGCCTTGGAGGTGGCCCAGAGCAGCCCTATCACATCCGGTTCTTGTCTCTGCAGCCTGGGCTGGAGGATAAACTATCAGGGCTGTGGGGCAGTGGATCATTCCTCTTATTATTTTCTTCTTTTGCAGATAGGGGTCGTGGAAAGTTCAGTTCCTTTTAACCCTCGCAGCTCTGTTTATTTTCCAGCTGGTAGCACAAACGCAGCGTTTCCCATTACATCACAAAGGGCCTCGGACAGATCCCTCCGAAAAACGTGTTGCAACTGTTTATTTTTTTCCATATTTAAACATTTCTGACAGCCAGACCTGGCTGAGCCAAGCGATGGAGCTTTGTGAATGAACCCAGCTCCTGGTGTCTGTGACCAGAGGGTTTTGAAGGACCTCTCATCCTCTGCAGGACGTGGGCTAGGGCTGGCTCGGGGACGTGGGCGACTCTGCATTACATGTGTGCTGATTACGTGCTGGGCTTTGATTAATGGCTCCTCATTCTGCCTGGCTCCCAGGACGCTCTTGAAAACAAGATGTTTCATTTCAGTGTGCTTTCCTGGTACATTGATTCCCGTAAATAACCGAGTGCAGACTCTGTCCACCTGGAGCAGTTCAAAGAGCAGGGGGCCTCCTTCCAGCCCTGGGCTGCCTCGGCCCGCACCGGTCACTGCTGCACCCCCGGGGATGCTGGATTCCCTGTGCTTTTCTCCAGAGGTGTGGGGTGGAGGAGCAGCCCACCAGAAGCACATCAGCCCCAGTTTCCCCTATTTCCTACTTAAATCCCAGTTTACATCCTAAAAAAAAACCCCAAACTGAGTGTTTGTAGAAACAGGAGGGAGAAATGCAGTGCAAGGCAGCCTGGTCAGCTGTAGTACCCCCATGCTTGTTGCCTGTTTCCCTGCTTTCTCCATGCTGGCTCTCTCTGGGATGCTGGGCCCTCCCTGGAGTGTGCTCAGCCATGGGGATGTGTGATGGTGATGCATGGAAAGTGGTCCAGGGCTACCGGTGGCCTCGTGTTTGCTCCCTGCACATCACTGCCACTCTGGGAATGTGAGACATGGCAGAGGCAGCTTTGCAGGTCACTCATGAGTGTTGAAACCCATGGCCAGAAGCAAAACACAGCTTTAACCCCCCATAACTGGGGTATAACTGAGAAAATCTCTGTGCTGCAGAGCGTGGCTGCAGCACGTGGTCGCAGCAGATAAGAGCTGCACGAAGGAGAGGATGCTCCGGGCTGGGCTGGAGCCCCCCAGGGTGGATTGGAGTCCTGCAAGAGCCCCTTCAGCCCCGACAGCAATGCGGGTGTTTGCTCTGTCCTCCCAGCAGGCTTTAAAACTGAGTAACAAGCCTCCCTTCTCCCATCTGGAACGAGCTGGGACCGGCGGGCTGGGGGAGCAGGCAGAGGTGGGCAGAGCAGCGGGCAGAGGTGGGCAGAGAACAGGCAGAAGTGGGCAGAGAAGCGGGAAGGGCGAGCTCCCGGGAGCTGTCCCCGTGCAGGGCCGGGGGCCGGTGTCACGCTGGCGGTGAGGGTCAGTCCCTGCCGGGGCCGGTGCCAGCGCAGCTGCGGAGCCGTCCCGCGGGGCAGGGCAGCAGCGGTGCCGTGCCTCGCCTCGCCTCACCTCTCTGGTATTCGCTGCAGCATTGCAGGCAACTCCCAGCGCATTCCAGCCCTGAATTGCTCACGTCTCTCCTCGTTCTCCCAGGGTCTCAGTAGATGTGTGGGCGACGCTGGCTGACTTCTGTAACATACTGACCACAGTGAATCAGTCGGAGGTGCCCTTGTACAAGGACCCAGATGACGACCTTGCCCTGCTTAGCCTGGAAGAGGATCGGCTGCTCTCGGGCTTCGTTCCCCTGCTGGTCGCCCCCCAGGAGCCCTGCTACGTGGAGAGGACCTCGGACAAGGTCAGCAGTAGGCCAAACATCCCCCCTCGATTCCTCCAGACTTTTATTCTTGGGAAGTTTTCTGTGCAAACGGAACACGATTAAGTCATTGAGAAGGGTGTTAAGGGAAAATATCGACCTTTCAGCCGCTGACATCCAGCTCTGTGTCATGAAAACCCCTCTCGACTTCCTCTGGTGTGTGTGTGCTCGCTGGCATGTTGTATATACGATCATTTCCTCACTTGTTTAAATAGTGCAGCTTGTGTTGGCAGAGCTCTCGGTGCACTCCAAATGGTTTGCATCATGCTTAAAGCACCCTCCCCCTCCCCCCGGCCACAAAACTCTGCCTTAGGAAGGCAGCCAGGACTTTTTTCCTTCTCTAAAGAGGAGAGTGATAAATAGGTGACTAGAGAGAAGCAGACACCATGTGTTAACGTACAAAAGGCTTTTAGGAATATGAAGCATTCCCCACTGCCCGCTCTCTATTTTCCTTTCTTTGCTCTAGGAGCCCATTCTAGGCTGAACTTTCCTTTGGCTGTTTGTTTTTAGAATAATGAAATCAGTTCCCTTGTTGATGTGGGGTTTTGGGTCTGCTCTCTGCCACCACCTGGCCAGGAGGGATCTGGGGGCTGCACTTGGAGAATGTGTCTGAACCTGGTGGGGGATGGAGGAGGCACAATGGCATTTGTTTTGCACGCCCTCGGAGGCACGGCAGGATGAGAGTGGCTCTCAACAGTTTCCTGCTCGGAGGAAGAACTGCAGTTCCAAAAACGTGGCTCATCTGGGAAGCTGCAGTGTCCCCTCCCTGAGGGGCTGGTGCTCCAGGAGGAGAAGTGGGGATGCAGAGGCAGGTTTCTGTGGAGAGCCTGCGTGTGACAGTGGCAAGGTGCCTTTCCCTGTGCCACTTCTTCTTCACGACGTTGTCCTGAAATGACGGTGAGAAATTCAGGACCTTTCTCACAGAGGGACCCAAAGGTGCAAATTTCTGTTTCACTTCTCTGTCTGCCCCAACCTGTGCTCACAGAACTGCCTGCAGCACAGTAAAACCAGGAGCCCTCCTAGTTTGGGGAAGCACCGTTGTCCAGGAAGTCTGTGGAAACATCAGTTTTCAAGGCTCTATTTGACAGGGTTAAAACCAGAAGCAAGCAGCTGCCATTGCTGCCCTAAGGTTTGCCCGGCGTGTGTCGTGGCCTCCCAGTGTCCCACGCCCTATACAGAGATTCTTTCCCCAACAGCCACAAACCAGAGGTCCCAGCAGGCAGGTGAGGTGGCTGAGCAACTCTGGTGCCCTGTAACTTGTGGGAGGGGGTCGGTATTCCCTGAACTCTGCCTCCTCTAACCACACACCAGTTTATTTGGAGTGCCATCTACCTGCCCTGCCAGGCACTTGCACTCATCTTTGTGTCTTTGTCCTGTAGCTACACCTGAGCTTCCAAGCTGAGTTCTCCCTGTCCCAGCGCCGTTGGTTCTGGTGCTTCGTAAAGAAACTGCACAATTCCACAGGTGGGAGTTGTTGGTGCCGTCACAGCTCAGCACCAGCCACCCAGGAATGGGGGAATATCAGGCATGATGTTATCTCAGCTCTGCTGAAAAAGCAGCAGCGATCTCAGAGGGAAGCAGCCAGGCCTGGCTGTGCCTGTACCCCTTTCTTTCTTTCTGACCAGTGTTTTCGTTAGAGGCCAGACAGGTGAAACAGCAGGTATGCATGTTCACTGTGCAGAGGGGATGAAGGGGAGGACAATGAGTTAGAAAAGAGAGCTCCAAAGCCTGATTTCCAAGAAGGGTCTGGCTGAGCTGAGGCTTTTTAGTCTAGAGGAGATTCAGGGAAAAGGCAGAGGGGAGAACAAGCTGTGCTCCAGCTCCAAGCTGAAAAGCACAGGAAGCAATGGGCAGAAACTGCATCAGAATAGATTAAGATGAGACTTTAGGAAAGGTTTCATACCTTGGGGTAGTTCAGCACTTGAGAGCAGCCTCCTTAGTGAGTCTTCAGGAACTCTTCAGCCTTGGAGGTTTTAAAAGCAGGCTGGCAGACTATCTCAGGTACAACTTGGGTTGAGTAAACACCTTGAAATAGAGGGCAAAGTGACCTCTTTGGACGTTCCTACCTGGTTTCCTGTGATTTGGAAATGTTCTGGAAAGAGACTGGAGTGTCAGATGCATCAATACACTCAAGTATTGACCCTGTTCCACAGATCTTATCCCTCTGCAGCATTAATGACGGAATTGTTGGACTCTGCAGGAGTGGGGTGTTGCAGAAGCCACTGCAGAGCCAGCCAGGACTGAGAGGCACAAACCCACATGAGAGTGACTGTGAGCAAGACACAAAAAGGCACTTCCTAGCAAAGAATCCCCCAACCCAACTAAAACTTGTGGGCCATCTCCAGTCCACCCATCTGCTCCCTGCCCTCCCTGTAGCATGCAGAGCTCAGATGAATCCAACTCCTCAGTTCAAGGCCAGGTTGGACAGGGCTCGGAGCAACCTGGTCTAGTAGAAAGTGTCCCTGCCCATAGCAGGGAGTTGGAACTGGGTGGTCTTTAAGATCCCTTCCAACTCAAACCATTCTGAGCCTATGGGATGCATCTCTGGGCTGTTTGCAGTGGAAGGGTGCATGAGGTCTGTGCTGAGCATGGTGGCATGTTGGGATCTGTGTCCCTGAGCCTCCAGCAGGCCATGGCAGCAGAGCAGCTCTCTCTGGCACTGATTTTTTCCCATACCGACTTTTCATTGCTTTTTAGCAGGAGTTATTTTTTGCACCCAATTTCTTTCTGTTGTGTTCTCAGTCTTGGCCCAGTTTTCAGCCCAAATTCTTTGCTGGAGAGGCAATGAGAATGTACTGCTCTTTATATGGCACAACTAGAATGTCTTGTGGGCTGGGAGGAGGGTTCTGGTGTGCCAGAGTGACTCTGGGTCCCTTTTCTATCACTTGCATGGCTGGGAAGAGGCAGTTGGCTTTTACTACAAGGATATCTCACCTTGCTTGCTGATGCTCCAAATCCTTACCCTGTTCTTTTACCCCCTAGCTTCTTAATTAACTTGTAACATTTCAGAGGAAAATAAACTGTTGAAAGGCAGAACTGGAGGGAATTGGGCTTAAAATGGTGTTGGGCTCTTGGCTCTACCAAGAGGGTGGTTGTTTTGTAAGCTGTATAGGACAAACACTGTGCTTCCCACTCCTTTTTGTTCTCCACGTCCCATTTAGCAGATGGAGTGCAGAATTCAGCCAGAATTTCTCAGTAAGTTTTTGAGCATTTGGCCTGGCTCTTATTTTGAGTGAAAACGTTCTGACTCCGTTCGCTGCCATGAAGCCGCGCGTTCGAATTCCTGCTGGAGCCAGTGGGACACTTAGAGCTTCCCATCGTCTCTTGCACTGTCATTGGAGCTGTAACCAACAAAAGCTGGCTCCGGGGTGAGCAGAACTCGGTGTTGTTTTCCTGGGTGTGTGTGTTGGGCACATCTCCACTGCAGCTTGTGTGATGGAACACCACCGAGCGTACCAGTCAGCAGCAAACTATGCAGCCTGGTGCCTGAGCTGTCAGCTGTGTCTGCAGCCTTTGCAGCCCCAGGAGACACTGCCAGGACCTCCCTCACCCAGCCTGGGACCCGAGGCAGGAGCAGGGAGCAGCAGCATGGCTGGGTTAAGGTCGGGGAGGAGGAAGGTGGCAGCTGTGGATTCACGGTGCTGCTGCGGGGAGCTGGTAATGGAAAACACTTGGGTCGTGTTGAGGTTAAAGAGAGTCCTGGTGATGGTGCGTGGGTGCAGCCCTGGGAACCTGGGGCATGGCCTGGATTCCTCAGCCCTTGCTGGATGCTGTTGTCTCGGGAGCATCCTGCTCTGCACTGACCCCATGGAGCTCGTGGCAAAGCTGGAAGAGGGCTGCAGATATCCCTGATGTGGAGCAGAGCAGGGAGGTTCCTCTCTCTGCAGACATGGATTACCCACATCCCTGCAAGCTCTTCGTGGGCTCAGCGTGTGCATCCCCCAGGCCTGTGCCTGCAGCCCACCCTCTGCCACATGCCCCAGCCGTGGGCAGATGTGGAGGAGAAAGTGTTAATGTCCCTTCCCACAATAAACCTCTCTGCATGGGGGGTCCTGAAACCTGAGCCTGTCTCTCCTCCCCCAGCCCTGACACACGTTAATAAAAGGTTTTTAAACGCCAATAAAAAGGCAACAGCCCCAGCTCACCAGGTCCGGGGCCCAGGGTCCTTGGGAAGGCACTTCACAAATGTGTTTTTTGCATTTTCAGGCTTTTGGCTGGTGAATAAGATTGAGGAGAAATACTCCTTCCCCTGATAACAATACAGTGAGACGCAGGATCAGCAGTGTGTGGATTAAAACCAGACGGTGCATGATTAATACATGTGCTTATAGGGCCAGTCACTGTGGTTCCCTCCTCTCAAACAGAAAGGCACTTTTTTCCCTTTCCCTCATGTGCATGCTCATGTGTGGAGTGGACTGTCTCAGATACTCACCACTCAACTGGTCTCAACCCTGTCTCACCTCACCAGGCAAATGAAAGCCCTAAAATGCAAGGCTCTGAAAATTAATTAGCAATATTTTACTGCCAGACCTACAAGCTGGGTATTGCGTGGCTCCTCCAGCTCTGGGGTGGCCAGAGAGCTTCCCACACTTGGTGCTGTTCCTTGTTTCACTCACCTGTCAGTGCAGATAGCCTAAACCCCAAGCTTTATTCTCCTTAGAAATCCCAAATCTCTTTCCTCTGCACTGTCCAGCCCAGGTGCGTGGTTCAAATGCGACCCTCTCTCTCGTTGCTCCAACATGCTCTAGATTGGCAGTAGCCTTTGGATTAGCTGTTTAGGAGCTAATTATTATTTAGACTTGGGCTAAAATTAGTCCTCTCTTGTTATTCACTTCACTTATTTATGGTATTTCAGTCTTCCTAAGACTCTCAGAGATCTCTTGGCAGCGTGTAGTCATGTCTGATGCTTCTTGGAAAGGGACCCCCAGGTTTAAAAGCCCAGGAGGAGTAGCTGTTGGAGTGACTGGGCTCTGTCATGCCTCTAAACACCAGACTTTTTGTCCTTTCTGAGACCTAATGACTCCTGGAATGCCAGGATTAAATCCACGTTGGAGTGACCCCACTACAGTGATTTTGGGAGGACTTTTTGCAAGGCATCAGAGAAAAGGCAGCAAGACCAAGGATCTGAGAACACAAACTCTTTGTAAGCAGAGAGAAAACCCCAGTGAGCAAATGTAACTGTTTTCTCAGCATCCTTTCCATATTCCCATTCCATAGCCTTGGAGCATCTCCCTCCAGCTGGCAGGCAAATGCTCTCAGCCCATGAGAGTGAGAGCTTCCAGCTTGGAGTTTGGTCCAGAGAGGAAAAGGGAAACTGTGAGCAGAGATCGGAGCCCCAAGCAGGAGAGTCCAAGGAGGAGTCATCCTTGAAAAACTCCTTCCATTCCTGCCTGCCTCGGTTTCCAAACAAGCCGTGAAAGATCCCTGCCACAGGCAGCCCTGCTCGGAGCAGGGACTTGGCAGGAGCTGGCAGCCCCGAGGCGGCAGAGTAAGAGATGTTTATATTTTCTGACCAGTATCTGAACTCCATCCCAGCCTCGACCTTCCCTTTCATGTGGTGCCTTTGGATTGTAAAAGGCAATTAAACTAAATTATGGGCCATGTTGGAAGATGATGTCATGGGGTGATGGAGGAGAGACTGGATTTTATGCCACCACGAAGGTAGCGTGGAGAGGATCACCTGCTTTGAATTCCTTGGCATCACCTTGAACCACGAGTGCCAGGGGCTGTGTGGGCACCACAGGGTGCCTCTCTCTGCCTTTGCCAGGTGCCTTTAGCACGGTGGGAAGTTCCAGGCTCAGTCCATGTACCCAGGTCTGGGTGACAGAGGAGGCAACGCTGGTGTCTGTTGTGCTGTTTTAAATGCAGCATCATAGCAAGGGGCACAAGCCCTGTCCAGTGACTGCTGCAACATCTCCTAGGGCTGTGCAGGGCATCTTCCAAAGAGGAATCCTGTTCAGTTGTCATCTGGCCTGAGTTTTTAATCACTTTTTAAGCTAAGAGAGTTCCGAGGATATTCTTAAAATTGCATTTCTGCAGCCGAAGGTGAAGGGAACCGATGGCAAACAAGCACTAGTGCAGCACAAGGACGCTGAACCCAGCCCTGGAGAAATCTGCAATGTGGAATAACAGTTCAGCCTCTTGAAGGGGGAGTGGGTTAAAAAGAAGAAGAAGAAAAAAAAAACCTGCAATAAATCTAGCGAGTGGAATCTGCGGGAAATGATCCCATCTGGAAAACTCCAGTGCTGGTGCTGCTGAAGGCTTAAGGAGCGATGCAGATCGCAAAAAGCAAAGCCTGCAGTCTGAGGATGACAGGCTGCTTAATTGATGTCCATTGCAACTGGTACTCTGCCAGTTTATGTTGGCCAGCTGCCAGCGTGCTGTAATTTTTGGGGCCAGGTGTGAAGCGTTTCTGTTCCATCTTGTTCCCAAGCACCTACAGAAGCCTCACACATCTCACTCGAGGCTGCAGCCCTGTAGGAAACAGCTGTACAGGTATAGGTGAAAGGAAATGTCACAGCTGGGCTGGGAGCCCTCCCCCATGCTTTGCCCAGGGCGGTGTTTGGGGGGCTGCTCCCCCGCCTCCGCCCCTGCTCTGGGTTTGGGGAGGTGGTCACTGTCACAGGCACACCTGCCTGTCTGTCAGCAAGGTGCTTTGAACATCAGGGAGCTGCTGGGAAGAATGTACAGGTCAGAAAGCCCCTCTTCAAAGAGGAGCCCACGGTGCTGTGCGTCAGCTCCGGGAGTGGGGAATCCAGCCCGGGAGAGCCCCGGATGCTGGCAAGCTGGGGGAGCTGTGGCCATCTCCACTGGTTTTTTCTCCCTCATGAAACCACAGGGAAATTTCCAACAGCAGGTCTTGTAGAAAGCACAAACCCTTGATTCTGGAAGGCTGAGAACCCTTCAGGATCCTCAGCAAATTGTCGCCAGACCCAGTTCCAGTCTCTGTTAAAAACATGCATTATTTCCCGGCTAAATTTGCTTTGTCTCGGTTTCCAACAATTGAATTTTGCTGTAGGTTGGGAAGTCGTGGGTTGCTGCTCTAACTCTGATATGTAAATGTGTCCCAAGTCCCCCCAGTTCCCATCCTTTTTTCATAAGCTGAATAGATGGAGTGAGAGGCAGGACAGTCTCGGGCATGGTTTAGATCCCCTGAGCTGCTCTCCTGGTGTGCCTGAGCTGTGGCTGTCCAGGCCCCACATGTTGCTCCTCAGGAGGAGGTGACTCTGTGCTCTCCCACTCTCCTCTGTACCCATGGACACTCCCAGTGTCCTGCAGCCTTTGCTCCTTCCTGCAGACGCAGCTTGGCATTAACTGTGTTAAATAACGAGAGGTTTGCTCCTGAGTAGGTAACTGAGCAATTCCAAGTTTTTGCCTGTTACAGAGTTGCTATCTTGAAAGCCTGGGAGGGTTTGACATGGTGTCTAATCTGCGGGCTTTATCAGGAGAGGTTTTCTTTGTCCAGGTCACTGAACCTATTGTTAAGCAGCATAAGCCCCGAGCAAGCTTCCCTGCGGCCCCGCCAGCACTGCCCTCCTGTTTACTCTGACATTTTAAGACCTCTGCTGACCAGATTTTAATCCAGGCCGTATCCTGTGCACTGCAGTCTCTGGGGCATAGGAGCCTTTCACGTCCTCTCGCCCGGGCCGTGCCGAGTGCTCGGGGCTGCTGACGCACGGCCGTGGCATCGGGCTGTGAAACAGCCCCAGAGGCAGCAGGAGTTCAAAGCCCTGCAGCCCCTTGGCCACAGCCAAGCGTGAACAGGTCCTGTAGCCCTGGGCAGGCAGGATGGCGAGGAGGAGCAGATCTAACAGCAGCCCCCACCCCTGCAGAGCTGGGGTCCTGCTGCTGTGCTGGGTCCTGGGGCTGAGAGCTGCGTGTGGGAACTGCAGTCGCACTGTGAGGTGAGGAACCACCTGCCAACGTGTGAAGATCCAGTTACACGTGTTCTCTTAACCCCCCCTGTCAGTGAGAGGCAGAGTGGCTTTGTGGTCTGGGCACGGCTTGCAGGGAAGTACAAGGTGCTGCCTGCCAGGCAGCCCCATCTCCTGCGGGGGGAAGCAGGGAGGGAAGAACCAGCAGTTGGTGGAAACAACCTTCCCTGTCCCTGAAATGCCTCTTTCCTGGCATGTGGAGGGAAGGAGCGCTACCACGGTGCGTGGGGAGTTTTCTCAAGTGGCTTGTGATGTTTCCATCCCTTCCTCCCTGGCCTTGGATTCACCTCTGCCTCTCCTGCAGGCTCATCTTGGACAGGGCGCTTCAAGCACAGCGTCGGCTCCAAGTGAAGCAGGGTGTGAGCTGTGCACGTGCCTCAGCACGTGTCGGGTCCTCAGCCAGCCCTGCACAGCTTGGCTCTGGTGTCAGCTAAAGGCTCTTTGAAAGTATTTTCTGGAAGTGAGACGGGATCATCAGCTCGAGGCAGAGACTGACAGGATAAATCAGCTTTGTCCCGTGCCTGGTGTTGGATCTTTCTGTGAGGATCAGATGACGCTCGTTGTCGAACATCCTCGCTTCTGTCATGGTCGGGCCAGGTTTATGTAATGAGATGGGAAATTTACTTGTGTTTAGTCCTTTTGTCCTAAAAGCTGCTTCCAGAGGTTCGGCACAGACTCCTGGGAAATGGGAAATGTCCTATTCAAGAAACTCATTGACCGTGTGTTCCCGGAGTTGGGAATAGTGGAGTGACCTAGGAAAAGAGAGTCAGACCATGTGCAGCACCTCCTTGGAGCACAGTGTGTGCACCCTTCAGTTCCCTTGGGATTTTGCAGTGGGAAATGGCCTTGCTTCTGCTGCCCCAGCACCCAAATGTCACAAAACCTGCCAGCTCTTGGCAGGACTTCAGGCCCAGACAGTACCCAGCTCTGGCTGTGAAGAGGCATTGCCATGGCTTTAGTGTACTTGGAATGACATATTAGAGCCCAGACCTCATGGAATTTGCTGATTAGTCTATAAGTGTATTGAAAGGCCTCATTAAAACACCATTAATGCTGGATCCCCTCCCAATGAGCCATCTCTTATTGCTACCCAGAGAAACTCTGAGGAAATGGAAAGGCTGCTCTGGCTGGCTGAGCTGTCCTTGGGCATGAAGCGTGGCCTGAGACAATCTTTGTGCTGCTCAGGTGTTAATGTGGTGCTTTGGATCCCTGGGTTCCCTGGGACTTGGGGATGCATCTTTGCCTCACACTTTGCCAACTGGATATGCTGCCACTGCTCAGACTCTTCTTCCTGGTACAAAACTCAGTCCTTGACCTGACTCTTGGTCTCTGTCCGTGGCTCAGCTTTGGAGGGACCTTCTTTCATGGCACTGTTTGGTCTTTGCCCAACAAATGCTTAAAATATCCCATCTGAAGGCAAGGACGGCTGTGGTATCCACCAGCACAGCTACGGGAAGGACCTCAGGAAACCCGAAAAAAGACCCAATTAATAACTCCTCATTGTTATCCTGAGTAAGAAAGATCCACGTCCTGCAAAGCTTGCCAAAGAAGTAGACAGGGTGGAATGCAGGGAGTGGTCAGCCCAAATAACAGATGGGGATCTACTCTGTCTCTACGGGAGACGGAAGGTGACCTCTGTCATTGAGCGTGGAGTCTGCTCCCCACGTTTCTGCTCCCAGCTGGAGCTTGGTTGTTTTTGTGGATGCCAAATCCGTTTGCCAGCTCTGGGCTGGGGCTGGGTGAGGATAGAGAGCCCAGCTCCCGTGGCAGGACAGAGCTGTCACCCCCAGTTGCCCTCCTGCTGTCACATCCCAAAACTGAGAGAGAAGACACCACCGTGATCTTATTTAGTGGTGGGGTTTTTTTTTCTCAAAGTCATTGAAGTCAAAGCACTTCCCAGGCATTAATGAACGTATCTCCACAACACGTTGTGACAGAAGGAAAAGCAATTTCCTTGTTAGGGATTGGCAACAGAGGTACACGGGGCTGAGGGACCGAGCTGGTCCCACAGGAAGCCTTAGCTTCAGGATGAGAACAAACCCCTGATACCCAGGATTTCAGGCCAGTGCCTCAGCCCCAGCCCCAGCCCACCCATGTCCCTGAGCAAGACGAGGGGGTACAAAGGGAAGGTTCATTGGGAAGCACTGAAATTCTTCCGAAACACAGACCCCACATGAGCAGCTTTACTGCTGTTGGCCTGGCTGTATCTGTGGTGGGACATGAAAAATGCTGGATATTTAATCCAGCAGATAATTTAATCACATTTTTCCCCATAACATATTTGCATATATTTCCTTAAACATAAGGTAAAACCATAATTTATTTAAATTAACCCAAAACTGAGAGACATTTTACACACCAGCATTTTACATAAAGCATTTTCTCCACCATATGTAACAAATATTTGTCTATATGTTTATATATTATGAATAGTGACAACTATAGTTCTTATTTGTGGTCGTTTCGTTGATTTATTTTTTTAAACTTTCCCAAAACTTCATTGTACTTGGAATAGGTAGATGCACATATAAACACAAGCTCTCAGTATGAAGACAAATGTGTTTTCTGAGGAGTTACTGCCTGCCTGCTCTGTGAACAACAGAACAGATTTACATTCTGGTTCCATATTTATCTTAAGCATAAACGATGTGATGTTTATTACAGCAGCCATTATTAGGGAGGGAAGGAGATTTATGTCCATGGACAGAAAAAGATGGAGTTTGCTACGTCCTTCCAGAGCTGTGTCGCTTCACCTGATACCTGTTCCATGTGTGATTCCCATGGAAAAGTGGCCCTGGAGCAGATCCTCAGGGTGTGGCAAGGACGTGCCTGTTGCTGTGCATTCCTGGAGCTGCTGCAGTGACCTCCCAGCTGTCGGTGACGTGCCACATGTCTGGTGCTGAGGTCACTTCTGAAGATCATTTTTGCACTCTTAAGTCACCCAGATGCTTCTCGAACTTACACCCATTGCCAGTTTTTATTATTAGCTCCCTCTAGTACCAGTAACTTTTTTTAGTCCTAATGAGCAAAGATTTAATCAGCAGTGATCTGAGCTTTGCAGAAGCCTCGTGGATGAAATGCTCTCGTCAGTCCAGGCCGTGGGAGCTGAATTGCTTAGCAGTTGCCTGTTCTCACACTCATAACTACAACTTCCATTTAGACATGAGCATCCTCACCAATTTCTTTGTGACTTGAGTTAGTGACTGTCTTGATGTGGGAGAGATCCTCTAGGTATCCTCATTTGGAAAGTATGGAATACCTGCCTTCCTGGGAATCTCTGGGAGCATCTCCAGTGCTGAACCTGTGCAGGTAGCAGAGCCCTCACCATGGCCACACTTTGCTCCACAACGTCCTCCCCTCTCCAGGATAAAATCTACCACTTCAGAGAATGATTTATTTAAATGAGTTTATTTTTTTATGTGGTTTTTTTTGTGCAAAATGAAACATCTTGGCATGATGAAGTGTGAGGACAGTAGAGAATTTGCTGGACATTCTGAGAGACTTAACATGCATATGCTAATGGGATGTAATTTCCACCCAGCCATGTCTCTCCTCATAGAGACTGACGGGCATGGGCTGTTCCTCCTCATGATGAAATCCTGGACGCCTGGTTTACATGGCTTCAGGGCAGCCTGGTGAGGAAGAGGAAGCCTGGCAGCCTGTTAACCCCTCAGAGATGCCCTGTCCTGTCTTGAGCAGTGCCACCCCTTCCTGCAGGCACCTTGCTCATCCTGGAGCTTGTGGGTCTCCCATTCCCTTGGGCAGGATTCCCACTTTTCAACTCTTCCCAGATTTCACTTCGGTTTCCCCCTTTTTAATAGGAATGTTTGGCCTCTTGCACTCGGGCTCAGGGAGGAGCAGCTTGTTTCTGTAGCTGGCCTGGTGCCAGATGTCATCACTTCAGGCAGTGCCACGCTGCACATCTTCAGCAGTTTGAAATGGAGAGACAGAGAGAGACAGATAAGATCAGCAGCTTTAGGTGATGGCATTGTTTCAAATAAACCATGCATGACCCAAAGCTTCCACTTCAAATGGGGAATGAAATTGCTTCATCCTTTGACAGCTTGCTCCATGAAAGAAATTTATCTTCACTTAATTGCCTTAGATCCCAAGAGGCTGTGTACAGTAATTTCTAGGAGATAATTATACCAAATTAAAAAAAATATGTGACTCTCCGACTGCTGAGCATGAATGCAGTGGCCAGAGAGCAGGGAGGAGAGAGGCACCACAGCTGAGCCCTGCTCACAGGGTACTCCTCACTCTCCTCATGGTCCACAGGCACTTGGAGAGCACAGGAGAGCCTGCCTTCAAGGGATTGTGTGCTTTGTGCTGATCAGCAAGCTTGGAGCTGGGAAGCCTTTGCTTCCCTGCTGGGCATGGCAGGGCTGCCTGTCACCCGTGCCTTGTCCCTCGTGGACAGAACACCTCACCAGGAGAGCTTGGCAGTGCCTCCATCCGCTTTGTCCTCCCGTGTGGTTGTACAGTGGAGCTGAGGAACAAGAAAGCTTGTTGATTTAAAAACATGTATATTTAGAAGCAGAGTGTAAACTTCCTGCCCAGGCTGGGATTGGATTCTTGACTATGTTTGAGTTTCCAGTTTTCATTTCCTTTGCCCTCATACTTAACATTGTGTATCTCCCAGAGTGTGCCCCAGACTAATCTCTCTCTAACCCTCCCTTGCCCCACATTTTTCTGCCATTATTTGCACATCAGTTCCAACTCTTCCAGGAAGCAGCATATCTCCTGATTGTCACTCCATGCCACGGCTTAGCCTGGGCTCCTGCAGGTCTCCTGTGTCCCTCTGGAAGTGACCTCAGACCCCAGCCAGCAGCAGATCCGAGCTGGGGACTGCAGCAGGGACAGAGCTGCTGGCAGTTGCCATCCCTCGGAGAAAGATGGACTCTTGGCACAGGTTTGAAATCCTGAAGGGACATTCATTCCTCTTGTTAGCTCATGGGAAACTGACCAGTCCCAGCAGGATAAATCCATCCTCTAAGTCTTCTCTTTCTCCCCTTCACATCAGACTTCACGCCCTCCCTGACTGCTCCTTGTGACAGCTCCTGCCCTGCCATTGCCTTTACAGCCCATCTCCTGGGGACAAAGAGAAAGTTGTTCCCCTCAGGGCTGTGACAATTTTTGTGTGTGATCCTGCGTGGGCTTTGAAAGGATTGACAACAATCCTGAGCCAGAACTGAGCTCCTCCCCAGCCCTGTGATATGCAGGCTGGTTTTTGAAGTGCGATGCTGCTTCAGCTGTTCCCAGGAAGTCTGCAGGGGAACCGTGTTTGTGCTAACGAGGTAAAGTCCCCCTGCATTTCTGGAGGGGATCTACTCAATGGGCTCTTTGATGTCATCTCAGTTTTTGGACTTACATCAAGTAAATCTGAAAAAAAAGAAATGTTTTGGCTTAACCCAGAACATTTGCACCTGAGCAAGATGACCTGTGGCTGTCCTGGTGTTTCAGGGAGAAATCCATGGCCACCAGCGGAGCTGTGGCCTGGAGCAGGGAGATGGAGGCTTCTGCTCCCAAAAGCTGCCTGGGCTGCCTCAAGTGGTGGGAGAGTTGTCACATGTCAAATGTCTCTTCGAGGCAGTCCTCAAACATAGCACTGTCCCCCTGTGCTGATCAAGGTGCCGCTGATGGGTGATTTTATACCACCCTGGGTGCAGACAAAATTGGGTAGTTCAGGCCATGTGTGCCACACTGAACAGCATCTCCCATCTCCCTGTGGCTCCAGAGCCTGAGAAATGTTACGTTGGGATTGCTGTCCCTAAATATCCTCGTATTTCATGTGTTGTTTCCTAGTTCAGACCTCACAGGGCTTACACTGAATCATGGCAGTGTTTAATTGCAGGGAGGTTGGAACCAGGTGATCTTTAAACTCCCTTCCAACCCAAACCATTCTGACATTTTTGGTCCTGGCTGCCCAAGCCCAACTCCCTGACAGGTCACACATCCTGATCTTCAGCTGTACCTTGTCGTTATCTTTTTTTTTGTATGAGATGTCCTGACAAAACTTGGCACATCACAATGGTCAGCAGCTTCCACTGCTCTCCCCAACAGCCTCTGCAGCCCAAATATCCTTTGTCGCTTTGTGTCCTCCTTCTGGGAATGATCCTGGGAGACTCCTTTCCTCCAGCCAGGTCCAGGAGCTCAAGCCCAGCCCTCTTGGTCCCTGGGGATAAGATACAGCACTTTGTGCCACTGTGACATTTATCTGTGGTTCCCCATAAAAGCTGTCAGTAACTGTCCCTCTGTCCCTCTCTTCTTGTCGTTTTCCCCCTTTCTTGCCATACTTTTTCACTTACTCCTTTTTATTTCTGTTAGTGAGGAACATTTCACCTAAAGTCACTTGAAATACAGTTCCTGCTCTAAATTATTTCAAAGACTGGCTGCCCTGAGGGCCAAAGCCTTGGGCGACAGGCAAGGGGACTGCCAGGGATGGGCACCCTGTGGCAGAAACTGGCAGAAGAGCATTCAAGAAATGGAGGATTCAAGGAGCTCATCTGGCTGGAAGCTGCTGCTCACAGCACAAGTCGGCATTTTTGTTATAGAGGCCACGAGTGAATGAGTTAATGATGATCCCAGATGGCTTCAAACTTTGCCTCTTGCCACCCCTTCCTGTTCCCCCAGGATCTCAGATGGTGGCGGGAGATGAAGTAAAATTCTGGAGTTTATTGTAAAGTTCATCCCTCTGCCTAAATCGTGCTGGAACTTGTGTGTGCTGTGTTGGCAGCTTCAAGGGGATGCTACCTGGTAATTAATTAGTTGTCAAGAGACAGCCCAGAGCTTCCAAGTCTTTATATTCTTGCTAATAGAAATTGCTCTGATTACATTTTCCCCCTTGGCTGGAGGGATGAGGAGCGGGAGCGATGGTCCATGGGCAGCTGGAGCATGCCTGCCTGGCCTTTGTTGGGACTCCTCTGAGCGTGCTAGCACATGCTGCCATGAGCACAAACCCTGAGGGAGCCACTCCTGAGCCAAGGCTTTGCCAGCCTCCTCTGCTCACGCTTCTCATCACACACTTCCCCTGCCTTTGCAGGTGAGCCCTGCCACGATTTCCCTTCAGCTGCTCCTCAGGGTCTTCCCTTGGCATCACCATTCCCTTTCCCTGCCCAGACAGAGGTGCTTTGCATGAGCCTTTAGAGGCTTTTTTCTGGGCTAAGCTTAGAGAAACATTCGGTGTCTACAGAGGTTCCTGGTGTTTTCCCTCAGCTTCGCTTCTGTTTCCTTTTCACTTTTATCTCCATGTTTCTGCAGTTAGTTGTCAGCAGATTTAGGTTTTTACCTGCAGAGTGCAGTCAGGAAGCAAGAGGTGCCTGGATTTTGGCTCAGCCAAGCAAGGCACTGGTCCTAAGCTGGGTTACCTTACCCAGTGGTTTGTTAAAGAACCATTTCCATTTTTGTGCACTGGTTTATGTTTTTCCCATCTTTTTTTGCAGAGATTCTCTGCTAACAGCTAACAGTATCCCCTCTCCTCTTCTCTGGTCAGTGTGTCTACCAACAGCCTGGTTGTGTCTGACACCTTGAGCAGCCTCAAAAGTAGCACAATAGGGGCTGAACTCCATCATCCATCCTTAGGCTTCTGTGGTCAGCACCACCACCTCGGGGGCAGCCACGTATGACACCCCAGCTCTCTGGGAGGTGTCACTCCTCCCTCTGCAGCAGATCACAGTCATTTTGTGTTTCGGTGATGTGCCTAAAATCAAACCTTCCGTGGCTCCAGGGAGCAGCTGTCTGGGCAGGAGCTTGGCACTCTGGAGAGCAGCCCAGCCCTTCTGCTGGCACGTGAAGAGCCCAGGGATGCTGCAGCCCTTCTGCTGCCCTAGGGAGCAGCTCTGCCTTGGCTGATCCCAGGAAGCAGCCTGTCCAGCATCCCCTGTGGGTGCAGCGTGGCCCTGCCGGATGCTCTCACGCCTGCCGGGGCTGTGCCTTCCCTTCCCACCCCCGGGGAGCCCCGGGAGCCGGGCTCGACCCACCTGACACGGCCGCCTTTGCAGACATATGGTCCCTTCTCTTTGTGTTTGGTTTAGTGTGGGAGGGCTCCACGCTGAACTCCTGGTGCTTTTAAGCTATTGTTAGTGCCGACCCGGCCCCGCAGCAGCCGTGGCAATTTTACAGGCATGGCCCCATCCCTAACAAAGGCAATTAGGATGCTATTCTGTTGGAGCTTTGGGGATGAGAGATTTCTAGTGTCTGGAAGGAGCAGTCTGGAAAGGGCATAATCTAATGCAGAAGATGAAGACAAAGGCATTTTGGAGGCAGGATGTGGGGAAAACGGGGGCATGAGATGCTCAGAGGGCAGAGCTGCTGCAGGATTGGAGGTGCAGGAGCCCAGCAGCTCGGGGTACAAGGGTGGAGTGAGCAGGAGAGCGGCAGAGATGCTGCTCTGGGCAGGTACAAGGAGGTGTTTCTGCTGGGGTGGGGTGAAGGGGGAAGGGCTGGGGGGAAGGGGAAGAGTTGGGTGCTCTGTCCTTGGGCAGGAAATGGTGGTTCTAGTGAGAAAAGTGTGGGGTGGAAAAAGCCCCAAAGGTGTGACAACCACTACAGTGTGAGCCTGCAGAGTAGTGAGCAAAGGAGATGGAGGTGACAGTTGTGACAGGAGTGTCACAGGGCTGTCAGGTGGTCTTGGAGGTGGCACAGGAGGGCTCGGGGAGCAGGAGAGGGTCACAAGGGCCACCAGCACCGTGTGGTTTGGTGCGATTCGCCCAGGGCGAGTCAGGAGGCCGTTCCCAGTCACAGGGCTCGGGTTGCATTTCTTGCTGCTGGCTCCTTCCTTGCTTGGCTTTTCCAGCATCTGATCTGAGTGTTTGTTTGCTTCCAGTGATTTCAGTTGTTTTCTATTTTAGCTCCTGACCCCGAGTGCCTGGGCTGGGGCAGGCAGGCACCGTTTGAAAGCCGCCACTTGGCGGCAATAACTGTTCGAGCCGCGGAGCAGCACCCATCTAACCCCTCTTTTCACACACTCGGAGCTTCCCAAACATTAACCTTTGGATTAAAATTTTCCATGCTTGGTCTCTCCCCAGATGTGATGTCTGAGCTTTGGTTTGGGTTCATGTTTTTCATGTTTGCTGGATTCATATTATGGGAGAATGAAAGAAATACTTTTCCCATTTACAAAAAAAAAAAAAATTATAGTCTTCATTTATTTGGTTTTTTTTTTTCTTTCATTCGGGGATTCACCAAAAATGGTTGAAGTTTGAAGCTGAAAATAATTAGCTTGGCTGCAGCAGGCTGTTGTCACAGCCCTCAGGGAAGTGCCACAGCTCCAGGTGTGTGACGCCGTGGGTGCCACCGGCACAGCCTGCACAGCCCACTCCAGGTACACGTGCAGGCACTGCCAGCAGAGCCAGGAGAGCCTTGCTGTGAGTCAGCCTGAGTAACTCCAGATCTGGAAGAGGGCGTCTGGCTTTTTTGTTTTTTAGAAAAGAGGAAAAAAAAAAGTTGTTTTTCAGGCTCCACATGCAGGCTCCCGATGCGGCCGCGCAGGCTCCGGGCCGGAGTGAGTCAGGCACGGGGCTCATCACCATCCCCTGCTCCCGGCGCAGGTCACGGCACCGGTGGGAGGTGACGTGCTGGGGACACGGCCGTGCGGGTGCCCCGGGCTGGGAGCGCTGTGGCTCAGATCCTGCCCCAAGGATCTCCCCTCCTTTACAGGACAACCTGCCTCGTTTCATCTGATAGCACCCAGCGGCTGCACCTTTCCCTGTCCCGAAGCCAAACACTCAGATCCCACTCTTGACACCTTCTTGTCCGCCTTGGACAATGCTCTGCATTTCCCTACGTTGATTTTTTTATTATTATTATTTTTTGCTGGCTGCTGCACCCCTCCTCTGTGCTCCAAGTCTGCTCTCTGCTCATCGGGTGGGGACCTGTGCTGCTCACACCAGCGCTTGTAATGTCTGGCCTGCAGCTCTGCCAGAGGCCAGAATTGGCTCTTGGTGCACGGCTGGATCGCGAGGACGGTGTTAGATGGAGGGTGGAGTGAGCGAATACCCCTCTCTTCCTACTGTGCTTTCAGGAAATGTCTCTAATGCAGCTGTAAGTGTGAATGAAGTCAAAAGGATGGATCGGTGCCCCCGCTCCAGCCCACCCCACTTGTCGGGGCCCATCCAGAGTCCCCACCCTATTGTTCTGCTTCAGCTCCTCCGTTTCGGGGCAGGGGCCCTGCTCTGCACTCAGCATCCCACTCCCAAGAGGAGGAGCTCTCCCGAAAACAAAGACACAGCGAATAGTTTTCCTTTCCCCACCAAGCCAACGTTCCAATTCCTCCTTCCCTTCCCTTTCCTAGGTGTGTTTGCAGCTCTTGGCCCAGCTGGAAGCGAGCAACTGCAAGACTCAGGCCATTAATCATTTGCCAAAAGAGCTGAGCATTGGGTATAAGTAGCAGAGCCGTGCTTGCTGCTTCCTTAAAGCAGAGCAGGATCCGCGTGGGCCGGAGCTCACGGCCAGAGCTGAAAGTTACCTCTCTGGTAGGCTAGCGGAGCATGTCCTGCTTGGAGCAGCCCCTCCTGGAAGAGGACATGGGCTCTCCGGCACAAGAACGTCATCGGGAGTCCCCTAAGTGGCAGCATTTCACTGTAAAGCAAAATAGAGCGTTTGTCCCTCCCTGAAGTGGCTGCTGGAAATGGTGCGAGCCGCTTCCCGCCCTGCCCCGAGCCGGGAGCGCGCTGCCAGCGCGGTTCTTGCGGCGGGGGGGAAATGCCAGCCTTGGTAACATCTCTGGGGCTGTGGTGTCGCAGCCAGCCGAGCTGTGGTGGCATTTTTCTGGTGTTATTCCATTGCCTGCTGCATCCCCACCCTCTGTTTTCAAGGGAATTCAGCGCTGGCCCCGACGGAGCAGCCGGCAGTCGGAGGAGCTCCTCCCTGCACGCGGCAGCCCCGCGAGCTGCCCTTTCACGAGGGCTTTGTTAGTTCAAAGCAAAGCTGCTTCTCCTTCCACTTCCAAAGCTGAGGAGAGCTGGAGTACCCTGAGCTTCCCAGCAGTATCCAGGGCTGGAGAGGCGTGCGAGCAGCACCGGAGCACTGATGTTGCTCCGTCTGGCATCTGGTTTGTGGAGCAGAGGTTTCTCATCCCGTGGCTCTGACTCAGGTGTCTGTTTCCTCTGATGTGGGCAGCCATTCCTGGAGCTTTTGCCCTGGGCACGCTGTTGCTTTGTGTCCCCCAAGGGGTGGTGGGAGTTGTGGGTGAGCTCCCCAGGTGCTGCCACAGCCGGTGCTGTGGATCCCTGGGATGGGAAAAGCAGTGTTGCAGGAGCAGCATCTCTGTGTTCTGAAGTTCCCCTACAATCAGTGGGATGAGCATCCAGTTTGTGTCCTAGACTAAAAAGTGTGAAGGAAATGAAAACATACACACAACCTGACTCAAACCAGTGTGTTCTTTAACTCAGATTTTGGGCTGCTGCTGGGTGTCAGCTCAAGGACCCACAGCTCTCTTCTCCCCATCCAGCTCCACGTAACAGCAACACCGAATTCCTTTGGCACTGGGTGCTTAGGAAGGATCTTTTAGAGTATTTATTTGGCTGCATTTTCCTTGCCAAACGGCCTCGCCTGAATTGGATACCGTTGTGCCACTGGCAGTAACCACTGTGACCAGTTTACCTAGAGCAGGATCCCAGTTCAGCAGGTTGGGATTATCACCCGCTGAGAATCGCTGGTGTTTGAGGAAGTGAAAACCCCCGTGGGGAGGCTGCGAGCAGTGGCCAGGTGGGAGCTGTGCTGCTCTAGGAGGTTTTAGCGGTTCTCATTAAAACAGTCTCCTGTAGACTCAGTTTCCTAAAAGAAGAGGAGAAAATTCCAAATGCTTTCATCCCAGTTCAAGTATCCACCAGGGCAGGGAACTGTGGAAGTTACGGTGGGATCTCAGATGACATTCTCTGGAAAGAAAACCTAATAGAGTGCGAGTATGAAATGCTAAGCCCAGAGCAGCTGTGCCCTCTGCAAGGGCTTGGCCAGTGCCTGCACCTCTCCCTTGCCTTTGCTGGGTAAGGAAGGGCAGAGAGGGGGAATCAGGGGTCTTCTGGAGGAGCCCCTCCACTTTGCAAGTCTTTGGCACCTCCGTGAGATATTTAAATGACAGACAGACATATAGGGATCTGTAAATACTCATTTGGTGCCAACTAAACCACAAAGAAGATACAGCATTTGTGGTCCAAGGAAGTTTAAATATTTGTGGTCAAACTTAAAATTCGACATAAAACTCTCATCTGCGATGGAAGGCGGCCAGGAACTGCATGGAGAACGTATAAGCTGTGTAAACTCACAGAAATGGCTTCCCAGCCAGCTCTGCCAGGACCAGGCAGAATATTCCAGCTCTTCCCTCTCCCCTCCCTCCTGCTGCCGAGGTCAGGAGTCAGGTTTGTGAGGGATGGTCAGCCTGTTAACACCTCGGGGGGTGGAAGTCCATCCTGGCATGGTTTCCTCTCTGCCTGAAGCAGAGGTGACACTGGAAGGGCAAGAGGTGGATGGTGCAGGCAGGGCAAGTGAGGGCTGTCAGGGTGAGCTCTGGTTTGCACCTTTTTTTTGCTATTTTTGTATTGCAGATTGCCATCCCTGCTCCCCCGTTCCTGTGTCGTCAGGCTTTTCCTTCCACCACCCAACTTCCCACTGTCTCAGCACTCTGTGACACTGGTGCCTTGTCCTGTGGGACAGGAATCACTGAGTTACTCTGTGGGTCAAATCATGGGGCAGTTTCTCATTGTCACCATGGGGAAGTCCTTGGGAAGGAGCTTGTGCTGTTGGTGAATCTTCAAGGTTTTCTCCTTGTGAGCCCCCCAGCAGGGCCAGCTCCCTCCTCCTGCTGCTCCAGAGACATGTTCTGGAACAGGGAGGGTGCCAGATAACCACAGCACTGTCCCCACAGCATGGGCAGCCTGGACTGGACTCCTGCCCTTTTTTTTTTCCTCCACATATCCTGCAGAAAGAGCTCTCACTGTCGCAAGAACACCCTGAGATTTGCAATCGAGATGTTGGATTGAACATTCATCAGCTGCATTTCCCAAATTCCAGGAGAGACAGATCCCAGTTCTGGCACAGGAACACAGCCTCTGATCACCAGTGTGGCCCCATGAGCAGATGTACCCAAGAAACCTCTGGGGTGGAGAGGTGTGGGGGTGGCCCTGCCTTGTCCCCAACGCCAGCGTCCTCTGGAGTGGTGGCCTCAGAGGAAGGGCAGCGTGTGGCTGCTGAGAGCAGAGCTCTCGCCTTTCCCTTACTAAGCAATCCTCCCTTCCTCCACCGAAGAGCCTGCTAACCACTTTCTTATCTGTCTGAACTCTGCAAAACAATCTCTGGCAAGGCAGGCATCCTCCGAAATGGCAGAGGAAATAAATTCCGCCAGTCCCCGAAAAGGAAAAGGCTGGAGGCTCCTGCGGCAGGGAGAGCAGCCCGTGCCCTGTGAAAGCTGTCAGTGGTGCCATGTTGGCTTTGCTGAGGATAAGGAGCTTGCCTTCCTCCTTCCCCAGCCTGGGACCACGGGCTCGGGGCAGGATTTCAAGGATTTGTCTTCCCTGGTTCGTGTTCCGGTAGGATTTGCAAGGGAGGAGCAGAGCGAGCTCCTTCAGACTTGGCTTTACTCTGTGGCCTGACTTTTTCTCTTTCTTGAGAAGTTTAGGGATGTGCTGGGAGCTGGGGTGGGAGAGAGGAGGGCATTGAGGAGTCCCTGTGTGTGACTCGCTGTTTCTCCAGGACTCATCTGCCTCTTTCACAGCTGGGATTTTTCAGCCCCTTGTTCACATGACAGACAATTAAAACGTGTGGTCCTGTGCTCAAGGCTTCACCTTGAAGAGCAGAAATGCCCTGGATATGTCACTGCTGTGGGGATCAGCACATGAGGCCATGGTGGGTGGAAGCAAATGCTTTCTCCAGTGACAATTCCTGCAAAAATTCCTGCAGTGTCTCACTGGAGGCACCATTTTGCACTGTGGAGGAAACCATAGCTCTTGCTGAGCTATTGGCAGCAATGCCTGAGGACACGAGGAGAATCAGACACTCACAAACCAGATGAAACATCCCCATTACTCACTGGAAACTTCCTGTATCCCATAATCTTCTCTGGACTGCTCTGGTGGGGGTAAAATTAAACAAACTGAAGAGGCACCTCCTGCCTACGAGGTGTCGGATGCAGCCTGGAGCCAACTGCTCCGTGCTGCAAATTCTGCTGCTCCCTGGATCTGACAGTGAGGTTCTTTAGCACATTTAACAGGTGAATAAGACATTAGGGCAAGTCTTTCCAAGCATCAGCGAAAGCCAAAATCTTGGTTTGGAATCCATCAGGAACTTTCCTCTCCAGGCTGTGTAGCTCCAGGGAAGAAGTTGGTCCCAGGCTGGGCTGTGTCAGCCCCCCAGGCCAGCCTGGGCACAGGAACTTTAGGTGGATCTGGAGGATGGTTTTCCATCTGGAGCATCAGCATTTGGTGTTGATTCTTCCACAAAATTAACTAAAGGTTCCTGCAGCACCCTCAGAGGTATTTTGGCTCCAAGCCCCAGAGCTGCTCACAGCTTCCCCCGTGTCACTGGGTCTCACCCTGATGTCCCACAGCTGCCAGCAGTGACAGGTACCAGAACCTTGGCAGGAATCTGTGCTCAGGGCTTCTTCTGGTCTCTGACACCAACAATTGGGTGACTCAGCTCAGATCCATCACTTTGCACCTTTATGTCACCCGTGTGTATTCTCTGCATCACTGCACTGGATGAGGCAAGCCCAGCAAACCCTGGTGATGGTGGGCAGCTGGCTCCCTTTCCGTGCTGCTTTCCAGCTTTAAAGGCCAGTCCTGGCTGAGTTGTGTGGCCTTTAAAGCTGGAAAGACGGAGGTGTTTGCCAGGCCAAAAGCACATCTGCTATGATGACTCGTCTGAGACTGTGTGCCCCAGTGCAGAGGCTGGAGCTGTGCCTGTGTGAGGCTCAGGATGCTGGCAGAGAGTTTGGGATGAGACATGGCCACACTTTCTCTTTGGAGAGTGGTTTTCCAGCAGTGGCCACAGGGAAGAGCAACTGGAATGGTTCTTCTGGACTTCTCTGTCTTCCTTGGGTGTTTTCTCATGCTCCTCTCTGTGATGCAGCATCCAGCATGGATGTGGCAGATCCTTTTCCCAGCTGTGCTCTCTGGTTGGTCCACAGGGTCCAGCAGTGAGATCCAGCCAAGCCAGAGGTGCCTTGGTTTGGTCCCTGCAGCAGCCACAGTTGCTCTCTCGGGTCACACAGAGCGTTGCAGGCACGTGGGAACCACGTCCACCGAGCCTGCTTGTGGGATTAGTCGAAATTAAAAGTTTCTCTGAGAGACCTGTGGCTGCAGGCAGCTCTCAGCTGCCAAAACCAGGGTTACATCCAGCTGTGATAGCCTCTGCCCAGCTGTGTTGGGCACCTTGGGCCTCCCTGCCCAGGTGGCAAAACCCCTCCAAGCTTTATTTGGGGCTGGGCAGAGCAAGGGGCTCCTCGGGCCGCATCCTGGCTGGGGAACGAGCCCAGAGGAGCTGGGCTGTGATGAGCCCAGGGTTAAACTCAGCCCAGCTTCTGTGCGAGCCTGCGAGATTAAAACCCAGAAGGGACGAGACCAAAGGAGGCGCTTTCCTCGGTGCTCCTCCTCCGAGCTGCCTCCCCAGGGATGGGAGGAGGCGGCCCAGGGCACAGGGAGGCACTGAGCCATGGCCTGCCTGGATGTTTTAGCAGGGTCAGTGCAAACGTTTCAGCTGGGCCGTGCAGTCGCTGCATGGTTCAGATTGTTTGGGGCTCACTTGTTTTCAGCATCGTTCAGCTACTTCAGCTAAGACATGTTTAAAATGATGTGGCAAAAACAGTGTTATCCCCATGCTGGATTGTGCTGGAGCTTGGCTTGGCTTGGAGTCCTGGTCCTATCCCGTTCCCATCTCTGAATCTGGGATGGGATCTCTCCACGCTATGACTCAAACTGCTCATGTCCTTTTCCCCTTCTGAATCCAGCTGTCAGGATGTGCTGGTGTCTCCCCCTCGCACACAGGAATGCAGAGCCGGCAATGGCAGCCTGTCCTCCGAGCAATCCCTTCTCCAGAGCCGCTGCCTCCCGTTTCCTTGTGGAGTCTCAGGTTTTGCCGAGGGAGAAGCTGCCAGGATCCCTCCACACACCTCCAGCAGCAGCGTGGCATTGCCAGAGGCAGCCGTGGGCGTGGGGCAGCCCCCTCCAGACCGAGTCCCCCCGGGATGTGGCAGGTCCCCGCTGCTGAGCAGGGCTCCCCTGGCCAGCTGGCTGGGCTGCCGGAGGCTCTTTGGACTAGCTGAAGGAATCTGCATTCCTGCCTCCCAGTTGTTTGCTCTTTAGGACGCTGCGTAAAATTAACAAGTTGTAAAAGTTGATTGAAGGCGGCGGAGGGTGTGACAGCGATTTTCAGAGCTGCGGGAGAGCCGCGTGCGGAGCAGCGGGGCCGGCCCGGGGGCAGAGGCGCGGCCTCCCCCTGGCTCCTGGAGCTCCTCTGACCCAAAGCGAGACCGGGGCTGGTTTCTGGTGCTGTCACCCCGTCAGCACCAGGTGCAGGTGTCCCCTCGGGCACAGTGCTCACAGCTCTCCGAGCGAGGCCCTTCCCTCCCCTTAAATCTCCTGGAGGACATGTGGTGATGTGGTGTGGGAGTCCTCTGCCTTCCACAGCACTCAGGGAAGCTTTTCCCTTCTGCCTGTTTTATCAGTGGGGAGAAATACAGCCAAGACCATAGAGGGGATCAGCTTCATTAGGTCTGGGAATCCCTGGTTAGACTGGGGAGCCCTGCTCACGGCTGGCAGGAGGTGACACTCGTGAGGTCCTGGTGGCACTGGCACTGCAGAGTGGCTTTGAAATCACAGCAGCTGGTACAGTTAATGCACAGCCCAGTGGGTCTCTACAGGCAGTTAGTGTGTGTTAATGTGTGTCCCGCTGTGTCTTACTCAATGATCAGTATGTTAATGTGTGACCCATGAATTAGCAGTTGGCTAATGAGCCTTGGCAGCGTGGCCAAGCAGCCGCCAGCCCCCAGTGGGTGGCTGGAGCTGGTGGTGAGCCTGTCTGATGGAGCAGGAGATTGGAAACCTCTCCCCTCCAGCCCTGAGGAGGTCAGGCTGGCAATCGGGGCTGCTGCAGCCGAAGCCACCTCGGTCCCACGCCTGGTCCCCAGCCACGTGTCCCCGAGAGGCACCGCGGTGGCGAGGGGCTCGGCGGTGGCTCTGGGGAACTGAGCCCGGGTCACGGACGGGGGCACCAGACCACTTCAGCAATTCTCGGTTTCGGTTTTCCTTTGAGAGCGGCTGCGTTC
The DNA here is from genome assembly GCA_013397795.1 of Orthonyx spaldingii. Classification (NCBI taxonomy): domain Eukaryota; kingdom Metazoa; phylum Chordata; class Aves; order Passeriformes; family Orthonychidae; genus Orthonyx; species Orthonyx spaldingii. The sequence continues at coordinate 1,096,709 of VZTJ01000926.1, read as the reverse complement.
GTGTCAGGCCTATTTTCATACCCAGCAGTGACTCGGAGCCAGGCTTTCGGTTCCTGCTGTCGCGCTGCATGGGCAGAGGGGGAAGGGCTCTATTCCCCGCTGGGGCCGGGGTGTCTGCTGCCACATCATCGAGACATCACCCCCGTGCCATTTCCTACTCCCATGCCTTCGGGAAGGCCGGGCACAGCTCCTGGTGTCCTCACTGGGATCTCCACGTGCCCCGGTGAGCGCCTTCGCGGCCATCCCGTCGCTGCCAGTCGCGTTTCCACTCTGAAACAGGAAGCTCCTGACAAAAGCGGGCTGCTCGGCGGCACGCAAGGTCCCTGTCCGCTGTTCGAGAGAGACCTGGGTGCCAGTCACGGGTCACTTCTTTCCCAGCCTGGCTGCCGGCAGCCCGGGGCTGTGCCGCGGCCTCCCCAAGCAGGGCTGCACGTGACGGGGATGTGCGGAGCATTTGCTCCTTCCCTGTTTTTCATTCATGTGGGCTGGAAAAATGTGTTCATGAGACGAGTTGCTGTGGCATTATGTCATGGGCCTTTGGTTGGGCTCTTTTCTCCCCAGCAGATGCGCTGGATTTAAGCATGTGCTGTGCTGGCTTGGCAGGAAATCTGGTGTTTCCTACTGGTTTCTTCTTCAGGGGAGGAAGGAGTGATCCCACCTGCCCTTGTCCCCAGCCCCAGCCAGGGGTGAAGGGAGCTCTTCTGCATTTTGCCTGATCATTCCTGATCCAATAGGCTCAGATTTAAACCTTTGTGGAGCAATGGCTGCACTGCAGCTGTGTCAGCACCCAGCCCCTCCTGAAAACCTCATGAATGTCACTTTTATTTGTAGAGATGTCTTGAGAAATCTCTCAGGAATGGTGTCAGGATGGGGCACCCATTTCTTCCCCACCTATACAGGCAGTTCCTGAGTCCCCTTCTTTGCTGCTGCTGTTGCTGCTGTTGGCCACATCCTGACATCCCCTGGCACTCTGCTCACCCAGCAGCCCGAGCACAATAGAACTGCAAATACCCAGAGTGGAAAATCCCTGGGCAGAAGTTACCCCGTGTGAGTCAGGCCGGGTCTCCGTGGCATCAGCCCGTGGAGCTGGGGGTGAAGCCAGTGGTGAGGTTTCCACCACTTCCCTCAGCTGCAGCCTGGAGTTCTCAGGAACTCTCAGGAGGGATGTTTCCCATGACAGCCATTCCCACTTCGCTCGTGTTCTCTTTTCTTTGGACTTTCCCCTGCACACAATTGTTCCTAAAGGAGAGCCAGGAGGATGGGAATGTTCCTGTGGTGACACTTGCAGGGATTGCTCCTGGCTGGATGTCACAAACAGCGAAGGGCTGTCCTGGGAAAGAGGGTCCCCAGCAGCTCCTGGAACTGCTGAACTGGTGTCACTTTGTCCTTTGTTCACCTCGGTCCCATAGGACACATTTTATAGGCGCAGGATCAGTGGTTATCAATCTGTTGCTCCTCAAAACACTAGTTCTTGTGATCACCCTGCTCACACCACCTCCCTGCAGCTGCCTCTGTGGGGAGGACTGAGGAGGGCAGGGCTTCCCCTCCACACAGGTACAGGGGGACACAGGATTCCAGGGGGACACCTTCACACGGAGGCAGCCTCGGCTGCGGGTGCACAAGGGTACCTCGCTCCGGCAGTAGCCGGGGTGGGAGGTTGGAGGTCAGGGGAGGGTCAGGTTCTTGACACGCACGGCAGCGGCACGGTGGTTAAAATTAGCCCACAGAGAGGAAACTGGCAGTGCTGTGGAAGAGCAGAAGTTTCCTCTCACGGCAGCCTGGTGCAGCGGGGCCGGTGCCGCTGCCAGCCCTCGCTCACCGGGGCACGGCCCCATCGGGGACAAGCCGGTGTCCACCCCACCAGCATCAGGCCTGGCATCACAAATGTGTGTCCCTGGCTGTGAAGCACCTGATGCTTCCCCAGCTTCAGAATCCCGGTCCTGGGAGCCTGCAGAGACCCTTCTGTGATGGGGGTCTCTGAGACTGCTTTGGTCTACGAGCACAGCAAACCCAGGGTGGTGGTTTGGGGGGCAGGAGAATTTCGGGCATCAACACAGACTTTGTGTCCGTAGTGTGTAGCACTTTTAGTCTCGTTTGCTGACTTTCTCCCTATAAATCTGCAGCTCCCTGGGGGTGACACCAGTCAGCAGGAAGCACCAGGGGAGAGCTGTGCAGGTGCAGAGCCCTGCTGCAGGGGGACGGGGACTGAGCCAAGGCCAGGCGTGGCGGAGGTGCCGGTCGAGGCTGTGCCGCACGGGACGGGGCTGTGGAGGCACTGGGCTCCCGTGCTCTGGAAACTCCATTTGAGAGCCTCATAAATTGGATAATTACCCAAGCTATAGAGTTTCCTTCAAGCTAGATCCGTCCCAGCCTCCCCAACGAGGCTCCCCAGTTGGTCTGTGAGATGGGCCTGTGGGATGGGGTCAGGCTGGAGGTGAGGAGGGGCTCGGCTTTTCTCAAATGCCCCCACCCTCTCACTCTCACACCTGCATCCCTCCACAGCTTTTGGGGGGAAAATCCAGCAATGAAGCCAAAATGAAACAGAGGGATAGGCCACATCATTGATTTGGATTTTCCCCCATTTTCTGGGGCTGGGCAGGGGCTGGCTGTGCCCTGGCACTCCTGCAGCTCTAGGATGCACAGAGGAGGGAGGACAGGATGAGTGCTGAATGTCCTGACTTTCCCTGCCTCGTTTTCCCTGGGGACTATGAAGCAAGGCAAACCCCTTCCACCCGCGTTTGAAGAGGGGCACCCCGCACATCCCTGCGGTGCTGCCTGCATCCCGCTGGGCCTTCTATCCCAAACATTTCCCCCTGGTCGTTACTCATCCGCTCCCCTTTGCATTGACTTTGTTTTCCTTTCCCTCTCCCCAACCCCCTCGTCCTCACCCCGTAGGTTATTGCAGCCGACTGCAAGAGGGTCACAGTTCTGAAGTATTTCCTGGAAGCCCTTTGTGGACAAGAAGAGCCTTTGCTGGCATTCAAGGGTGGAAAATATGTGTCAGTGGCACCCGTCCCAGACGCCATGGGAAAGGAAATGGGAAGCCAAGAGGGAAAACAACTGGAAGATCAGGTACCGTGCGGGAAGAGCGCCTCGGTGAAGGAAGAATCACCCCTGTGGGGCCCAGCCTCTGCCTGCCCTGCAGCTCCCGCTATTTATAGCTGGCCTAGCTGCGTGTGCATTTTATGGGGGGAGGCGGGGGGGCAAATGGTGCACAGCCCTTGTCTCCCGAGTGTGCTTCGCTCGTGCCCTTTCCTGCCAGCCCAGCCTGCCTGCCTCTATCTCGTGCGCCGCTATGAGTTCCAGATGCTGCTTTCTCCATACCCAGAGTGGGGGGAGCTTTAATAACGTGCAGCGCCGCGGCCCCGGGAGAGGAGGTGGGCGAGGGGGTGTCAGGGTTCAGCTTCAGGATCAAGTTTATAGCCATGGAGCTCGTTGTGGCGGAGGCCTGAGCTCCAGCCTCCAGCACACATACAGGAAGAGCTGACATTGGCGCCCCGTCCCTCCCCTGCCTCTCACATCCTGATGTGATTAAGGAATTCAACTCTTGTTTTTCTGCCCTTGCTTGTTCCTGTAGGCCTTGCTTCACTCCAGGCTCCGTGTGTGTGTTTAAGGGCCCTGCCAGCCGCTCTGCAGGTTGACTCCTTTCTTCTGTTTAATCTTGCAGTTGGAAAGGCCAGGGAAACAGGAGAGAGGAGCAGAGGCGTTGGGAACGGGAAGCTGGGTGGCCTGGTGCTGCCCAGGCTCACTCTGGCTCCCCTCCCTGTGCTGGGGCTGGGCACTCAGAGCCAGAGGGGTGTCACCTTGTGCAGGGACAGCACCTTGTCTCTGTCCCATGGCTCCCTGTGCCCCAGGGAACTGAAAGTCAGAGGAGCCCAGAGCAACGCCGTACTCAGCACCCTCCTTGTCCCAGCTGAGTAGGGGACAGAGCAGATCCCCAGGCAGCAAGAGTTGTCTCTGTAAGGTGGGAGATCTGGATCTTTGTCATATTTTGGAGAAGGTGACAGAGGTTTTCAAGCTGGCATGTGGGATATGGGGTGATATTTAGGTTCTTCCCCAAATCATGACAGGGATGGTCCTGTTCTCCAGAAGGCTCCCTTTGTTGGTTCAGTCCTTCCAATTCCTGCTGTGAACATGCACGGTACAGGGATAGCTCCTTCCTGCCCCGTCCCCACAGTCTCTGCTCAGCTGTGGGAATCTCTCCATGAGCTTGTTGTGCAACCCTGGGGCTTCCTTCTTGGGCTCTGATCTCAAGGGAGCTTTCAGCTCGCCAGAGTGACCACCACCACTGTGGGCAAGCGAGTCCTGGCCCACCACAGCAGATCAGCCAGAGGCTTTACCCTGAGGCCCTGGTGTGACACTCTGCCTGTGGCAGCATCCCCCATCCCCTGTGGTCCAGGCTGTCCCGGCAGAGGGAAGTGAGCCTGAGGGCTCCCATCTTCCTCGTTCCCATGGCTGAAAGGTCACAAGGAGAGAAGGGAAGGTGGTTCTGTGGCCCGGCGGGCGCGCGGTCTGGGTGAAATGATTGAGTGCACGGCTGTGCAGCGCCGGGGTTGTTCTAAATTAAGACCACGAGTCCCTTCTGCTGACACGTGTCGTGGCAGCCTGCACAGGGCAGGGAGTGTAGCCCAGCTCTCATCTCTCTGTGCAGGGTCTGCCTCCTGCAGCCCTCCAGGGGCTCAGGGCAGGTTTTTCTGGTCAGGTGCCATCTGAGAATTCTTCCCAGCCCCATTACAACCCTTGGATTTTGTGCAGGGAAGAGAGGATGGGTAGTGGCATGGCTTGGGAAGGCCACCCATGATCAGTGGGGAGATGAGGGGTCTGCAGGCATCAGTGAAGAGCTGGGCTCCTGGGCAGCACATGTGGGACATGTGTTGAGAAACAGGGACTTGTGGGCTCCCCTTTGGGTGTGGAGTGACTGAGGAGAGCAGCAAAGCTTGGGCAGAGCTTGGTTGTGAGTGATGCCCAGTTAGACGCCAGCAACCCCCTCCCACCCTCCTGTATCCCAGAGGTTTGGGTGCATGGGGAAAGGCCAGCATGGCCTCCACCTAAGGTAGGAACAGCATGGCTCCTGCTGGGGTCTCCAGTTCAGGCAGTGCAGGCATACTGGGAAGGGTCTGCAGAACTGATGGGAAACCCCAGGGAAGGGTCTCTAGGAGAGGAAGAAGATGCAATGTGGTCCAGATGTGCTCCCGTGGGCAGGAGATTGGAGAACCTTGGACCCTTGAATTCAGCAGACCAGGTCCTGGACAGCAGGAGCATGGCAAAGGCTGACTAGAAGTAAGGTGGAAATGTTAACAGAGGAAGTCATTAGCTGTTGAAATGAGTGACCTGGAGACGCAGTGGATGCTCCGTCATGTGGAGCTTTAAAATCGAGATTTTGAGCATCTCCTTCTGAAACATCTGTTCCAGACCAGCTGGAAGTTTTGGGGTGGGTGCAGGAATCTCTCTGGCCTACTCAGAGATGAAAGTGGAGAAGGGCACCTGAGTTCATGGATCTGAGGTTCCTGTCAGGATGAGCAGCCCGTGCACCCTGTGGGATGAGGCAGCAGTGTCAGAGCAGCCTCGTACTGCCCTGGTGCAGGGAGATGGGAAGAAGCAGCCTGAACAGGGATGTGCAGCCTGAACAGCCAGGCAAAGCAGAAAGACAGGGAAATACCATGATTTCACAGAACTGGAGGCTATAAAACATCAGTGACTCACCCAAGGCTGTGGGAAGAGTTTTCCAAGGTGAGGAAGAGGGTGTGATTTTAGAACAGAGCATTACGCTGGGCTGCCCCTGCCCTGCCTGGTCGCTGCCTTTCCTGCCCTGTTACCTCCTGTCTCACCTTGTCATTTCCTGAATGTTTACTATTTATGTGGCTTCTTTTGGATGTTTAGTAATAGTCACCCATCAGCAAGGGGTAATGGACTGTGCCTGACAGGGATTTGTGTGCTGGAAAAGGGAGAGCAGCACAAGAACGATCCCTGCCGCCAGCATCCCTTACAATGACTGCCCTCCTGTTTTTCTTTCTTTCTGCATTTCCTGGAAGAAGGAGGATGATGTGAGGATTGAGGCATTTGAAGACGACTCTGAGACTGAAGGCAGTGGAGGAGAGATGGACATCAAGGAGCTCAGAGCCAAAAAGCAAGCCCTGGCCAGGAAAGTCGCTGAGCAGCAGCGCCGTCAAGACAAGATTCAGGTAGGATGGGCTGATCCCACCCTGCTGTGCCAATGGTGCTCAGCTGTTTTCATACCATGCTTCAATGGCCTCTTGGGATGTCCCATAGCACCTTGACCTTGCTGGGTGTAATGCCATGTGCTGCCTCTATGAAACCCAGCAGCAAGCTTAGCTTTGGCCCTTTGGAAGGGCCATGTTGCTGTCCCCATCCTGGGTAAAATCTCCTCTCCCAGACCTTGAAATTAATGTTTTGGGGACTTCTGGGACCCTCTTGAAGCCAGACACAGCTTCCCTATGGAACTGCCAGCACACCCAGGAGTGGCAGGGCAGTGCTTTGGCTGCTGGTTGTGCCAGGCAGCGAGCTGTGCCCCAGGGCAGCGGCTCCTGTGTGTGTGCCAGTGAGCTGTGCCCCCACCCAGGGCAGAGGCTCCGTGACAGCGAGATTTGGTGAGAAATCAGCCTTCCTGTGCAGCGGGGCACAGGCAGACAGGGAGAGGGTGGGACATGAACAGCAGAGTTCATGCAGGAGCCAGCAGCGGAAAAATAGTCTGCGAACGGCTGCTGCAGCCAGAACGTTGCCATCGTTATGGGGACAAACAGACGGGATGCAGGTGATCCTGGCCTGGCCCTGGCCTGATGTGAGTGTGTTTCCCAGTGGGAGCTGGTGAAGTAAACTGGTTGGACTGGGAGCAGACGCCTGGCGATGCACCCTGTTGCTTTAAGAGCAATCTCACATGCATGGATGGCTGTTGGCTGCCTCCTCTCTCGCAACCCCTCTTCCTCCAGCCTCGCAGCCCAGATGAGGATTTCTCAGCAGAGGAAAAATTCTCCCTGGCTCCCCTCCCCCTCACCTCCGCCCTCTCTAATGCCCAGGGCCCTTCACTTCCATAATTCTTCATTTTCCAGCCTTGAACGTAAGCCAGACACATCTGTCTGGCCATATGCGTGAACTCTGCAGTGTGTGCCGAGGTGGTTGTAAAACAGGGCTGCTGAAGGCCCTACTGGGAGAGCCTGCACATGTGTACCCTCGGGCTACTGGCGCCGGGCCCAGAACCACTGCGCTTCGCTTTTCCAAACCCACCCCAACCTTTGCAGATTTCGCCTTTTTTCTCTTTTTTTTTTTTTTTTTTTTTTTTTTTTTTTTTTTTTTTCTTTTTTTCATTTGAATTCGGAGCAATTCGTATCAAGGCGAAGGCAGAAGTTTGTGTGCCGGGAGGGAGGGGCCGCCCCCGCAAAGCGAGTCCATTATTGTTGGCAGGTACCTGGGTCACGTTAATTCAAGGAGGAAGAAAGCAGCGACCCAACGAGTGAGAGATTGGAGAGATGGGCTGTAAATTAAAGCGGCCTGAAGCCTTCCAGCCTCCCATGGCTGTTAAGCGGGAGGTGTAAGTAAATTCCCCACTTCCCACTGCCTTGTACAGACACAGCAAACAGGAACTGCACATGTTCGGGGAGGGCAGCGCTCAGCAGATCCCGGCGAGCGGCGCAGCTGCAGCGGGGCCCCCCGGGATGGCCGCTGCCCATTCTGCGGGGAGAGTGGGGGCTGCCTGATGTTGTCAGGGGCTTTCTCCCCCCGGCCTGCTCCTCCCTTCCTCCCCGGCCGTGCTGGGGCTGATGCTCGCAGGCAGAGAGAGGTCAAAATGAGGGTGTGGGCAGCTTCAGGGGCTGCACAGCTGAGAGCTGAGGTGCAGTTGGAGTCTGAAGGCGCGGGGTGGAGGAGAAGTCCTTGGGGCTTCAGTAAAGTCATCCAGGCTGTAGCTGGCTGGGAATGGCCTGGAGCAGAACATGTGTGCCTGCCCCAGTGCTCTCCCTGCCCGGGTACTGACCACGCAGCTGGAGCAGCAAAGGAGCTCGGGTGGAAAATGCTGCCGGGGGAGGCCGGGTTGGAGCCAGCTCAGCATCCACCCCCTCCACTTTCCCTCTCAACCTGTGATCCTTGAACTTTCTGTTCTTCCCAGGAGGTTGTTTCATGGGACCTGGGGACCTTCTCCCTTCCCTGTTACAGCCTCTCATTCACTGTCCACCTAGGGAGTGTCAGCTGCTCTCCAAGTCACCCTTTCATTTTTCTGGGGACAGGCCACAGCTCCATCTGGGTCTAGCAGATGTGGCTCCTGTCTCAGCGCACAGGAGGAAGGTAAAGCCTTCATCTCTTGGCTGTGTGGATTCTTTCTATGCCCAAAGAGAGCACAGTGTCACAGCCTCACCTGGGATTTGCAGTTTTACTTCTCATGGGTAAAGTTGCTGCCTTCTCCCCAGCAGGTTTTCCTGCCTTTGCCCTGCTCCCCATCTCTGGCAGCCCAGCTCTGCTGCTGACAGACATCTTGAGGGGGATTTGAGCTGCACTGCTCTCCTTAGGTCCCTGTCCTGGCTGGGTGTGTGCAGCTGGGGAAGCACAGGTCCAGGCAGGGAACATGGAAAACAGGATGGCCCTCAGCCAGCACCGGCTGTAGAGGGAACTCAGCTCAGCTCCATTCTCCTACACGAGCACGGACCCCAAAACTTCTGAGAGGAAAGATAGACCAGAGCAGGGTCAGGTTTCTTGTGTCCCTGGGCAGCTCTAGATGCAAAGCAGCTCCCTGGCTCCATTGCCAGCCCGTCACTGCCCTCACCACATGCCCACAGTGGGACAGAGCTGGTGACAGCAGCGATGCATCGGGAGGAGCTGAAAGACCAGGCACAGCTCTGCGTGCCGCTCAGGCGTTGGGAGGGAGGAGAGGCCAGGCAGGCAGGTGGACAAGAAGAGCTCTCAGTCAGGGCTGTCCCCAGCCCACAGCGTGTCCTGCTGCTTGGCCAGCCCTTGGTCCATGCTGTTCAGCGTCCCCTGTCCTTTGTGCCGCCGCTGCGCGCTGGGAGCGGTCGAGTTTCCTGACCGGTTGAAAACATCCCACCTGAAACATAACAGGCTCTTCCTCTGGATGCTGCTATTGTTTTGCTCAGCATTACAGAAGCAGCTCAACCGGGGCGGCCAATTATGACATGTCTTCCCAAAATAGCTGCTCTCCTGTCCCTTCTGAGCCCACGGAACGGCCGCCCCCTTAAGATGCAGCCGCTCCTTTGTGGCGGGAGCGTGAGTAAGTGGCTAAATTTAGCCGTGTCCCATTCACGCTCTCCCTCCCCGCAGGAACAATGCCGCGGGCGCTCACCGCCGGCGCAGCACCTGCCTGGGAGCCGGTGCCTGCTGCCTGCGGAAGGCGCACACCCACCCACGGCGGCTCCGCCACGGCGGCGGCCCCGGTGTGCTACCAGGCACGGGGCACGTTTACTCCCGGGGAAGACGCTGGGGACGAGCCCTGGGAGGAGGAAGCCCTCGAGCAGAGAGGCTGGAGGAGGCATTGTTCTCGGCACTGGAAAATGCGATCCCCGCGGAGCGCGCGGGGCTGGAAGGGGCAGCGGCGCCGGCTTTGGCCGCGGTTGGGGAGCGGGCGGTGGCAGGAGAGAGGTGCTGGCAGGATGGTGGTGGCCCTTCCGTCCTGGCTGAGCGGCGTGACCCCGTGTGACCTGGCCCGAAATCAGCGGGGCTGTTTGCTCTTCGGCCCCGTTCCCTCCTGGCACCACGGGCAGAGGAGCTCTGGGGTCCGTGGGTGGCGCTCCAGGGTCCAGCGGAGCCCTCTCCTATTCTGTGCTGCTGGTGGAGACCCTCAGTTCTCCCCCCTGTCGCTCTGCACGAAGTCCTGGCTTTTGGGGGACCCGTGCCCTGCCCACGCTGGAAGCCCCCACCCGGCCATGGGCTTCCGGGGAATTCCCCAGGTGATCCCAGCTGATGGATGAGCTGGGAATTTGGGACTGTGTGTGCAGGAGTGTCTGATCTCAGTGCTGCCACCAGCTGGGGCAGCCGGGGGAGCCACCTCCGGCTCCGGCCCGGCTCCCGGGAGAAGCCTCCGTGGCCGGAGCAGCGGGGTGGGCAGGGGGCTGCGGGTGGGAGCAGCGCTGATCCCGCAGGAGGCGAGGGCGTGGAGCCGGCGGCCCAGGAGAGGGCGAGGAGCCCCCGGCCTCAGAGGTCCCCTGCCACGTCCAGCACTGTGGGGTCACCCTGCCACTGAGTTGAGCCAAGCCGAGACTATTTGTTTAACCCAAATACGCCAAAGCTGAAATGCGGCGGTCCCAAAACACTTGGGCCAAGGCAAGGCTGTACCTCCTCTGTTCTGTCCACCCTGCGCTCCCCAGGGTGGTTTCCAGACCCCACCTCCCAGCAGGACACACAGGCCACCATCTCCCTGCCCTCCTTTCAGGGAAACTGAGGCACTGTGGGACCAGCAGCTTGTTTTCGTAGCCCTGGCAGCACGGAAGCCGAGTCGCAGACGTGGGCATCCTAATCCACACCCCCGTGCTCCCCTTCCTCCCCACGGGACCGTGCCCCAGGGACCAGCAGAAGGGTTAAGGCAGAACTGGCCTCCCCGGTTCTGCCGCACATGGGCTCCCTTTCATCTCTGGCGTGGGGCCAGCTAGCGTCCGCATGAATCACAGGCCACTCCTCTCTCCCCCAAACCCCTTGGCCGGAGGCTTCTGCAGCCTTTTACTCACACAAACAAAAATAAATCTCGCTGCCGGCCTCTGAACTCTGCAAAGGCGAGTTTCCCTCTGGCTCCCCGAGCGCCCGGAGCTGTGCGCGGGGACTTGGCACGCTCCCCGCCGACCTCGCTCTTTCACTCCCGGCGCATCCTGTGTCCTTCTCTCACCGGGCGGCCCGGCGAGCGGAATGGGACGTGACGGCCGGCACAGGCGTTGCTGGCGGCTGCCAGGAATCGGCCGGGTACGGCCTGCTGGGGCCAGTGCCACACACGAGGGTGCTGCCCGCCCCACCGTCCCCTCTATGCCCCCGGCATGACCATCCTGCTCACGCTCCTGAGCTCGCCTGCACGGGCTGGGGTGAGCCGCGGGGCTGGGAGCCCCTCCTGCCACCAGCCCTTGTGCATATAGCACCGTCACCATTTAATGGAGACTGCGTGGTTTCACCCCCACTTCCTGCAGCTTCAGGGCCGTTGACCTCTTTGGCCACCACACAAGGGACTCGCCACTCCCTGAGTCTCTGCAGTGGTCGGTGGGGCCCTTCTCTGTCTTCCCAAGGCAGGCGGAGCAGGGTTTGGTGCCTCGCAGGGATGAGCAGCTCCTCTCACACCCCAAAACCCTGTGGAGACACCCCACCTGCTGTTCTCCTCGTGGCAGGGTTGATTCTGGATTGTTCCTGACTGTAGCTGTCACATAGCTGGTGCAGAGCCTTGGCATGGGGACGCTGGTGTGCCCCTGTGTGATGGGGAAGGCGTGTCCTCAGGCTGGCATGCAGCAGACAGGACCTGGCATGCTCCCTGCTCTGCCTATCAGCCCTCAGGGTCTGTGGGAGCCACGTCCCCAGAAGCAGCACAGCCAGAAGGAGGGTGGGAGGCACGTGGTGAGGTTCTGGTTGCTGCCTTGCCTGGAGACACTTGTGGGAGGTGGCAGCATCAAGCTGCCTTGATTTAAAGCCAGATGACAACACTTGGAAATGAATTTAAAACCACTTCTTTCCATGGCCACTGCTGGCCCATGCAGCTCGTTGTTCCAGGGCGCCTCCAAGGGTTTGGCGTGTGAGAGGGAGGGTTGGGATCCTCACCGTGGGCAGGGGGAGCTCTCCATGACATTGGGCAGGACAGGGTCAGTGGTCACCACATGTGCCCAGGGCACATCTGGTGGGTCCGAGCCTGGTCTCAGAAGGGTTTGCATGGTGGATGTGTTCCACAGCAGCTCTGCTGTGCTCCATGGGTGACCGGTTCCTATTAGAGGCAACAAACATCAGCGAGTCCAGGGAAGCTATTTTTAAGCAGAGGAAGCACTAGAATAGCATCCTGAGTTTTTTAAGCCTGTGACTTACTAAAGAGCCCAAGTCCTTCGAGAGCCTCGAAAGTCATACGTGAGCTCTGGGGTCCCGTTTTGGCAACTGGCGTTGGCCAGAGGTCCAGCTGCAGCCCAGAGGGCGGCCAGTGAGCCCCAGCAGACCCTCCCCCTGCGAGCGTGAGTACCTCTGCTCTCTGTGGGTGTGAAGGGCTCAACCAAGGACAGTCCTGTGCGTTTTCAGGGCTGGAATCCACCTGGTTTTCCAGCTGGATGGAGTCGGAAAAGGCAAGGCATGTGCAGGAGGTGGTAGGACAGCGAGGGAGATACTCAGCCAAGGATCCTCTGGCTGCCTGCTTGGGGTCCCTGTGTTAGGAGTCTGTTGGCAGGATTTCTGTGCCCCAACTGGTTTGTTTTGTCTGTTGTCACCTTGATCTGCTTCCATGTGAAGCCCCAGAACCTCTGTTCTCCCTCCCCCTTGGCACCGGTGCAGATGATCCTGGCAACTGCCAGTCCCACAAATAGGACAATTCCCAAAATACCTCCATTTTCAAGGCTGGTCCCAGTTCTCCCAGAGCCTGGACAGGGCTGTTTTTCTAGGAGAGTGCTTTCTTGGAGGCTTCTGCCATCCTGCTCACACGGGTACTGTGGGCCTGCAAGAGTTGGTGTTTGGGGTGTGCAGGTGGGATGGATGCAGCCTCCTCCCAGTCTCCTCCACATGGATTTGTACGTGCCAGCCAGGCTTATCTTCTGCTCTCAGGTCCACGGGTCACAGGACTGACATCCTCCTTACTCACCATGGGTCCTTCCTTCTCCAGGCCGTGCTGAAAGACCAGAGCCAAATGAGGCAGATGGAGCTGGAGATCAGACCTGTCTTTCTGGTGCCGGACACCAACGGTTTCATCGACCACCTCGGCAGTTTGGTCACTCTGCTGGACTGCAGGAAGTTCATCCTGGTGGTGCCCCTGATCGGTGAGTAGGGCCAGTGCTGTGGTGGGGGCTTCCCCTCTCCCCCAGTGTGGTCTGTCCCTGCAGTCTGGCTCCCTCTCTCCATGCCCCACGTGCCCGCAGTGCCTGTGTGGTCTGGAGCTGGTCAGCTCATGCTGTGGGACTGGACTTCATCCTGCCCCGTCTCATCCCAGTCGTTGTTGGCATTCCTTCAGCCCCTGCTCCCTTCCTGCCAGCCTTCTGCCCACAGCACTCAGCAAACTTCTCCCGGTGCATTTGGGGGTGCCAGGGGCCGGGAGAAAGCAGATGGGTGTTAAACAGGATTTAGAGGGAATCTCGAAGGCAGCACGGAGGAGGAATTGTTAAACAATCAGGGCAGATAGCTTATCCCAGCTGAGCTGGGGCTTAGGCAGGCTGAGCAAATGGCCGGCCTGTGTCCCAGCGTCTCGGAGCTGCTCAAGCCCAGCCCTTCTTTTTATCCTTATAAAGCTCGCAGTAAAACAGCAAGCTGGTTCCCGTTATTGGTAAACACTCACCCTGGCAGATAACGGCTGTGCTGCTGGGTGGTCTCCCAGGGTGGCGGCAGGATTTGGTTCGGTGCCTCTGCTCTGATTGTTTGATCGCGCTCCGGGCTGGAGGTGCCGTTCCTCTGGCCAGTGGCACTCCGGCACCTGGCACGTCCCGGTGCCAGCCTGGCACTCACAACATCCCTGAGGGTGGGGCAGGAGTGGGGCTGAGCCTTGCAGAGCCCACATCCCATCCAGAGCCCCGGGGTGTCTGTGTCCCGTGGGCATCTCCGGTGTCCAGGCAGTGAGGTGGCACAGGTGCACCCCGTGGCATGCGGGGGTGCTGCCCTCTGAGCCATTGTGGGGGTTCCTTCTCAACTCCTGGTGTCCAGCAGACAGCTCTGCCTGCCCCAGACCCAACATCCAGCTGCTGCCCTTCCCCTCAGGGTGAGCAGCCCAGCTTAGGAGGGATTCCTGGGGCTGGGCATGGCACCCCTGGGTGGGGAGAGCAGGGCTGGATGCCTGCCCAGCTCAGCACTGGAGCTGCCAAGTTGCTCCGTGGTTTGGCACTGCAGAAGCCAAGGGAAGGCAGTCGGCAGCACCAGCAGAGCCTGGGAAGCCCTGGGGGCTGTGGAGCATGTTAACACCTAAGAGAGCTGGGACCTGCCCTGCAGCCATGGCTGTGCCTCCTGGTGCACTCCAGCAGTTGCTGTGAGGCTTCTCCATCAAACCCCGGCCAGGGGCAGCAGGAGAGCTGAAAATTCTGGTCCTGTCCCTGTCCAAGATGCTGCTGCCCTAAACCTGCAAAAGGAGCCTGGCCTGCCCTGCCACAGGTGGGATTGAGCACTTCCCATGCCCTCCTGTCCTGCTGCCTCGTCATATGGGGACAGAGTAACTCATCGCCCACTGCTGTCACGAGCCTCCCAAAAGCACCCCAAAGTCAGCAACTCCCTGTCCACACCAGGTGTTGGTCACATTCCCCCTCATCCCCCAGGACAGCCATCAGTGTGGCAGGAGGAAGCCATCCCCTGGGCCTGTGGCTGCTGGGGACAGAGGCCTTGGTGCCGTGTCCCATGGGCAGACAGGAGAGAGGCACAGTGCCCTTCCCCCGGCACTGCTCCCTGCTCTTCCCGGGGATGCAGCAAGGGGTTAAGCGCTTGGCTTCTCGTTGGGTTTGTTTCTCTTGCTCTTTAACCTGCTCCGTGCTCCTTGCGCCTGACCCCACCATGGAGAAGCCAGGCCTGGTGCAGAAGCACAAACAAGCCTCCCCTTTGAAGCCTGTTTAGCTTGGAAGCAGGAAGGCGGATTTCGGGAGGGAATACCAGCTTTTCCTGTTTGATGTTCCGTTCTTGCACGGCTCCCCCCACCCCGGGCCCAGCCGTGCATTGTGTGGAAATGGCAGCATCAGGTCGGTAGCAAGAAGAGTCTCCAGCCAGGGAAGAGCAAAGCAACTCCACGCAGATTTAATTGGAATACCCAGACAGTGAGTGCCAGTCTCACCATGGAACAGAGCGATCACGCAGGCTCCCCGGGCAGTGATTCACAGCACTGGGGAGAGGCCTCAGACCCCGAGCTCTCTCCCCGAACCCCCCAAGGAATGCATAGTTCCCACTTGAACTCAGGACTTGGCTCCAAGCTCGGAAACAATCTTCAGAAATGAAGCCATGGCTAAAACACACACACACACACACACAGGGAGTGCGCGGAGGCTCCCTCGCGCACACGTGCGCTCCAGCTCTGCCGTGCACACGCAGCCCCGCGCACCAGCACAGCCAGGGGACACTGGTTTGCACATCTGGAGGCACATTCATGTGCCCAGCCCTGCTGCCAGCTGTGAGGCCGGGCATACGAGGCCGTGTCCAGATGTGCACACGAGCGCCGTCGCTCGCACACGCGGAGCGGCTCTTCCGGCAGCCCCAGCACCCAAGGGTTGGTTCCTGCTGGGGCTCTGGGGTCCCTTGGGCTCGTCGGGCTGGAGCAGCTGGAGTTCCCAACCACTTGGCAGCACTACAAGAGGTTCCAGTCAAGGTGAACAGGCTGGGAATGCACCAAGCTCATCTCGAGGCAGGACAGATGTGCAAAGCCAGATGGGTGAGGTGTTGAAAGGAGAGCATTCCCTGCCAGGAGCACAGGGTGGTGGCTTCAGGTGGGAAAACAGGCCTGGGATTTGTATGGGAAATAGTGCCAGGGTGGGAACTGCCTGCTTCCTGTTCCCATGTGCAGCCCTGCAGGCAGACAGTGCAGAGCCAGGCAGTGCCACACGGGCAGGGGGCCCAGTGCCACTGGCCGTGGCTGTGCTCAGAGATAGAGGAGCAGGATGCAGGAGTTCAGGGTTTCCTGACACCCCCGGGCACAGCTGTGCTGTTGGTCATGGTGCAGGAGTGTGGGGTGGGGGCACAGCGATGCTCCCCAGTGTTTGGCAGAGCAGAACCAGTTGCCCTCACCAGGTACACTGTGGGGGCGAGGTGCCTGCGCCCTTGGGGCCGAGCCAGGTGACCCACAGAGGTGGAAGGCAGAAAAGCTTTTCCAGACCCGCAGCCAAGTCCAGGAGCACGGGGACACTGTGGCAGCTGAACCCAGATTTCCTGAGCCAGCTCCCAGTGCCCCGGCCCTGAGGCCTTGGCAACTTGCGTGCTCCAGCAGCAGGTCATGGGAGCACCTTGTCCCATAGTAACTGTACCTCCTCTTCCTGTTTGAAGTGATAAACGAGCTGGATGGCCTGGCCAAGGGCCCAGAGATGGAGCACCGGGCTGCAGGCTATGCCCGCCAAGTGCAGGAGAGAGCCAGGAAGTCCATCGAGTTCCTGGAGGAGCGATTTGAGAGCCGGGACAACTGTTTGAGGGCTCTGACCAGCCGAGGCAACGAGCTGGAGTCCATCTCCTTCCGCAGTGAAGACACCACTGGCCAGCAGGTAAGGGGCACCCTGGACACTGAGGGCTGGGAGCTCTTTGCCACCACCTCCTCGGGGAAAACCAGGGACTCTGAGGTCCATGGGGTGGCTCTGTGCCCTCACAGTGCAGGTGGCTGAGCAGGCTCCTGTGTCGCAGCTTGGAGCAACCCTGCTCTCACTGGGCTGTGTCGGGGTGTCTCGAGGCTGTGCAGCAGTCAGGGTGCTGGGGGTGCAAAGTTTTCCCTGCCAAGGGTAACCTTGCCCTTTCTTTTCCAGGGAAACAATGATGACCTGATCCTCTCCTGCTGCCTCCACTATTGCAATGACAAGGCCAAGGATTTCATGCCCTCCAACAAAGGTGGGACGTCCTCACATCCCCTTTGTCCCTTCTCTGTTGCATTCCACAGGCTCCTCCCATTTTTCTTTCACGGCCCTTGAATCTGTTGCCTCCTGCATTTTGCCTCTCTCAACACCAAGGTGCCACCTCCTGCCTCCGGTCAGCCCCAGGCTGTGGCCCTCCCACCTCACTGCCAAATGTCACCTCACGGCACCTTGGGGATGCCCCGGCCTGTGACAAACCCGCCATAAACGTCCACAGAGCCATTTTTGTGGTGATAAAGGGCCAGAAAATGCCTCCTCCCCACAACCCCTGATGTGTTCTGTCCAGGACTCTTTTTCCTCTGGATTCCTGGTTGGCATCAGCCGTGTGTGCTGGGACCAGACAGCCTCCAGGCTGTTGCCAGGGCGGCAGGGATGGGAATCGCATCAGCAGCTGCCCAAGAAATCAACCCACATTTGTCAGCACGAATTCTTAGCAGCTTAACTTGTCAGATCCACAGAGAAACCGTCACCAAATGTTTATGTGCAAATGATGCTGAATTTTGAAATCATGTGGATTATGGGGAATGGGGCCTGACAAGCTGACAGCCTCTGGTTTGTAACAAGGAGGCGCGTCACCAGCGCGGAGCAGAGGATGTTTATTGTTACACATTTCTTAAAGTGTCCGCACAAAACCTCCTGGTCCCACTTGAGGCAGCTCTCAATCCCTGGCCTGCCTTCCCACTGAGCCCCCAATACCCTTCCTTCCAGCCCAGGCCAACCGGGCACTCACCCTCCATCCCCAGCCCCAACACCGTGACCGTAGCCCACGTTCCTGGCCACCCTCCCCTTCCCCTCGTCCTGCCGCTCCCTGCGCAGCCAATCTGGGCCCATGTTGGGCTCCCATAAACTCTGTTTTTTCCATTCCCGTGCTGGCTCGGAGGCACTGTGTTTCCTGTGCTCATAGGAACAGTACTCTGGTCACAGGACCCAGCTGCTTACACATACCCCATATGCTTCCCCTGCCTCGCACACACGTAAGCGTGGCTCCCACATCCCAGCCCTGCGCCTTGCGTGCGGGGCAGCTCATCCATCTGGGGGCAAGATCCCTTCGGTTGTTTCTCAGGCATCAACTCTCGGTGTCTGTCTGAGCCCCAGCCAGAAACGCCTCGGTGTCAGTGGCGACTCCAAGAAAGCTCCGCAAAAAATAAGGGGTGGCTTTAGATCTTATAATGAGATCAACAGAATAATAGCACCAGCTTCCTGCTGGAGCCAGGGTCGCAGGCCGTCTTCCTGGCCTGGGTCAGGCAGGGACCTCCTCTTCCCAGCCTGTGGCCAGTCCACCACCCCGTGTGGGCAGCGGGCAGTGATCACAAATCATCCCTGGGCAGCACAGAACTGGGTGCAGGCGACCTTCGGGATGCAGGGCTGTCTCCGAGGCCCACTGGGAAGCTTGGCAATGAGCACGAAGCTGTGAGCTGTGAGCAGGGAGGGTAGGGGAGCACACCGTGGGATGGGTGCAGGGTCTCAGGCAGGTCTGAGTTTCACTGTGCTTTGTCTCTCTGTGTGTCTCGTTGCAGACGATCCCATCCGTTTGCTCAGGGAAGTGGTTTTGCTGACGGACGACCGGAACCTGCGAGTCAAAGCGCTGACCCGCAACGTGCCGGTGCGGGACATCCCCACCTTCCTCAAGTGGGCCCAGGAGGGCTGAGGGGGCCGAGCGGGGCCCAGGGCCCCTGAGCGAGTCACGCAGCCCCTGACGGTGGGAGCCCGGCTCCAGCGGCCACCTCGCCGCGCCGCCACCGCCGCCAGCCCACCACGAACAATAAACGCCACGTCTTCAACCCACCCCAGAATGGCCGTGCTGCCAAGGGCCCCCTGAGGGCAGACCAGCTGGGAAGGTCATTGCTGTGGATGGTTCACGTGGAGGCTGGGCCGTTGAGGGTCCCGCCAGCCTTTGGGCGGTGCCAGCGCGGAGCTGGAGAGCCCCGCTGGCGAGGGAAGCTTTGGGTGAGCCCCGTGCTGGATCACCACCAGCCTTTTGCTTGGTTTGCTTGGGTGCAGAGAGCTCGAGTCACACGTTGGTGGCTCTTTGGGTTTGTAAGCTGCATAGGGCAGAGACTGGGGACACGCCGGCACAGACTTTGGGATTGCTTAGTCCAGCCTGTACCCCTTGGAGAGGCCGTGGACTTCACAGGCAGGTTTCCCCCTGCCCCAGCCTGTTTGTCCTGCGTGGCCAGACAGCCCCAGGTCCCCATCCCCTTCCCCGCCATGTGCTGCCCCGCGCAGGGGTGCTGCTTGCAGAGAGGTTTGTCCTCTCCCCGGTGTGGGGTTTGCTTGTTGAGTTTCGTTTTTGCAGCATAGGTTAGTTTTCAGGTGTGTGCCCTGCCTGCTTTGCTGGGGGAGGCTTTGAACACCCCCACAGCTGCTGTGTCCTGATCCCCTGCCCACCCCAGCCATTGCTTGGCTCTTCCCTTCTCCCTCAAACCCCTTAGTCCCACCCTGCTACCTTTAGGCACGCTTTTGACCTAAGACTCAGTGTGAGGCTAACAAAATTCTCCAAGGACCTCAGGACCAGCTGTCCCATGGGTACTGTGTGTCCTCACATTGCCACAGGCCCCTCCTCCATGTGGGAGCTGGCTTCTGCCTATGGCTGCAGAGTCAGAGAGAGGCACAGAAATGCTCAGCCCCACAATTTGTCCAGCTGAGAGGGTCCATGGATGGAGTCGTTGCCTCATCCCTGGGTCTTTCCACACTTGGATTTGGGGTCAGGCTGCTGCTAAGCCTTGCACACCCCACCTTGTCCCATCACCAACTGTCCCATCCCCAGTGACACACCAGATACAGAAGCTAAGAGGGAGCATTAACCCCTGAACCGGAGCCCCTGGAGCTCTGTCAAGTCCCAGTCCCCTGAGCCGAGGGTGGGAGCAGCCCCGAGGCCACCCCTGGTCCCTCTGGGGTGCTGTGGCCGTAGGAGGGAAGTGTCAGAGGTGGCAGAGGAAGCAGCAGGACAGAGCCCAGCGTTTTCCTTTCCTGTGTGGGTGGCTCGGACCAGGTGAGGAAGCCCAGTTACCCCAGTGGCAGCTGCCCAGCCCCAGGGCCGGGGCAGCACCGGGGTCAGCGCCTCGGCAGCGCGATGGACACGCGGGGTTGTGCTGAAGAACCTGTGCCAGAGCAGTGCCCAGCCTGGGCCACCAGGCACAGGGTCTGTGCTGTGGGGCACAGCCTGGCCCACAGAGACTTTGGGGTGCCCACAGCCCTGCTGGCTGCCAGCTTTGCAGAGACTTTGCCTTCTCCTCCGCTCCGGGTGTGTTTCAATGTTTGTTTTCTAACGGCGCTGCCCCAACCCTGCTTGCTGAGGCCCTTCCCGAGGTGCCACCAGCCCGGAGGGCCCTGCAGCTCTGCCAGACTTGTCACAGGCTTTGCCATGGGACAGTTTTAGTGCCACCAGACCAGCTGGCACAACGGCAAGCAGAGCTTGAACGCCTGAGGGGCCATCCCTGCCAGGCTGCTGGGAGCACGTGTCTCGGGGCAGCGCCCGCCTTTGGGCTGTTTTGTTAAGTTGGTTTTAATAATTTTTAGTATTAAACATGTGTCAGTGCAGCGTGGTGTGTCATTTGCTGTCGGCGGGCTGCGGTTGGGGTGGGGGACACCAGGGAGGGACAGCAGTGGGACACAGAAGGGTGACAGCAGCTCTGTCCCACCTGCAGCTGCTGCTGCCCCCGAGCTGAGGGGGTCTGGGCAAACCAGATGCACAACAAAGCCCCTTGGGTCCCCTCCCTGCAGCTCTGCACCCACAGACCCCCCCGGGGTCGCCTCCCAGCCGTGCTCAGCACCAGCCAGGCCCCTCCCCAGAGAAGAACGTGAGGCCACGCGTGTTAATGTCACTTTATTGCTCATTCCGTTTTGACTATAGAAAAAAAAAGGGCGAGAAGCCCGTGTACAAATTGGACGTGATACAGGGGGGGCCGGGGCCCCGCTGGGCGCTGCCAGCTGTGCTTTGGGTGCTGCCACCGCCGCCAGTCACCCCCCGGCAGCTCCGGGGGACACCGCCGGCCCCGGGGGACCGGGACAGCCCCGGGAGGCTCGGGGGGCAGCTGGGCAGGAGCGGCCAGCTCAGGCTAAGGCACAGTGGCTGCGAGGCCGAGGGCAGTCGCTGCTGGCGGCCGCCCGGAGCCTCGTGTGCAAAGGAGAGGAGGGGCTCGGGAGGGGGGAGAAGCTTCACATTAGCCCCAACGGAGGGGTCAGGGCACA
>VZTJ01000926.1:1039904-1058073 GCA_013397795.1 Orthonyx spaldingii | reverse complement strand
CAGGGGCGCCACTTCCGCCTTCCCGCCGAAACGCTGCGCGCTGATTGGCCGGAGAGGGGGGAGAGAGCGGCGCGCCTTCGCGGAGTGACGCGCGCCCCCTGGCGGCGGGAGGTCGCACTGAGCGGTGAGGACGGGGCGGCCCCGAGGGGGCGGGCGGGGCGCGACCCCCGGTGCGATCGCGGGCAGGGCCGCAGCACGGCCTGCTCTTGGCAGGGGCGGCTCCCCGCGGACAGCCGGGGACGGTCCTTGCGGGCAGCGGTGTCGTCGCGTTACGGGGTGCGTCCCCATCCGTTCCAGCGACGGTACAGGGGGGCCCCGGTGGTGCTGACCCTCTTGGGAGGCATCGGCGGTGCCGCCGCCTCTGCCCACGCCAAGTCCCGGAGCGCGGCAGCTGCAGGCCACGCTCAGGAGGCTGCGGGGTCCCCGGTGCTTGGCTGCTCCCCACCCTCGGGCGGGGCGGGGGGCGTGGGCGAGGGAGAGGAGGGTCAGGGATGTCCCAGCTCCAGCGGAGATGCGATGACCCCGTCCGTGCTCAGCCCACAGCACAGTGGGGCACTGCGGCGGGAACCCCCCTTTCCTGGGAGCCGCGGGGCTCGGCGGGCGCTCACCCCGACCGGGGCTGGGGGGACCCGCGTGTCCCTCCCGGTCGGGCTGGCGGTGTCCCCGTCACTGTTCGACGGGAACGACACCACGGGGTGGCGCTTTTGGTCCGCGGCACCGAGCGGCACCGAGCGGCACCAGGCTCAGCCCGGTCCTGTGTTCTCAGCGGGGCCCCGGTGACCCCTCGCTGCCCACCTGTGCCGGCCGCCCGCGGCGCGGGAGCTGTGTGCCACCGTGGTTCACTGTCCACGGCCCCAGGGACTGGCTGGCGTAGAAGTCCATGGGATAAGGCTGCTGCCACTCGATGTCCTGCAGAGCCACCGCAGCCTGCAGAGAGCACAGGGGCTGAGTCCCCGAGCGGTGCCCACAGAGGGGGAGCTGGTGGTGCTGGGAGAGGTCCCAGCATCCAGCTTGGTGTGCCCAGGAGGGCACTGCTGGGGCAAAGCTCAGGGCACTGGGAATCCCCACTGGTTTCACAAAAGATTGGATATCCCAGCTGCATGCCTGGATTGTGCATGGAGCACAGATGGAGAGAGCAGGGGACGCTGTGTGGCTGCAGGGATATCCCCAAGCCTACTCTGGTGCACCACCCCAAGCCAGGACTGGCCCCCCAAAACGGAGGGGGTGCTCACCTCGTAGGGTGTCAGCAGGGGCTTGCTGAAGGCTTCTCCCCAGTCGATGGAGAGCCGGGGACAGGCTACCTGCACCCACCTGGAAGGGAAATGTCACAATGGGGATGAGCGTTTTGGGAAGAACAAGCCACAGTGAAGCCCCTCAGCAGCACCCCAGAAAGTCCTTACTGTGCCAGCCATGTCCCTTCCCTGCCCTGTGGGCACAGCCACGTGCACGGTGACAGCAGGACAGATGTGTCAGGGACGGCTTCAAGTGGCAGTTGGACAGGGATGGGGCACCCTGGGGCTGGAGAGGGGTCAGCAGCACTCACACATCCACCTCTGGGAAGAGCTTTAACTTGCTGGGGAAGATCTCAGACAGCAGCACCCGCACGTAGGGCCGGCCCAGGGCGCGGAGACGCTGCTCCAGATGCTGCGGAGGAAAAAGGCACCTGGCTGGGTTAGGGCCCCCCAGAAAGCCCCCCAAGCCCTGCCCACAGCCCCTTCCTGAGCATCAGACCCCCTGTGGGTCCCAGCTCTGCCCCACGGCTGTGTGGCCTCGGCAGTCCCAGGCCGGACACAGTGTCAGGGAGTGCGGCCACGGCTCCAGCTCGCGCCCAGCTCTCTCCAGCACGTGCCTCAGTCTAATGAAGTAATTACTGCTCAATGACAACAATCTGTTCTCGTTAGCGGCTGCCTGCCCTGGGACACCCGCCTGTCATGGGCTGGCTGCAGCCAGAGCTTTCAGGAGGAGGAGAGGGGCCAGAGATGTCCTTGTCCTTCGGAGCCGGCAGTAATCGCCCCCTACCCAGCCAGCCCTGGCCATGCCCGCATCCTGCCCGCTGTGGAAGAGCAGCTGCTGAGACCTTGCTGCCCTGCTCTGCCCACTGGTCCCTGCACTGCCTCAAATCTCACCTGTGGCTACCCCAGAATTTCTGGGTATGAGCAGGGCCACTATGCTCAGAGGGCAGAACTCTGCTGTCCTGTTCCCCTCACCCAGCCTGGGTGCAGAAAGTGCCAGCACGGCAGCTGAGCAGGGACGCTGAACCCGATCGGAAGTTCATCCAATTAAAACAAACCCGGCGAATTAATTGCCGAGCTGTCTGGGCAGGGGGGGTTCTCCAAGACTGGCCAGCTCTCCCCAGGAACACGTTTAATGAGCCCTTGTCCAGCCTCCCTCGTCTGCTGCTAATTGCCCATGCAGACCGGGGCCGTGGCCACTGATGGGTTGCCAGCGGTGCCACATCCACGCTCACCCCGATGGTGCCATCGCTCACCAGTCCTTTCCCCCCACCCAACAGCAGTGGGGACACTGGGGACACTGGGGAGGGGGCTGGTACCTGCAGGATGCTGGGGGAGCCCTGGCGGCCCAGCGTGCCCAGGATGAGTCCCCAGCAGCGGGCAGTGGTGGCGGTGTGGATGGCGTCCTGCCGGGCGCGGTGCATGCGCTCGTGGCTGTAGTGCTCCTGGGAGAACACTTTGCTGTAGGGATCGTACCTGCAACGCACAGCCAGGCTCACACGTGCCCCATCATCACCTGTCCCCCTCCAAACGATGCCCATCCCTCATTAGTGCTAATTGCCTCCCACAGCATCTGTCCTCCTGGCTGATGTAGGGCCCAGCCGGCTCGTTAGGGGACAAGGACAGGGACAGGGACAAGTGTCCCACCACAGCACCCCAACACCCAGCGCGGCCTCTGCTCCGTGCTCGGTTTCACACTCAGCTCCCCCCATCCTGGCTCATCAATTATGAAGAAATCTTTGATTTGTTGCTTTGTTTGACGAGGAGAATTTTAATCAAATCCCACTCGGGTTTCGGCAGCTTCACCAGCGCCATAAACCTGACGTGCGCCTCCCGTTCGTAACAAACGACCTACTAGGAAATTCAGATTCCGCCAAATGGGCCCAGCCTTTCACTCCTGATATTTCATCTGCTTTCAGCGGCCTCATCATCGCGCTTTATGGCCTCTGCCTGCAGCAGCCGGGCTTTAATGGCTGCACCTCCACGAGCTTTCACAGGTACTTGTCAAAATGTTTATATTCAGCCCGAGTAAATGGCTGGTGTTCATCTCCCCCGAAGCACCTCCTCACCCACCCTGTGGCCTCTCACCTGCCCGTGCCTGCTGCAGGCAGCTGCCTGCCCAGCCCTGGGGTGTTCCTGGGGTGCAGGGTGCTCCCCAGGGGTGCTCCCCACCATGGGATTGCAGCGGGTGCCTGTACCTGTACGCAGGTATCCCTGGGTTGGCAATCATGATGGACTCCAGGTGGAAGCGCCCGTCGCCCAAATACCTGCCGAGAGGGGAGGGAGAGCTATGGCACTGGGAAACAGCAGCACCCCATCCACATGTCCACTGGTTTCCCAAGCTCCAGCACAGTGGAGATGCCAGGAATCCAAGCTCTCGTGCTGGGACCCAGGGGCAGCAGGCACAGCCAGGGCTCCCAGGCATGGCAGGATTGGAGAGGCAGCCGTGCTCGGAGCAAGGAGGGGTGCTCACACCAGCACGGGGTGGCTGGAACCTGCTCCATCTCAATGGCTGGTTCTAGACGTTGCTGCTTCCATTTCTAATCGGATTTCCAGTCAGCAATTACATTTCAAAGCCTTTCATTCAGCTGCCCTAATGGAGTGAGGGCTTGGAAAATGAATTCAGACGTAAAACTTGACTAGATTTTGCCCTTAATTGGAGAATGACATTTTGGGAGATCAAAGCTAATTTGTCTGCAAAAGTTAGCCCCAGAGACGGTGCAAAGAAGAAAATAATAAAGCAGGGAGGACGCAGGTAAGGCTGAGTGCACCTGCGCGGGTTGGTACCGCACCACCGCTCCTCTGCCAGAGGAAAGGACCTGCTCTCACCAATGCAGTGCCAGCCTGACCACTCCTGCCTGCTCCTGATGTGCTTGGAGAGATGGAAAGTGGCTCAGGATGAAGCCAGAGCTCCCACTGACCCTGTGGCCAGCAATCCCAAACCCAGCTCCCTGCATGGCCATGCTTGGAAAGGCACCGGTGCTGTTGGCTCCCAGCACTGTGGGCAAGAAGGAGCTTGGCAGGGCCCAAACCCACACCTGGGCTCCCCAGCTCCCCCCAAGGGTGGGGTCCTTGTATTTATTTATTCTGCAGCACACTGTATTCACAGTACATTAAGCATTTCCATTACCTAAAATAATTAGGTGATAGGAAGCGGAGTGCTCCCTCTAATTTGCTGTCCTTAAATAAAATTAATGTTGCTGTGATGTTGGGCCCCGGCCATTTGTCTTTTCCAATTATCCACCCGCCCTTCCATCTATTATCTATTCTGATATACGACTCAATTATTTCCTCTGTGCTACAAGCACACGCCACTTAAAGCAGCGTGAGGAGCTGAAGGGGGCCCATCGCAGCCCGTGGATGTCCCTCACCAGACCAAAAACTGCCCAAAACCAGGCAGAGGGTGCAGGAAGGATGGCAAGACTGGGTGCTGAAGGCCCCTTGGTACTCACACAATGGCATCGGTGTCCTGAGCGAGCCGGGGTGACGTACAGCCCAGGATCTCCCCTGGGGACAGCGGCTTGCACTGGGGCACACACACCTTGTACTGGGAACGCAGCTCCTGAGACACTGCCTGTGGGAGACGTGGGGTCAGCAGGGACAGAGCATGGCACAGAGTGTGGCTGAGGAGCCTTGGGGACACCCCAGCCCTGGCTGTCCCAGCTGTTGTGTCCCAGTGGAGGGGAACCAGCTCCCTGCGGGCGGCCCCAGGAACAGCCCTGCGCAGTTGGGAAGCTCAGCGAGGCTCAACCAATGTATCAATTAAAAGACAAGGGAAAAGGCTTAACGCCTGGATAGCCCCGTGTTTAGATAGACATGGCTCAAGAGGCTCATTCATCTCCTCCCGTCCTGCCCAGCCGGCCGTTCAGGGGCAGACAGACAGACCTGCCGGAGCTTCCCCGGCCACTGCCGGCACTGCATCAAAATGCCAAGTGCTCCACTGCCTGCCCTGACATTTCCAGAGCAGCTCCTGGGGGAGCTGGGGAGGGGGTGCCGCCATGAAACATTGATCAGAGTTATTATAAAGTACTTGATCAACATTATGGCAGCAGCACATTATTGCAGCGACTCGTCGGAGGGGAACCGGCTCCACCAGCACCCCGGGGGCAGCCCTGGGAAGGGCTGAGCCAGGGGAAGGCTCAGGGGGAGACAAAAGCCAGGGATCTCCATCTCACCTGCAGCGTGGAGACGAACTGGATGGTGCTGACGAGGGCCAGGGAGGTGCCTGCTGTGAAGTTGAAGCGAATGGTCTCAAGGAAATGGGATGCATCGATCTTTATGTCCACAAACACATAGAGCATCTTCAGCCCCTGCGTGGAGTCGATGGGAACTGGAGACGGGAAGAAAGGGGGTCTGAGTGTGGGGCACACCCAGGGCTCCAGCGAGTCCCAGGCTGTTGCTGCCTGCAGCTGGGGGATAAAGCATGTTGGTGGGGCTCCCTGTGCCCCAAACTGCCCTGGCGTAGGCAGGGTGGGCTGTGCCACCCCTCTGCCTGTGCTGGCACCCAGGGCAGGGGGTGCAGATGGGAGCCACGGAGAGCACCCGCTTGTTTCTCTCCAGATAATGGCAGCCTGGGGAATCAATGAACACAAATCTAATTACCCCTGGTGCTAAGAAGCCTTTGTCACCACGATTAAGTGAATAATTAAAGTACACAGAGTCCACATCGATCCACAGCTCCGCATTCACTTCCCATTTTGGTGCTCTTCGCCTGATCACAATTAAGTGCAAATTACTCCCTCCTGAGGGGCACGTGGGGCAGGGAGGGAGCAGGAAGCATCCGTGTGCCTCACCATTGGCCACCCTGGCGACTGGACCACCGTGGGCAGCTCAAAAGGAGCTCAGCATCCTCACAGCAGCCTGTGGGTAACCCAGGGTGCCCTGTGACCCACCCAACTCTGCCCTGTGACCCATCCAACCCAGAGCAGGCAAGGGCGACAAGGCCATGGGCGGTAGATGGCAGCTGGGCTGGTGACAGTGCAGTGCCTGCCTGTCCCTGCAGGGAGCAGCTCCAGCTGATGTGACTCCCGTTCCCCAGAGCAGCCTGATGGATACGGCCCCTTCCTCCCCTTTCCACTGTTCATTCATGAGCAGCAGGCTACAAACCAGGAGTTTTTTACTCCCTGTTCCAGTGGTGCCCATAACCCTCCTTCCCTAACAAAGCACCTAGCACGCATATTTATCACCACGAACGCTCACACCGACGTGGCTTTCAGGACAGAGTTCTCAACTGGGGAGTCAGTATTTCACACAGAGCCTGATGCAATTCTTCAAACCCATTTATAGGGCCCCATAAATGTCCAGGAGGGCTGCCAGGTGCCGGGAGCGTGGCGGCAGCAAGGATGCACACCCCTGCTGCTCGCTACGGCAATTCTGCAGATCCACCTTAAAACCCAGAGCGTCTTATTGTTATTTTTGGGCTGATTCCATCCTGGGTGGACTTCAAAGTTAGCAGCATCTGGGACAGCAGCGCAGTTTCCATGGCAACTGGATCCAGAGTACTGTCCGCCTGGGGAGCACACAGCCTCCTCCTCCCTTCCCCGCCCAGCCTGCACTGTACCCGCACAGCCGCCTTCCCCAGCCCCGGGGCAGGCAGGACCCTCAGGCTCTCGCTCTCCTCTGCCATCATTCCCTTCCTCATCACTCCACAGAGGCCAGGTGGGGAGCAAGAGCAGCCTCAGCCCCGTTAGCAGCTCCTGAGCCAGTGGGGTCCGGCCAAGCCGTGGTATTGCTGCTCTGCTCTTGGGCACAGTGCTGGATCCGTGCGCTGCTGCAGGACGAGCACGGCCTGCTGCGCCCAAGATCCTGCCCGTGGGCAGCCACCCAGCCAGCCTGGCCCCATCCAAAGCCAGCAGCTGAAGCTGGAGAACAGAAATCCCTTTGGGAAGGGATTAGCCTTTGGCACTAAGTCTCGGAGAGGGGTGTGGAGTTGCTCAGCATGGCGCGGTGGCAGCGGCACGGCCTCCACAGTGCCACACGTGGCCACCCCAGCAGCACCCCGGGGCTGAGGGTCACCTACTCAGGCAGCTGTGTCCATAGTGCACCAGGAAGTCGGCGCCCAGGGCCCGGGCCGTGTAGTCGTCCACGCAGCAGGCGCCGTAGGTCACGTCGCCCATCACCACCGCCTCTGCGTCCGTGAATCTGTGGGAAGGCACAGCACCGAGGTCACGGCTGTGCCACCACAGCCCAGGTTCTGCCCCCCAGCCCCGTGGCGTGTCACTGCCGGGGGACCCCGCGCTGCCACCGAGCCACGCGCCGAAGAGGACAAGCACTGGCTACTCTCCGAGATGTCAACATGATTAAGCTGGAGAGCGGTAATCCGCCTCTTCAATTGGGTAAAGCTGTTTGCAATTCAGCGGATTATCCACTCATCAAACAATACGCTGCCAGATTCCTAATGCTCCAGCGGGGAGAGCAGCAGAGGGAGACCCGGCACAGCGTGGTGCCACCGCTTCCACCAGCCAGGCCTGCGGAATGGAGCCACCAGGATGGGCAGAACAGCTGTCCTGGCATCCCTTGCTGTGCCAGCCAAGCCACCAGCACCCCATGCCTGGGCACCGTGTGAGCCGGTGAACTCTAATCTGCACCTGGCTGTGTCACCCCTGGATGCCAGTTTGGCCAAGCTGGGTGACCTCCAGAAGAGCTGGTGCTTAAGTGGCACTTGGCGAGGAAAAGCACCAAACCACCACTGGTGCTGTCCCCTACTCGCAGCGCTCCAGTCCAAACCCAGCTGGCACCTGCCAGACTGTGGGTGAAAGGGCACACACCGGCACCAAGCAGCAAAGCTGGGGCTCTGGAACGATTCAGAGGCTCCACCTTTGTGGGTATTTTGTTGCACCATTTTGGGGGATTATTAGCTTGGCTTCGTTCCCAGGGAGCCGCCGCGCGGCAGGATGAGAGCAGGTATTGGGATGACAAAGCCCCGTGCCTGGAGGGGCTGCTTAAACCAGATGCTAATTCCTTATTTACTCCAGGCCACAGCAGCTCGGTGCCAGCGGGGTCTCCCCTGCTGCTGGCACGGGGTTGGCATGAGGGGACCGGGGGAGGAGGGGGCCCTGGCACAGTGTCACCCCTCCAGCACCCAGCGCTGGCTGGGGGCCAGGGTCCCGCGCTCCCCCCAAGCGCCAGGCAGGGAGCGTTACGTCGGCGGCAAGAATAGAAATGGTGGGCAGAGCTGGGCAGATGGCAGAAGGTGGAGAAATGGCGGAGCGTGCTGAATATTAACAGCTCCGGCCCATCCGTCAGCGCCCGGGGAGGGGGACAGGGGAGTAGCTCTGCTGGAGCATCCCCGAGGAGGGGGCACAGCTGTCCTCACCTCCTGCGTCCAGCCTGGGCAGCTCCCACTCCACACGTTTTTCCAAGTGTTGGGGATGCAGCTGGGGAGCGTCAGAGGATGGGCTGGATCCTGCCAGCCCCCAAATCCCGCAATTCCTCACGGCCAGCATGGGAGGATGCTCCTCCACCGGCCACGCCGTGGGGCTGGGGGCTGCCAGTGAAGGTTCGAGAAGGCTCTTCCCACCCTCCCGAGCCCCCAGCCCCCTTCTCTAATGAGAGGTGATGAGATGAACATGAATCAGACTCCACACATCTCAGCAAAAGTGGAAAATTATTCAGCTCCTTAAGATTCAGGATGGGGAGGTCTGACTCAGAGCAGCAGCCAGCGCCGCTTAATTTTTTATAGATTAAAATGTATGCAAATTGGCCCAAACCCCAGAGAAAGTCCCTGGGGGTGAAGAGCAAGAAAGTGAAACAGCAACGGTGGAAGGAGGAGGGCAGAGGTGCCCATGGCCCTGCCCGGTGTGCGGGGCTGCAGCTGGGCAGGGAGAGATGGGGCTGAGCCTTGCCCTGGCCACGGGCAAGATTCCTCCTCAGGCTGCAGGGAGTGGGGTCACGGCTGAGCAGAGAGGCCACGGGACGATGCCTGGTGAGGAGGGAACCCAAAGAATGGTGCTGGCAAGGCCAGGAGCCTGGCAGTGCTGCAGGAGGGGCTCCAGGACAGCACACACCGGGATCGCCCGCTCTGGCTGGGCTGGACAATCGAGCGGAGCCGTAATCATCTCCTGAGACAAATCAAAGGCAAGCGCCAGGGCCTCCCCTTGATGTTTTAATCAGTTCGGTGTCGCCAGAGTCTTTCATCAAACTACAGAGGAAGGAAATGTCAATTAGCAGCCACCTGCCTCCGACGTGGGCTGGGGAGCTGCTCGTCAACCAGCCCGGGCCAGGACGTGGGCAAGGGACAGCCACGGGAGCTTCCTTGCAGGTGTTTCATGTCCCTGGAAGTTGTCACAGCCGCGGATGGGTCCCGGCAGCGTGCTGGCAGTGGTGACAGGGATGTCCCCACCCAGTGCCCAGACGCTCATTACAGCTGGGAGCTCATGAATATTGAACACGTGGGGAGGTTATTCATCTTTTACGTCCCGCAAACCCCGGCTCATTCTGAAAAACCGCCTGGCCTTAGCATTTTTCTCATCTCCCCCTAATTCATTATCTGCTCCTTTAAACAGATGGCTCCCAACATCCCATTTATAAAGTGCCATGCTCAGCACTGGCAGGATGTGCTCCAGGGCAGGCCAGGTCCCGGCCCCGATCCCAGCTGGGACCCCCAGGCCCTCCCAGCCCTGCTCCCCAGCGCAGGATGGAGGCAGCAGCAATCCAGGGACAAGTTTCAGGGCTGAAAAGGCTGGGTCAGAGAAAGGCACACACGGTGCCTGCATGTCTCCAAGCATGGGGCAGCCAGTACCTGTCACCTGAGCACAGGCACTTGGCTGGAGCAGCCCTGATTTATCCCAGCCCCTCGAAAAATGAATGAGAGCATTTGCTGCTGGCAGGAGCACGAGGTCCCTTGGCAGTGTGTGAATGATACAGTGCTGGTCCTCAAGCTGTGAGGCAGAGCCGCTCTCCCCAGCAGGTACGAGTCCTCAGCCTCTGTGTGTCCATCAGCCCTTGGTGGGGAGGGGATGGAGGGGACTGGGCTGAGAGTGGCCAGTCCTGGCACCATGGGGCTACGGGGGAATGGAGCCAGCACCGGGATGCCGAGTGCCTGCATGCTGTGCTGGGAATAGGGACATGGAACAGATTGCTCCTTGACTCCCAGCCACCTGCCTCACCCGCATGTGGCCCTTCAAACACCCCACAACCACCCCATAACCACCCCACAAACCCCACACCGGCTGCCTGCCCTGTGCCCAAGCCCAGCGTGTCCCAGGACACCCGTGGGTGCTGCTGGCCTGGGCTGTGGGGGCTGAGCCCAGCTCTGGCTGAGAACAGTGCACTTAATTAGCAAAGATGCCCATCACCAAGCCCCATTACCAGACTCCCAACTTCATTAGCACAGGAAGGCTGAACGTAATTAAAATAATGAGTTTGCGATTTTCTTGCAAGTGGTGCTGGAAGAGCCTGGCTGCAGCTGGGCAATCACAGGGCTCCACAGAGCTTCTGCAAGGGGGGCAGGATGGGGAGAGCTGGGGGTCCCCACAGCCCCCCAGGGGGAACCAACTCCAGCTGGGTCCCCTCCCCTGAGGGGACTTCCCACTCTGTCCTCGCCAGAGGTGCCAGGGTCAACACCATCATCCCAAGGGCATGTCCCAGCTTTGCTGGTTCTGTAGCAGCAAAAACCCCCAAAATAAAGCAAACCAAAGGCCTGTGCATGTTGGCTGTAAAGCCACCATGACCATCCTGTGGCTGGATGGTGCCTGTCCCCTCTTCACAACAGCCAGGCCACTGAGCTCTGTGGGATACAAGGAGGTGGCATGGGGCATGTGCTGGTGGGCACATCTCAGCCCTGGGAGGTGACAGCCCTATAGACCCCACACACTCCCCCCTGCCCAATCCCCCTGGAGCAGCCACCACCTGGGTAGAAGGTTTTGAACATCTCCACTGAAGTGAGAACTTCATTCTTCCTAATGATACTGTTGTGTGGTTAATGACAGTGATTAAATTCCCCTGCACAGCGAGCACCCGCTGCCAGCGCCTCCAGGTTGTGCTTAAAGGACAAGGGGAGAAGGGAAGGCAGAGCCAGGGCACTGTGCAGCTGAGGCCACATCCTGACCCGTGTTAGTGTCCCAGGGTGGCCTTCTGGGGCCTCCTGGTGATGCTGCCAGCTTCATCGCAGCATTCAGTGCCACACTGCTCAGTCACAACATTCAGTGCCACATGGCAGAGCTGCCTGGCCAAGGGGCCTGGTGCCTGCTGGCACTGGGAACCTGCTGGGCACACCAGCCGTGGCACCGGGGACTGCCGGGCACATCAGGGGCTGTTTTGTCCTGGCCATAGTGGGGCATTTCAAGCTCTGCCACAGCTATTGGTGCACACAGATGTGGTGCACACAGATGTTTAACTCTTTATTGCTCAACCACTGATGATTCAGGACCCCTTGTCACACTCCTGGGCACATCATGGCACAGCCACCAGGATGGTATGAGGACCTCCAGCACTGCCTCACAGGGATGTTCAAAAGCCATTGGGAGTTGGGAGGTGTTTAAGGCTGTAGCAGGGCAGCCTGTGTGCATCAGGACACCTCTGGGCCCCTCTGCCATCGCCTGTCCCTGCCACCAAGTAATGGCTGATTAGCAGGAGCCCCTCACCCCGTCGTGGCACAGGAAGACAGTGGGATTAGCAGCTGCAAAGCCTGACAGCCGACTTTATTAACACGGAATCAAAAGCCCAGCTGAGAGCCCAGCTGATCCGTCTGCTCCAGCCCTGGCAGGGAGGGGGACAGGGACCCGCTCCTGGCTGCACAGCCCCCAGCTGCAAGGGGGACACGAGTGCCACCTCCCCGGCACGACAGCGAGTGGGCTGGGGGGCTGCCCCCTCGCCGAGCCGTGGTCCGAGCTCCCCCCACGCGGCTCTCCCGGCTGCCGCCCCCCGGCACGAGTCCCCCTCTGCCGAATTACATCAGCCATGACAAATGGAGCCAATTTGGAAGGTGCCGCGGGAGCGTCGTGATGCGGCGCCGGCAGCAGACCCCGGCCCCGGCGCCCGCCCTGGCACAGCTTTGACAATGACAAACCTATTAACGGTAATTAAGTGGCCTCACACCGGTCAATGCTCTGGGTGCGCTCTGCATTTCAAAGGCTGCAGGCTAAGAACCCCACCGGCCTTTCCGGCGGCGGCGGCTGCGATGCTTCGGCTACATCTTCATCCCCGCAGCCCCTCGGGGATCGGTGAGTGCCAGTGCAATGCTGGGAAGCTCAGACAGGCCCCACCTGGCCGCCCCCTCCCCTCCTTACCCCACGGGGCTCTCCCCGGGGGCCTGCTCACTCCCACACGGCAGTGAGGGACGTGGTGACACTGCCATCGCACTGCACGGGGACAGACAGACGCACAGCGAGCATCGTGTCCTCCTGGAGCCGCCTGTGATGCGGGGGAGTGAGCCACATCCCCGCTCTCGGCTCTCCCCAGCACCGCCAGGCCACGGCACAAATATTCTATTAAAAGGCAGCTCCAGCAGAAGGGATAAATATTCCGTCTGAGTGGCAGCTGACACGGCTCCAGTTCAAGCGGAACACACAGGGGTGGGCACTGTCACCCCAGGGGCACCAGCCCCGGGCATGGCTCTGCAGCCATCAGCAGAGAATGCAGGGGAGGGGGGACTCACTCCCCAAACTCCCACCAGCCAGGCCAGGGCAGGAGGCTGTGGGGATGGGCTGGGGAAAGGGGCTGCTGGCTGAGCAATGCCCCCCGTGGGCACACAGGTATTCCTGTCACGCTCAGCCCTCACATCCTCTCTGCCACCAGGAGGAAGGGGACACCAGCCCAGAGCTGATGGTGCCCCCAGCCCAGCCACGGCAGCCAGAGCAGGCGGCTGCAGCGATTCCTGTCACGTCGGAGGCTCATCCGGCCCCAGCACTGGGTGAGGAGGGCCAGCAGGAGCGGGCGGCTGAGCTGCGACTCCACATTAATGCTGGCGATGAATATTAATAGCAGGAAGAGGCAGGAACTAACGAGGCCACCTGCCGGTTCACACCTCACCTCTGGCACCGAACCGGGTCCCCAGTGTGTCCCCAAGAGAGGGGACACAGGGCTGGGCTCACTCCTGCCCACAGCCACAATCCTTCATCTGGCAGAGCTGGTACCCAGCACAGCCACATCCCCAGCCAGGATCACGGATGGCACCCAGTGCTCCCAGTAAGAGACTGGCAGTGGGGCGTCTCTGTGTGCTGCGTGGTGGCAGTGAGGGAAGGATACGGCCCTCCTGCTCAGCCTTGAAGCCATCCCACATCCCAACACCATCCCCTCCCTCGACTGGGCACCTCCACCCACGCAGCACCCCTCACCAGCCCTGTGGAGCACCCCCAGCAAAGAGGGCGAGTCCAGCAAGGACGCCAGCACCCCAGAACCCGCCGGCACCCTGGCATTCCGCACCCTGGAATCCACCATCCACCGGGAAGGGGGGCTTAAGGTTTCATTCAGATAAAAGAGCCCCTTAATCCGCTGCCTTTGAAGTCGGAGACATGAAAGCGGCTGGGTGCCAAAGCCGGAGAGGAGGCAGCTCCACTTAAAGGGACAAGCCCACGCCGAGCTGCCCACACTCGCACCCATCCCCTGCCCCCCGCGCCCGTCCCCTGCCCGCGCCCACCTTCCCATCGGGGACAAAGCCCCCGCGGGCACGGCTGCCTTCCCTTCCCACCCGGCAAAGCAGCGGCGGCTGCTTGGCAGGGAGGCGAGGCTGCTGGCCCCGGGAAGGCAGCTGCTAATGAGTGCCACGACCCCGATGGCAGACGAGGCACGAAGTGCTATTAGCACTAATTCATTGTGCTAAAACAGAGAGGGGCTGCGGAGGGGGCCGCGGTGAGTGGGGAGGAAGGCAGACGCGCTGGGCAGGAAAGAGATCACCACGGATTTCTGCAAGGTGCCTGCATCCGCTGGCACTGCACAGCCCAGCTCATCTCCGCTGCCTCAGCCTCGCCTCTCAAGCGGCACAGAAAATCAAGAGAGGAGCCGTGGCAAAGGGGTCACCCAGCAGGAGTGAGCCTTTCCCTGCCACCACCGTGCCCTCAAGCCTGCCCAGCCGCAGCACGGCTGCCCCTGAGCGTCTCCGTGGTGGGCAGCGTGGCTGCAGAGCCAGGACGAGGCCGTGGGGGAGGAGGACAGGTCCCTGCCGCAGCGGTGGCCCTGTTGCCAGCCCTCCCCTGGCTGCGCTGCCGTGGCGAGCGCAGGCCCCAGGCTGGCGTCAGCCGCTTGTTAACACGGCTGCTCCCTGGCTCCAGCACCCCCGCGGGGGCCCCGGCACGCTGAGCCTGTCAGCAGCTCCCGGCACAGCGGAGAGAGGAGGAGAAGCCAAGCAGCGAGGGCTGGGCTGGCACCGTGCCCATCGCTGTGCCCCGGACCTGCCGCAGGGCTGCCCAGCTGTGCCCAGCCAGGCTGCGGCCCCACGAGGGCACCTCCTCGCCCACAGCCATGGGCCTCGCCCTGCCCAGTGGCCACCCCATGCCTAGCAACACCCCCATGCCCTGGCCAGCCCCCGGAGCCCGGCAGGGAAGCAGGGAAAAGCCGTGGCCTTACCGCTCGATGATGTCAGCGATGGTGCAGGCGAACATGAGGAGCCCTTCTGGCATCTGCAGGGCCACTGGGAAGAGAAACAGCCACGGGGTTAGGAGGGGCTGGAAAGGACACCCTGAAGTGGGCACCAGCTCAAGGTGCAGCCACAAACCACCCTCCCCAAACCAGTCAGGTGTTGGTCAAAAATCTGGGTGGCTCTGGCAGCTGGGGTGCACGTTGTCCTGCCCTGGGCTGTATCCACTCTCCCTGTGCACACACCTCATCCCTCTCTGAACCCGCTGACACTGCTGGTCTCTCCCGCTTCCCACAGTAATGACTTCCAGATTTTAATTATGTGCTGCACAAGAAAAGGTACTTTCTTCTATTTATTTTAAACCTGCTCCTAATAATGTAAACGCGTGCCCCTGCTTCTCCTGGTACAAGAAAGAGTGAATAATCATCCCCTGTTCAGCCTCTCCACATCATTCACAATTCTACATCCCTATCATATCCCTCTTCGTTCACCTCTTTTCCAGCTAAAGGATCTAAATCTATTTAATCTCTCCTCATACAGAAGCTGCTCCAAACCTTTGATCATCCTCACTGTCCTTCTCCACACGCCCCTCCCTGCTTCTCTCCCCATTTCAGGAGGGTGGCCAGCAACAGCCGCAGCATTGTGCCTTGCAGGAATTTATTCAACAACAAATTATGTTTGCTGATTTGCTCCCTCCTCACAGCTCAGAACAATCCCTCTTCCTCCAAAGGCCGGCTGGACTGCCCAGTGCTTGGGGTCCAGCCAGGAGCCCCCCACGGGGTGGTGGGGAGGAGCAGGGACCATGATGGAGGAGGTGAATGGAGGAGGCCCCATTAATCCTGTTGTTGTTTCCCCTTCCAATCCCACTAAGATATCCCAGCTTCCATGCTATCTATCCAAACACTCTCCAGAATCCCCTCCAACAAAACCCCCGTGCTGCCAGGCCCAGCCCCCTGGCCAGTGTGGAGCCGTGTAAAGGCCTGGCTCAGACTGGGCTGATCCCACCCTTTTCCAACCCGCAGGGCCCAAGGAAAGCTGCACATGCTCTGCCTCCCCTGTCTGACCTGGTAGGGATGAGGGTTCTGTGTCCCAGTGCCCCCCAGTCCATTTGGGGCTGCCCTCCACCCCAGCTCTGCAAACAGGAGGTTGGCAGGAGGCAGCTGGGTCACATTCCACCATCACAGCACAATGGGGACAGGGGGTGCCCCCCAGCCCCCCTCAAACCCCAGAGCAGGCAGGGCTGGCTGCAGCCTGGTGGGAGGCTGCGTTCCCCCAGCAACGAGCCCCTGGCTGGTCTCCGCACACGCGGATTTCTAAATCCCAGCACGGCTGGCTGGCTGATGGGCTCCGCTCCCAGCTCGGAAGCCTAAATCCCAGCCGCATATTTACATTTAATTAGGAGGTGCCAAGCAGCAAAACACAGCGAGGAAAGCCAGAGCAGCACGGCTGGGCGGCCTCGCCGTGTCCTGATGGGACATATCCAGCCCTGACTCCCACAGCACAGCCAGGATGGACCGGACAGCCCCGCACCCTCCGGTCCTTCGGCATCGCAGCCGGGAGCAGCTCAGCTTCCAGAACATCCCCCGTGCCGCCTGCCAGCCCTGCCAGCTCGGTGGCAGCAGGCAGAGACACTCCCAGGTGGATACAAAGCATCTCAGATCTGGCTCTGCCACATGAGCAGTGTGAAGTGAGGGTGGGGACGCCGGTGACACCCGGGGATGGAGGGGGAGGCTCCGAGCCCTGCTGCCTGTAGCTGATCACACATTGCTCAGTGGGATGCACAGGCTGTGCAGGGAAAGCCCTGGCACCACTCCTGAAGCCTCCACAATCATTCCCCGCTCCTCTGGGGCTACACAACCCTCTGAGGAAGGTTCAGACCCTCGAGGACCCTGAGGAAGGTTCAGGCCAGAGAGCAGCAGGGCCCAGCTCCCTGCCAGCGCTGCCCGGTGCCCGGTGTTGTGGGGCTCCCCCTTCCCGGGCCCGACAGCGTGTCAGGAAAGTGCAGGGAGAAAGGAGAGAGGCAAGAGGAGCACAGCAGGGACCTGGCCGGCATCCCAGACACATCTCCAGGCTGACAGGTCTGCGCAGCTCAACCTGTCCTGTCCAATGTGATTATAATCCAGAGATACAGATCTATTAGCCCCCCTCGAGACGGGGAGAGCTCGCCAAGACCGAGCCTAAACACGCCGGGGGGCACAACAGCAGCTCGGCCCCACCCCTGCCCCACCGCGGGGCTCAGCAGCACCAAGCAGCCCCAAAACCGCTCACGCCCCGGCTCAGCGCTCACCCTTCCTGGCCCGAGCCTGCCGGATGCGCCAGATGGTCTTGGGGATCTCGAAGTTGTAGTTGGGGGGCAGCGCCGCCGCCGCCTCCCGCAGCTCCGCGTTGCCGAGGATCTCCTCGGGGATCTGCTGTGCCACGCGTCGCGCAGGGGCTCGGGCTGTGGGACAGAGGGGGGACCTAAGGGAGGGATCGGCAGGGCAGAGCACCCCGCACCTCACGGGCACCCCCAGCATCCTTGCTGTCCTCATGCCAGTCCTTGGGTCAAGCGGGAGGAGGGCTCGCTGTGCTCAAACTCCTCGGGACGAGCAGGAAAAAGGGGTCGGGTCCTGCCCGTAACGCTGGAGGCAGATTGCTAGCGCTTTTTTGGGGAACAAGGCGGCTTTTTTCAGCCCAGAAAGCACCGCTGTAACTGTGTGAAACCCTGTGAGTGCGGCTGGCTGTCCCCACTCCGAGGGGACACCACGCGCAGCCCCTCACGGCTGATCCGCCAGCACCCCGGCGACACCCTAACGCACCCCTGTTTCCCCAACACGGGGATCCCGTTATCCTACCGGGAAAAAGCCACCCAGCGCCGGGTGATCCATCCCCGGGAGCCTCATCCCGAAGCCGCCCCCCGACACCAGCCGCCCCCCTACATCTCGGCGATGCCAGAGTGCGGCGGGGGAGTGACAGCTGGGGGATTATTCACTATTTCCAGCCCAACGCCGGCACTCACGAGCCACCAAACCCTCCCCGCACGGCCCACGGGACAACCGACAAAGGGCCAGCTGGGCCGGGACGGCGGCGGGGGGGGCCGAGATGGTGGCGGAGCCACCTCCCGCCACCGGCCCGGCCTCCCCCGTCGAGGCAAGCACAGCAAGGCCCGGTGGCGGCAGCGGGAGCCCCGCGCTGCCCGGTCCCGGCGCACCTGTGGCGGGCAGCGCGGCCGCGCTCCCGGCGCGCACGGGGGCCGCCATGGCTGTGCCGCACGTGGGGGCGGCCAGGCAGCACCAAGCGATCCCCGCGCCAGGTCGGAGCAGTCGCCGGCCGAGAGATCGAGCTGAGGAGCGCACCCGCGGGCCCCGACGGGACGGGCGGTGCGGCGGGGACCGAGCGAGCGCTCTCGCCGCCGTCCCGACGGGGCGCTGGGCGTGCAGTGGGG
>VZTJ01000926.1:1016997-1029007 GCA_013397795.1 Orthonyx spaldingii | reverse complement strand
TTTTTTTTTTTTTTAATTCCTCGCTGCTGCTGCTCTGCTGTGCCCCAGATAGCAGAAGTGCTGAGGACAGGTGTTTGCGTCAGGTCCTGCGGCACCCGCGTCCCGCCCGGCCGAGGGGAGGAGGGATGCACCCAGGGGATATCCCGGGGGAAAGGGGCAGAGAGCAGCCAGCAGAGGCCAAGGATGGAGAGAGGAAGCTCCTTTAAGGGCTGCACTGTGCCGGTGAGGATGGGCATTGATGCCAGAGTAGGTCTGTTCCAAGCCCAAGCACGGCCCTGTCCCCAGCGAGAGGCAGGACAGGGATTGGGGTGTCAATTTGGGCTCTGCAGCATCCCGCAGCCCCATCGGCAACACCCTCTGTGCCATAAAGCCTCTTATTTACAACCTCCTACTCGGGAGCATCTGGGAAGCGAAGCGCGTCATTTCCAGAGAGAGCAAAAATGCTGCATATTTCAGTGTCTTTTGAATTTTTTAGGTTTCCCTGAACTGTGCTAATGGGTTGGTGGTGGCGGGGGGGAGGTGAGGGCCCAGCCCAGCTCCCGGCCTGCCTTGCTGCTCCGCCGCGCGGCCATCACTGCATTGCTGCTCTTAAAATATTCAGTGCTGTTGGCCACAATTTCACAGCGGGTCAAAGCGCGCCGAGCCAGCAAGAAGGAGGGAAAGTGTGACAACGAGATTAACCCCGGCCCGGCAGGCCCCGGCCGTGCTCGGCAGGCTGAGCACGATGTGCTGCAGCCACCTCGTCCCAGGGGACCAGCAGCAAGCCCAGAGGGGCCACGCCGCCCAGAATCCCTCTGGTTGCCCGATTTTGCTGAGTCGGTGGCATCACCTCCAAAATGGTGAAGGGACAGTGAGAGAATCCAGAGTCCTGCTGGGAGGACTGAGCATCTCCTCCTTCTCCAAGCTGCTGCAAAGCAGGAGCAATGCCAGACACCTGGGATGAAGAGCTGAGGATGTCCCCAGTCCTTGGGGACATCGCCGAGAGCCCTCAGTGCTTTTCACCCCAAGAAGTTGTGGTTCCCAGGCCCTGCACAACCATCAGCTGGTGCTAACGGTGGAGCAGCAGATTTACAATGCAAAAGAGCAGCTGCTTGAGCCGTGTTTGCTGACAGGGATTTAGTAATCCTGTCGTCAGCCCGGAGTTTGCTCTCGGAGTCATTGGCTTTGGCTGCCAGGCTTTTCTAAGGAAACTTCCCAGGCTGGAGGAAAGAAGTGAAGCAAAGCACATGGTCTGTGCTCACCGTGCAAGGGGGATGGTGGGAGGTGTCTGTGTTGCCATGTGGAGCCAAGGGTGGATAAGGGATGCTGCCATGGGGAAAAAGGAGCGTGCCAGGCTCAGTCCCAGGAGCCACGTGTTGTCCAGGAGAGCTGGAGACCCCCAGGAATTCCCTGCACACCCTTGGCCTGGGCTATACTGCATGGCCAGGTTGGCTGAGGCTTGGTCTTGCGTCTCCTGCACTTCCCTTGCATTCTTGGTCTCGTGCCGTGACTCCAGAGCTCCCCAGCGCTGCGTGGATGACTGCGCATGCAGCGTGGTGTCACCTGCAGAAAGTGCTGCAGCTGATGGATGCTCTCCTGGGGTCTTAAGGACACTGTGGCTGATTTATCAGGGAGACTCCAGGGGTCAGGGTCATGCCACTGGTCTCCATGGGCAAGAGGTGGCTGCTGGGTTGGGTGTTCTGGCAAGGAGCTGGCAGCTCTGTGACCATCCCGCTCTCCCAGGCAGCCACCTCCAACCTGAAGGCAACCACAGCCCGGTGGTGACAGCTCTGCCACTGCCTCATCCCCAGCCACACCCACCCATTCCCAAACTCACGCTTCCCAAGGGTGCAGGGGTGCATTGGTGTCTCTGCTGTGCTTGGGGCTGGACCAGCAGGGCCCTCCCGCACCCTGTGCCGGCGGCAAGCCAAGCTCTTCTCCCTAATTCTCCTTCATCCCTGTTAATGTACCACCAGATGTTCTCATTATCCATTTAAACATATAATCCTCCCCCGAATCCCGCTAAGCTCCTGGCCTCCCCGATACCTCATGGCAGTGCGTTCCACAGGTTAATTATGCATTTTTAATTAATCGCCAAGCAGAGAATGACCCATGAATAAGGGATATGAAGATCCTTCAACTGGGAATAGTTGGCAAATTGTCCCCAGGCGGAGCCATGCTGGTGTCATGGTCTCCTTGAATAACAAGACTAGCTCTAAAAATTCCTGGTTTGTGGATGTGACATGACTGGAGGTTGTGACAGAGCTGTGCCTGGCGTGGATGGGACCCCTCCTGTGCCTCATGTCCCCCTCCAAATGGGGAGGAACCACATCCCCACCAGAGCTGTCTGTGTCCCACCTGGAAGTGGTGGAGCAAGCGCAAGGAGGAGGAGGAGTGAGGCAGAGAGGGGGAAAAAAAATCACATGTTGTTTTAAAAAGGCATTTTTGAGTGAATGCTGAATAGGGTTTGGGAAAATTGCCTTAAAGGCCTGTTCTCTGCAGGGACGGAGCTTTTCATGGAGCAGGAGTATTCTGAAACTTAATTGCACATTTGCACGGGCTAGTGTTTTTATTTCTCTCAGGTCTCCGAGGTGGTCTTTGAAGATTGCTGTCTCTCTGTAATGGTTTTCTTTATCTCAAATAAATTCCGCACACCTGCGAGGTGGAGCTGCTTGAAAGAAATTATGTCGGAATTGGCTCTCGATTTAATAAATCTGCAAATGGAACTGAGATACAGAGAGGCGAGGTGGTTGGTGGGGCTGGCTGTACCTTCTCCCTGCTCCCCACCTCTCCTCCCCTTTTCCGCCAGCCTCCTCTCAGCCTCCCCATGGGCTGGGAAGAGTGTGGGGCTGAGCAAAGCGAGTCCAGATCCTGCCTTTCCCCCCTGTCAGCCGCTGCTGGCACATCTGAGGGGGCTCCAGCTGAATGTCTGGCAGTGCAGACCCCTCCAGTGCCCACCTGGCCGCCTCCTCCAGCAACGTGCAACCCTGGCACAAACCCATGTGTGCTTCCCAAAGCTGCCATCAAGATCCCTGGATCTAAGCACTCACTTGATGGAGATGATACTGCAAGCTGAATTCCCAAGGGGTATTCCCAAGGAATGTCCTAAGGACCCTCCTTCAAGGAACTCCGATGTCATTATCTCTCCTGGCCTCACTTTGGGAGGTCTGGAGCTGTGGTTTGCCCCGGCAGCTCCTCCTGCAGCCGCCCATTTCTCCTTCCCCAGGAATCGGTTCCGCTGCTCCCCGGCTCACCAGGGGACGTTTAGCCAGCGCTCCATTTTGGAGGCAGCGCGAGGCACCGGAGGGAAGCCTGCGGCAGAGCTGTGTGCTGCTGCACGGGCAGGCACAAACCCCCGGGCAGCCGGGGCGGCGTGTGCCGGGCAGCCCCGGCTGTGGGGCGGAGAGGGATGGGCGGCCGCGGGAGGACACAGACAGGTTAATGGCAGCAGTGGATGCTGCACAATTGGATTTCACCTCCCCCGCTTCTTAAGGAATCAGAAATCCGGCGGTCCCCCTCTCCCCGCCAGCCTCGGTGGCAGCGGGATGAACTGTCCTCCGCTGAAAGCTCACCAAGGGCCATTTCAAACCCTCCAAGGGTCATTTCAAACCCTCCCTCCCCTCGCTGCTCTCCCCAGACACGAGGCTGCCCGCAGAGGCCGTGCCAGCTCCTGTGCAAGCCCCGGCCGCTCGGCTTCAGGTGAACAAGGCGCCGGGAGATTTTATTGCATTGCTGGATTTTGTTCCACTCTGTTATTCGCCACGATTGAATTTGCTGCCGTGCAGGCAGGAGCCGGCGCAGCCGGAGCTCCCTCACCGCCCGCGCCGCCCCGGTGGGACCGTGACCTTGTCTGGGTGCCTCACTTAGCCCTGGGCTGGGTAATTCGGTGCCGGCGTGGGAGCTGGGCGTTCGTCTGCCTCCCACTGAGCATCCCGGCGTGGTCCCGCTCCCTCACCTGAGCCAAATCCTCGCTCTGCTCCACTTTCAAGCGTTGACCTTGGAAATGCTTTCAGGGAAAGCATCCGCCTTCCCAGCTCTCTCCTCTCTTTCCTACCCAGTTATGTCCCTCCGTCCTCGTCTCCTTGGGCAGCTGCTGAGGTTTTAATGCCGTGGGCATCACCACAGTGCCTGAACCCCTGTGCAAACCCTTCCTTTTAGCCACACTTGCTGGTTCGTGGTGTCAGCAGGAAAACAGCATCTCATCTTCTTTCTGCCCTGCTATCAGACTTATGTAAAAAACACCTCAGTTTCCTGAAAATGTAGTTTCTTGGCTTGTTTTCTCTTTGGGTGGAAAGCTGTGTGGCAGCAGAGCTGGGCAGACCCCACCTTTCAGTGCAGGTAGCCTTGGATCAGTGCGATCCTGTGCCGTGGCACCGATGCCCCGCTCCCCACACCGGTGCTGGGCCAGACCCCAGCCCTTAACCGTGACACGGAGCCATTCCCAGTGCACTGGGAAATGCAGCTGTGAGGGGTCAGTGGCCAGAGCCATCCAGGAAGGCTGTGGGAGCCTCGTTCTCTCTGTGTTGACAGCGGCAGCTCTTCTTCCCCACCAGCTGCGCCATCGCCTCTGCCCCGAGATTGAATTAGGGGGCTGTAACCCACCCCCCTCCCGCCCGGTCCCCGGCGCGCCAGGCTCAGATGCTGAACTCGAGAGCCATAATTTGATAAGTCTCAGGCAGACAGTGCTCCGATAGCCGTCGGGATCTCTCGCCTCCTCCCTGCCCAGCCGTGCACTGATTTATGCTCCCAGGTGACGGCTGGGATTTTGCCTGGGATTTTTGGTCTTCCGGGATGCTCTTTTCCCAAAGCAGGAAGCTTTGTGGGGTGAGCTGGGAGAAGGAGCGGAGCCGTACGAGCTGTGGTCAGTGTGGTGTTCACCCTTCACTAGGCTGACCCTTTATTTGGGGAGGAAGGAGAGATGGGGGGCAGAGGGACCCCATTCCTTACAGCAGCAGCTGCTCTCGGGCTGCCTGGGCACAACGAGTTAAAAGTTGCAATTAGTAAAGTGCTGACGATGGAAAGGTGGG
The DNA here is from genome assembly GCA_013397795.1 of Orthonyx spaldingii. Taxonomy (NCBI): domain Eukaryota; kingdom Metazoa; phylum Chordata; class Aves; order Passeriformes; family Orthonychidae; genus Orthonyx; species Orthonyx spaldingii. The sequence continues at coordinate 1,024,001 of VZTJ01000926.1, read as the reverse complement.
GTGGAAGCAAGCGGCACTAAATGAATCCTGAAAGGTTATTCCAATAAGCAGCAGCGCAGTTTCCAGCTGCGCTCGCTTCCCTGGGAGCTGGGGGACAAGGGATGAGATCCAGGGTGAGAGACACCAGGTGGGATGAGGGATGTTGCTGGAGGATGCTCAGGTGCCAGCAATGCCTGCTGGAGCAGAAAATACGGCAGGGGAATTAAACAGGAGGGGGGACAGGCCACCACATCCCAAAGATGCTCATCCAGGGGCTGTGCTGGGTGGGTCCTGCCCGTTGGCTTTTCCACAGGGGTCCAAACCCTGTCACAGGCGTGGAGCCCCGTGCCCCCGGCGTGTGCATGGAGAGGGGTTTGGGGAGTGCTGTGAGCCGCGCTGCTGTGGCAGGGAATCCTTGGAGTGTGGAGAGCGGTCCGTGAGCCGCAGCGGGGGCTGCAGGGGGAGCAGAGCTGGGAGCCAGGGAGGAGGATCCCGGGAAAGGCGTTGCTGCTCTTCCAGCTGAGCAGGCAGGAGCCCGGGCAGGCGCAGGCAGCCAGCGGTGGCCTCTCCCTGCCAGACGAAGCTGTTCCAGCTCTCTGCTGGTGCGACACCACGGAGCTATTATTAGACTCCAATTTTCTGTGGGTAGCTCTGAAGTCCCCGGTGCCTCCAGCAGATCAGCAAATGCCAGGGCAGAGCAGGATCTGCCGGCACTGGTGGGGACAAGGGTCCCTGGTGAGCTCAGTGGGTTGCAGTGAGGGGTGGCAGAGCCCCCCAGCACAGGCACACAGAGGGCTGAGCACCACAGCCTGGGCTGGAGCCACAGAGCAAAAGGCAATTAGTTGTCTAATGAGAGGTTTGGCTGATGAGGAGGGCACAGAGTCCCTGGGAACACTCCTGGAGTCAGTGGTAGATGAGAGAGATGCTGCCCCAACAGAGATGTGGCCTCTGTGTGAAGCTGCAGCTCCAAAGCACATCTGGATTTCACAGCACCACTCCAAAATGGAGCCACGGCATTCCCATCAGTGCCATCCTTGGCAGGAGGCACGTGGGAGCACGACAGGGCTGTGGCACACCAGGACAACCCATCCCATGCCAGAGGAGGACTGGGATTGGGCGGACATGGCATCTCCCTGCTCCCATCCTCTGCCAGCCTGGTTTCCAAGCAGGAGTGTTTAAACGCCTTTTATGTTGTAACTCAAATGATGAAAGGCCCAAAAATGGGACTAACAAAGACGAGTTGTACTTCAGAATAAAAAACCCATGAAAGCAGCAGATGCTGTCATAGGAATAAATTGTATCAACAGCGATCAGATGGGAAGTGAAAAGTCAGAATGGAGTTGCTCCCTCTTTCCTGCTTCCAGCGAAAATTTCTGGGTCCGTGAATTTACCCAGAATCAGGTAGGATGAAAGGCTTTGTCTGACAAGGCATTTCAAAGAATCTGGGAGCCTCCAGAGATGTGGCCACTTGGACAGGGAAACAGAGCCCCTCAGTTTTAATGAGCATTTCAGTTGCCTTCCTTTATCCTTCTGCCAGCATCTTATTTTTGTTTTCTTTTCTTTTCCCTTAAAACTCACAATTTCCGCTCTTTGCTATTTGTTTTACCTTTTCAAAACGTGCATCTGGGCAACACAGCATGAGGAGGAGGAGGGTAGAACATCCCTGTCACTCCAGGCAGCTCAACCTGTTGCTTCTCACCATAAAACCCCTCCTTGCTGTGGCCAGCCCGGATGTTTTGGCTGCTGCCAGTCGGCACCACCAACCTTCAGCATCTTCCTGGTCCTGCAACGATTTCCCATCTCCCCATCTCCCCTTTCCACAGCGACAGGATCCTGGATGGGCTGTAATTAATAGAAATTAGACTGTCAAGACCTTGCAGCCCCCATCCCGTAATTACTTGGCCTCGCTGTGTTGGAGGCACAGGGACCGGCCGCGAGCTCGGTGATGGGAGCACATCCCGTTATCAAGCTATTTTTATTAAGCTTTTAATGCAGGCACTTGCGTGGTGCTGGGGGATGTGCAGCATCTCCACAAAGTCCACTCCCAGAGGGATGTTCAGGGGGATATTTTGGGATGGAATACCGGCATCAGAGCTAGACAAAGCAGGATATTAGCGGAGTGCCGTGTCCTGACCACGTTTGTCGCTCGCGCATTAATTCCCAGCACCCAACTGCTGCAAACACACAGATTTCAGGGGCTTGGCAAAGCATTGCTGCTCAGTCCTCAGGTCCCCCACGTCCCCACACACCCCAAGAGCTGTGTGGGAGAGTGACAATGCCCAAAATCCAACAGGGAAGGTGGGATTTCCCACTGGCTCATTAAGCCCCGGATGCTGGGCAGAGGAGCGGCACAGCTCAGCTATTCACACCGCTCTGCTTTTATCACTGCCTTTTTCATGAGCTGGTAAAAAGTTCAGTGCAAAGCACAGGAGAGGTCTCTGAAAGGCAGCCGTGCTCATGACCCAGCGTGCTGGCTCACGTCTCCAGTGGGGATGGGGTTTTGCTGGAATCTGCGGTGCTCACTCGGCTGGTGACCCGCAGGGATGGTCACTTGGAGGGTTCGTGGCATCGCCCTGAGAGGAGACCAAGGGCATGGGGAAAGGTGCTGCTGCCCTTTTTGGTGTGGGAGAGAGACCTGAGGCTGTGGGCTGGGCTCCAAATGACGCCAACACTTCTTTTTTGGTTGGGGGGAAGAAAATGTGACAGAGCCGGCAGCTTTGATGCCTGCCTGTCCGTCTCCTTCCCCCCTGCTGCAGGCAGAATGATGTGCTGCTGAATGAGGAAGAAGGTACATGACAGGCTCCAATTTGCCCTCTTCTCCACCAAACACAAGGACATCCAGTAAATCTGAAACGCAGAAAGGCTGAAAAGGGATGATGAAAGGGAGCCCGCGCGGCACGGTACAGAATTCGCTTGTGGATCTCGGTGGCACAGGACACTGCTGGGGTCGGGACCTCAGCAGGACTGCAAGTTTATGGAACTAATGCCCTCTCTATTAGCCATGCTTGCTTTAAAAAGTCTTTGCCTCCCTGTGTCGGGTTGCTGTCCGCTCCCAGCTCCAGCCAGGTAAAGATTCCGTCCAGCACATCCCCGGTTTTCCACAGTTTTCCCATCTCCTGTGGATGTGGGCTGGATGGGGCAGCCGAGCGTGCACTGAGAGCCCGGGCAGCTGTCACTTTGCTCTTCCATCTCATATTTGCTGTGTTTTGGCTGTGTTTCTGGTCCTAAAGAAACCCTCCGCAGCTCCTGGCCAGCTGCTGGCAGGGAAACGAGCTGGTGAATCTGCTTGGGCTACACATGAGCTTGTTCAGCGTTTGATACCGATCTGGCTGGTGCTCGGCTGGGGTGGGTTTTGTCATTTCATCTGCAATTGTTTTGCTGTAAAGCACCTCGAAGGGTTCACTCCCCGGCTGTTTTACAAAAGGACATCGTTCTTATTACTGCTGTGAATGAACTGGTTTGCATTTCTGTGAATGGGAAGGAAAACTTGTCACCTCAGGACAAAAAGGGAGTGGAAGTATCTGATGATCCCCTGAGACGCCTCAGACAATCCACTAAGCTCAAGTCATCCTCCTGTATTTGTTTCCTCGGGGGCAATTGGAATTATTAGTCCCTTCTCAAGGACCTCGGGATCTCTCTGTCCTTTGCCAAATTCCATCCCGGCTTCACTGCGGGCTGCTGGCAAGTCCTGCCGGAGCCCTGTCCTGTGCTGGGGACCAGCAGCAGGTCCCTGGTGCCTGCTGGGGGTCGGGACAGCAGTGTCAGGAGCCGGTGAAACCCCCATCCATGCCTGGAGTCCTGCTCAGGGTGTTCCCTGGTCTATGCTATCCTCTCCTGGAGAAGCAGGAGCATCCTGGTGTCCATTGACTCCTCCAGCTACAGCAGCACCCAAGGATTTGACTCATCCATGTACAAAGAGATGTGCCTTTCCCTCCAGCATTCCTGCACTCCAGAAAGGTCCCAGTGGCTTTTGAGATGCATTATGGGGTGAGGCACAGGGACACCATAAAACCCTCCAGCAGCAGGGAAAGGAGGCTCAGGAAAAGATGATCTCCTCTCCCTGATATCCAGGCGCAGGACATGTGGGAATGGTTGCTCCAAGGGAGGTTTAGACTGGACATTAGGAAGGATTTCTTCACTGAGAGGGTGGACAAACCCTGCACCAGGTTTCCTGGAGAGATGGCTGATGCCCCCAGCCTGTCAGAGTTCCAGAGGCATTTGGGCAGTGCCCTTAATAACAAGCTTAACTTCTGGGCAGATGGACCAGATTATTATTATCGGTCTCTTCCAACAGAAATATCCTATTCCATTCCATTCTGTTCTGTTCTATCCATCCTAATGATCTGTCTCCAGCTGCTGCAAGCAGTAACACAGCCTCTGATCTAGACAGTCTTCTCCCAAACCTGCATTGAGGTGCTGGGGTTGTTCCCTGTGCCTGCAGCCACAGGAGCAGCAGCATCCCACTGCAGTTTTCCTCCAAGGGCATCCCTGCCGTGGAAGGTGCGCTCAGTACTGGGGTTAAGCAGAGCAGATTATGCTGGGAAAACACACTCTACACTCCCTCTGCTTCTGTGTGTCTTAGTCCTGAAAGAAGCATTTAAATTAAACAAGTTTCTATACCCGAGTTTCAATCCCACAGCCACTTCCACCACTGACCTCCTTTCCCCCCCCTTTTTCTTTAGCTTGAGAGCGGGAGGAGGAGATGCAGACAGAGAGGAGTGCTAATTAAACAGGGAGTTCCACATTAGGGTACAAATCCTCTGGACTAGCACAAACCCTGCCAATTTCTGTATTTATTTATTATTTTTTCAGTACAATTGTAATTTCCAGTGGTGCCTCCAGCACCCGGAGAGAGTTCAGGGGCTGCTCTTGGAGAGGATTAGCACGCTGGAAGCATTATTACTTTCCTTCGCTGTGAATTCAGGAGTGATTCCCTGACGGCTGCACTCTATATAGAAGTGAATCGGTGCTAATTTGTTTTTGAGGATCACACATCCACCAACATGTGAAAGACAATCCTGCTTCTCGATGTATATTTCGAGCCAGTGTTACAGCAAACAACGGAAAATAAGCAAGCCAAGGAAGCCAGACCTCCCTCGCCCGGAAAGCCAGAGCTGGAAAAGAGCGGACTTCCTTTTTTTTTTTGCCCGTGTGAGTTGGTTCTGCATCTTTCCAAAAGTACGTTGGGTTTTGGCCCTGCTGCCCGTGGCAATAGACAGCAGGGGTTTGGGCAGCTCTCACATGGAAAGCCTCAGGGATGCTGTGTTGGACGGGATGTCAGAGAGACTGAGCATAAAAGGCTCCTTATTTTTTCCTGTTAAATCATCCTCGAGTTTAACTGCAAGAGAGGAATAAATGAACTAATTGAATCTGTAACGATGGAGGGGCTGGGCACCTGGCAGGGGAGCAGCAGCCCCGCCACCCATCGCTCCTCTCTCTTTATTTGTGTGATTCAGAGGGACGTGGTCCATGGGGAGATATCAGAGCTGGCTGAAATGGAAGACAAAGCTATTGTTTCAAACAGAGTTATTGATTTTTACATTATTACACTATGAAATTTATGGTCTGGTTTCAAACTGCAATAGGAGTTAATGACCACCATCCAGAAACTTCCAGGTGACCTTGGCCTTGACTTTGGTGGAGGAGGGTGAACAGCTCCAGTCACCAGGTCAGCAAATGTAAATTGAACTTGCAGCACCCTAAAGGAGTTGATTTTGGGGTGCTGCTGGCCCCAGGTCTCCACCCTGAGCTTGAGCTCACAGCACATTCCAAACTGGTTGACAGCCATGATGGAGTGGGGAAATTGGGCCTTCTCAGCTCCAAACAAAATTTGTTCCTGCTGTTAAGCCACGTTTTGCCCCCAGCCAGGAACACCATGATGTCCCCAGAGCTCCTGAGCACAATTCTCCATCCTCAGCTGACCTCCCAGCACAGCTTGGCTGCCCAAGGGTTTGCTCCTTTCAGTCACCGCTGGAGAAATGCAAACCAAGGGGCTCTGGGATGGATGAGGAGCACCCGGGTAGAGGAGACAACACAGCCCAGAGTAGGAGAAACCCTGTGAGAGGGGAGAGCAAAGGGCAGTGCCCACAGAGCAGGCAGCTGCCTGCAAAGAATGTGGCCCATTCCTGATTCCCGCCAGCTCTCCTGGCTCAGTCACAGGAGGAGGATTTGCTTTTAGAGTGACCCAGAGGATGTTTGTACCAGTTAACACATGAGATCCTGGTGGCACAGAAGGGTTTGCAAAGGCTACAGCACTCCCCAGCCCACAGCCTTTTCCTGGCTTTTCTTTAAAAGGTACCTCCCAATGCATCTTTTGGCAGCGGCCTCTTCCCAAAGCTTTCCTTAGCACTCTTCCTTCCAAATTTCCTTGTATGCTTCTTCCTGTGGGAACAGTCTTTCCACTTACCAGCCAACGAAGGCAATTTCCAGCTGCTGGAGAAGGTTTTTTTTTTTCTTGTAGTGCCGTCTCCCTGGAACATCCCTGACGCTGCACCCCGAGCTAAAGTCATGTGAAGCCAGTAGCCTCCAAGCTCATCTTCTGCCTCGGAGGTCATAATTGCCATTAAATCACAGCTTGCCTAACCAAATTATGCAAAACTGAAATTATCTCCAATGATTTTTATGTTGCTGAAATGTTCCAGAACTGCCGGGGTGATGACTGGGGGATTGGGAGCAGCTGTCACTCCATCAGAAACCATAACTCCAAACAGCTGGGATCTGTCAGTTATTTATGACACCGGTCGCAAAAAAAAATAATGAAATGGTGAAGGTGGATGGGTGGCTGCCACTCTCTGGCTGAAAGGCAGCTCGTGCAGAAAGCCAAGCCTCGTGCTGTGTCCTGGTGCTGGGAGCTGCAGCTGATGTTTTGGGAGCAATCCCAGCGAGGATGCTCCTGCTGCAGGAGCGTGGGGCAGCACCTAAGGGGCTTTGCACAGAGGCTGAAAGGGAGCTGCTGCTCACTGGGGAGTTTAGGCTTTGTGACAGTCAGCTTGGACTTGTTTATTTTATCCTCTGTGTTGCAAAAA
>VZTJ01000926.1:921668-1016930 GCA_013397795.1 Orthonyx spaldingii | reverse complement strand
AAAGAAAAGAAAAGAAAGGAGAATAAGAGGAAATAAACCCTGCAGCTGCTAAGCACAGGTCTGACACCGCTTTGTCGAACCGTCCCAGATCCAGAGTCTGGCTCTTGGCTCGTGCCCAGTTGCTTTTGTTTATCTGTCCTTGCCTTTCATCATCCTTCACTTGGCTGATGAAATTGTGAACATTTGAGGCTTCTTTTTCTCCCTAAACAACAGTTTCTCTCTATGTGAACATCCAATTCTGAGGTCGTTCCCAAGTTCCAAAGTGTACTTTCCCCCCGGGGGTTGTAGTCACGTCTTTGTGCACCAACTTGTTAGGGGCGGATTTTGAAAAATCCTTTGCAAGATCCAGGGTGGGAACAGGGCAGGAAAATCTCTCTCTGGAGCTCGGTGACAGTGAGGTGCTGGTGTTACAGCAGGTGTGAGTTTGGCCTCAGAAGAGGGTGAGTGATGAGGAAGCTTCTTCCGTTTTGATAATCCTGCCTGCGAGCAGATGCTTTGTCCCCACTTGTAGCACACTCTGGTTAAGTATTATTATTTATATTATGTAGAAGCTATACATAGTGTTTTATGGCAGTAAAGATACATAAATCAGCAACCAGAAGACGAGGGCTTTGCTCTAAAGAGCTTATAAATCTAACAGCTTGAGCAGCCCTGGTAATGGACACAGTAAGCAGGCAGTCAAGTTGCATGTAGACATGAGCTAAGATGGGTCTCCCAAAGCAGATGGTGGGTTTAGGAGAGATTTGGAAGAGAAGCAACATGCTCCATCCTCGAGAGCGGATTCTCCTGCTGCAGAATTAGACAGACTCTGACCCATATAAACGTGTCCGGGTGGAGAGGTGAAAACATCCATCTGAGAGAAGCAGCTCGCCACGAGGGAATGGGCAGGGGGTGGGGGGGGTTCGTGGCAGGGCTCCTTTTTGGGGTTGTCCTGCAGGTGCATCCCTGCCAGGGACAAACCTGTCCTTGTCCTAAGGGATTCCTTGGCCTCGAGTCTGAGACTCCAAGTGAAAGTCAGTGGCATCATGTTCTAAAGAAACCGAGTCCCTGCCTGGCTCAGAGGTACAGAAAAGTGTTATAAACCTTAAAAAGCAACAAAACTGCAAGGGCAGGTACACCTGGCTCTCTGGAGCAAGTGGCACTGCAGAGTCAAGTGTCCCCGCCGTGGTGGCAGAGAAGTGCTCCAACCCTTCAAACCATCTGTCTTTGATCCTGGGTATCAAACCAGGGTTTTTTTTGAAAAATTTCTTCCTGTGCTGGCACCGGCCTGGGAGGAACCTGGTCTGGGCTGGAGAGAGATGTGCAGTGTCTGGCCGATCGCGCTGGCTCCGGGCGTCTGCATTCTTCTGGCTGCTTTCAGCTCTTGCACAAATTGAGGCTTCACGCTAAATGCATTACACTGTATAACAATTAATCCCGTGCTACATATAGAAAGTCCTTACTCATCAATAATGCATGCGGGAGGAGTGATTTTCACTCTCAGTAATAAGGCTAAGACAATGGAAACAAGCAGGTAATGGAGAACATTTATAACGATGTTAATCTAATAATGAGACTAATGCTGTTAAAAGTAAGACTGCAAACTGGACGCATCCAAAGATAAATTATTTCAAGCATTCATTAACTGATGCCTAATTAATGCCCAATTAGGGGGATGTTACATGGGAAATGGTTTGGACAGTCAGACGAATTCATTCCGATCGCTGAAACCTCAGTCAGAAGCAGGAGGCAGCAGAAGGACACGGCGAGCAGAAGCCAGGGTGACGCAGCACGTCAGTGGGAGAAAGGCAGGAGATAAACACCCCTTTGCTGGTTTTATCCGTGTCAGCGGGGATTTGGTTTTACTCACTTCACCAGCAGGTTTCTGGAGGATTTTTCCGTGCTGCTTTTGAAGCTCTCCCTCCCTGGTGAGCTCCGGCACTCGGGCTGGTGACCCTCTGTGTGCCTCACAACCTTTACAAGATGGAGTTGAAAGGGCTGAGTCAGGAATAACAAGTTAGACAGGGTCAGACTCTCAGGAGAGCTGGGCTGGGGCCTCTCAGGAAGCTCCCATGGTGTTTTCCAGTCTGGGAAGCCCAGCGAGACCCAAGTTCTCCTGGCTGTCTCATCCCAGTGGGATTTGGCTGCTGGATATCCCAGTGCTGCCGTTACCAGCCTCAGGACCTCATGACCACGGCCTCTTTGCTTCTTGGGGGTCCCATTCCCAGATCTAAACTGTGACCAGTCCCAGGGCATGCCAGGAGCAGCTTCTCACAGCACTGAGCAGTCAGCAGGTTTTACAGGCTTGGAGGGAAAGCCTCCTTGATGAGACCACAGGCCCTGTGTGCATCCACTGGGAAGTCCAGACTTTCATAGAGTCACAGATTTGTTTGGGTTGGAAGGGGCCTTAAAGACCATCTAGTTCCATCCCCCTGCCATGAGCAGGGACACCTTCCACTAGGACCAAGTTGCTCCAAGCCCCAGCCAACCTGGACTTGGACCCTTCCAGGAATGGGGCAGCCACAGTTTTCCTGGGCAGCCTGTGCCAGGGCCTCACCACCCTCACAGGGAAGAATTCCTTCATTATATCTAATCTAAACCTACTCTCTTTCCAAGTCCTGCTCCCCTGTTCACCTTTTTTTACTAAGTATCCATCCTTCTGTTTCCCCATTCTCCTTACTCCCGAGTTGCAACAGGGGGAAAGACATCCCTGGATTTTCTTCCAATTCTCGGGAAGCTGAGAACCAGTAGCAACCCCAGCCTACCCTCACCGCCATCCCTGGCTGCAGCAATCACATCCCTCTCTCCATAGGAGCTCCAGCCATTAACTCACAGCCGCCTGTTAATTAAAGAGATGGACTCAGTTCCCTCTGACCTTTACCTCCGGAGTTCTCCCTGCAGGCAGCGAGCTGTTAAACACCGCGTTCCCTTTCGGCAGGAGCCTCTACCTTGGCCATGCTCCAGAGAGGCTCGGGCTGCCTTGGTCCATCACCACGCGTTGCTAACAGCCGCCTGTCATCACCATCCCTACACGTGAAATCCTGGATGCTCCCAGATCCCTGCCCGGCTCCACCTCCCGTCAGTAATCCCGTTAGCCTGGCAACTGTCGTGTCACGGAAGAGCGCATAAAACTGTTGTTTGGAAGCAATATGTAATCTTCCAACCTGCTGCGTGTAGCTGGGAGATGGTTTATTGATTCAGGCCCTTGTGATTTGGTATTTGCAATAACAGACTCTGCATGTGGGAGATCGTCACAGCACTTGTGCCTGGCAGGGTTTTACTAATAAACATCAGACCTGAAGAAAGCGCCGTGCTCCGGTGTCACCGAGGTGAGACGGGGGACGTGAGGCCGTCCCACCTTGGTGAGGCACAACCTCGAGTTAAAAAAAACCCAGCAGAATATATCTGCAAACATTGCTTTGCCTCTTCCATCGTTATCCAGCGCCTGGGTGATCACAATATCCCCAGGATACCGCTGTTCCCCAGGCTGTGCTCGTGCCGTGAGTGGCAGCCAGGGCTCCCGTTTTGGCAGGGAGAGCTGGGTAGTCAGCAGGATGCTCCCACCAGCTCAGCCCCTCGCTCATCGTGCAAAGGCACGACAGCAAAGCCAAAATGCTACGGCGGTGACTGGGAGAACATTCCTTTTCCTACACAGCCGTAGGAGTTGTCGCGAATTAAGCGTTCCCGACTCACCACCCCTTTTTGGCAGTGGCGCAGGGATGAGACATCCCTCCTGGTAGCCCATGCTTGGTTTCTGAAGGGCAGCACCTGGAAGTCATCCCCCTCATTCCCATTCCCAAACAAGGTTTTATCCAATGCTTTGGGCAGCAACGCTAATTTTTTTTCCTATTAACCGCCCAGTCAGCAATGACTGCCTCTTACTGGTGATTTATGGAGAGTCTGAATGACCCAGTTTATCTAAAAGATGTGGCAACTTTGCCTTGAAAGGTTGGGTCCAGATGGACGGGTGACCTGCTGTTAACTAAACGGCAATAGATCTCCATATCAGGGAAAAGGCAACAGCAACCACGCAGTTATATTTCAAACACAATTAATAAGAAAACACTGAGGTTTGTGTGCCTCCAACTTGGATTAGGCTGTAGGCACTGAAAAGAGGGTCTGTAAAAGCCCAAGGGGTCCTGGCTCTTGGACTAGCTGGTGATAATGATGTGGAGTAATTAGAGATGAACTCCACTTCCACTCTCATTTTTCAGATTATTACAAGCTGAGTAGGACTCGTGGGCAGGATGGCACCGGCAGCTGTGCGCTGCTCCGCTGTTACTCCTTCTCCCCATAAAGTCCAGAGGCAGAATTCATTAGACATGAGCAAATTTTGTGTGTAAGAGGAAAAAGCCAAATCTAGGAGGAAAATCTGAATGAGAAACGACAAGTCTGGTGCAATGAGTCTGAAAAGCCACTCGGCGCAGAAGGAATAGCCTGAAAGCAAGCCTGGTGCGAGGAGTGGGAGCGAGACGGGAGCGGGATGGTGAAACCGGAGCTCTGGGAGCTGAGCAGAGGGAGGGGATGATTCCTGCCTCGCTCTCTGCTTCTCTGCTGCGAGAAAGCCCCAGTCACAGGCACATACTGTAGCATTAGAGGATGCAATATGCTTTGCCACAGGACATCCATTTAAAAATATGTCTGAGCATCCCACTTCCAAACTGAGTTTTCGGCTCAGCCTTTTCCACCAACTGCTGACAACATATTTTCCTGTAAATCACTTGGGTTTCGGGGTGGATGGTGGTGTCTAACAACTGTAGTGAAAGGAGACGGTGGGGATGGGTCTGTGCCTTTGGGGGAGTGAGATGCACCGCACACGTGTAATTTTAGGCGGCTCGCTGGGAATTGCTGAATCTCCGCAGCTTTTCCTCTCCGATCCGTGCAGGCGATTTAACAGATGCATTACAGGAGAGGTGGGGGCACCTGCGAGGGTTTGAATTCCCTCTCTTTGCTCTCACACCGCGGCGTTTCCTTGCCTGCAGGCAAGGGGCTCCGCTGCCTGCACTGCCAGCGTGAATTCTCACCGAGAAAGTTTCTGCTGCCTGTTCTGGGCTGGCAACACAACCAGCTGCCTGTTGCAGGCAGGGCGAGGAGGCAGGGAGTACTCCATGCATCACGTTTTCACTGCCGTGGGTGATGAGCCTACTCATCGCAGCCGCGTGGGTAATTCATGAGCAGAGAGGAGGGCTGAGCTAATTGGGGGCGTTTTTCACCCGGAATAGTCTCCACAGCAGCGATGGGTGGGCGGGAGGTGCCCGGTTCGCGCTGACGCCGCTCTCCCCTCTCTCCGCACAGGGGGGTTTGCGGAGCTGCTGCTGGTGCTGCTGGGGCTGAAGGTGCCCGCTGCCCTGGGCTGCCCCACCGACTGCGTGTGCTACCCCTCGCCGATGACCGTCAGCTGCCAGGCTCACAACTTCGTCACCATCCCCGAGGGCATCCCCGAGGACAGCGAGAGGATCTTCCTGCAGAACAACCAGATCACCTTGCTGCTGCGGGGCCACTTCAGCCCCTCCATGGTCACCCTCTGGATCTACTCCAACAACATCACCTTCATCGACCCCAACACCTTCGACGGGTTTGTCAACCTGGAAGAGCTGGACCTGGGGGACAACCGCTACTTAAGGGCTTTAGCTGCAGACACTTTCCAAGGGCTGGTGAAACTCCACGCCTTGTATCTGTACAAGTGTGGGCTGAGCTCCCTCCCCAGCGGGATATTCGGTGGCCTCCACAACCTGCAATACCTTTACCTGCAAGACAACCACATTGAGTTCCTTCAGGACGATATTTTTGTTGACTTGGTTAACCTCAGCCATCTTTTTCTCCATGGAAACAAGCTCTGGAGCCTCCATCAGAACACGTTCAGGGGACTAATAAACCTGGATCGGCTGCTCATCCATCAAAATCAGCTGCAGTGGATTCATAGGCGGGCTTTTCATGACCTCCGAAGATTGACCACCCTTTTCCTGTTCAATAACAGCCTCTCAGAGTTGCAGGGGGACTGCCTGGCCCACCTGGGAGCCCTGGAGTTTCTCAGGCTGAACGGGAACCCATGGAGCTGCGACTGCAAAGCCCGTTCCCTCTGGGAATGGCTGCACAGGTTCAGAGGCTCCAGCTCCAGCGTCATCTGCGAGTCCCCCGAGCAGATGCACGGCAAGGACCTCAAGGTGCTAAGAGCAGAAGACTTTAGGAACTGTTCAGGGTCTGAGTCGCTCCATCAGATGAAAACACACACCTTCTCTACAGCAGACAGAGGAGCCTCCAAATCCCACCACCCCCACCACTCCTCCAAGGAGAAGGGCAAGGAGCGAGGGGCTGAGAACAGTTTGCACAGCAACCAGCCCGCCGGCCCGCCCGGCTCCCGGCCGGGCTACCGCAAACCCGGCAAGAACTGCACCAGCCACAAAAGCCGCAACCGAACCTCCAAGCCGGTGTCCTTGGGGCCGCGGAAAAACGGGCAGGAGGTGCCAGACTATGTGCCTGATTATCAGCACAAATACAGCTTCGGGGCCATGCCCACGCTGTCCCCCAAGCGCAAGGGTAAGTGCACCCGGCGGACGCCCATCCGCCCCCCCAGCGGGGTCCAGCAGGCCGCCGGCTGCCCGGGGCTCAGGGCATCGCTCCTGGTTTTTATGGTGGTGCTGGCGGCCGTCATCCGCTGAGCCCCCCCCCGGCCGCGGACGGAGCGGAGCTGTACTGCCACCAATCTACAAAGGACCAGAGTTTCTTTTCTTCTTCTTTTTTTGTACGTGGCTCAGCGTCGGCCTGGCGAAGGGAAGAACGTTGTCTCGGCTCCTGACGGTTTGTCTCCATGCCCGGCCGGACTGTGCCGAGCGCAGCGGGAGCGGATTAAAAGGCATTATCACACCTTGTCACAAACAGCCTAACCGAGCACCTAAAACAACAGCAACAACTAAAAAGCCAACCTTACAAAAAGCAGATAACAGGGACGGTGACCAATTCGTCGGTGACAACAACCGGACAAATGGACTGTATCCGTGCTCTTTGTGAAATCCCGTTCATTTGAGAGCGCTCCGAATGACCCCTCCAATTACCGAAAGGAACATAATTGCTGTAAAAACCATCACCGATTAAGCCTACACTGTTTCTCTCTGAAAGTGAGTGCAAGGACACTGATACCGATGAAATAAGGACATTTGGTTCTCCCACGTTTTAGCCCTTTTGGCTCCAAACCCAGAGGCCAAAGTTGGCTGGGAATCTCTTAGAAGACAATCTCAAACCCCTGAATATCTCAGGCATTACAGCAGAACAGGGCTTGCCTGCTGGGCTTGGAGTAGCCAACAACCAAAGGAAAGACTGATTAGAGGTGGAATTAAACAAAAAAAAAAAAAACCCAAACCAAACCCCAACAAACCCAACACTTAATGAGGTTACCCGCAGGAGGTGTGTTTTTTGTAACCGTGTTCACACATCTGAGAAAAAAACCCCAACAAATGCACAGGCTCCCCCCCTTCCCCTCAATTATCCATATGTATGTCTTACAATGTTTATAAACTATATGGAAACTGTATCTTCAGAACTAAGGATTGTATTATTGAATTTATAGCAGACCATATATGATTTTTTTTTTCCTTGAGAAAACAAACCGGCAGCAGTGCCTACAGATGCTGAAAGCCATCGGGCAGGGTCAGTACACGCGGGGGAACCACGGCGGACCAATGTTCTCAGCAATTCAGAGCACTAAACCTTGGGAGGGGTTGGGGGGGCAAAAGTCCATACCCAGAGAGTCAAAATTCACCCTTACATCCTAATTTGTAACTGGTGGGGGGGAGAGAGAGAGAGAGAGAGAGAGAGAGAGAGAGAGATTAATTAGCCCAAATAAATAGAGCTATAGAGCTCTGACTCCGGAGAGCACTACGAGGCCCCGGGGAGGAAAGGGGATGGTTTTGGGGCTGGAGGCAGAGAGAGGCTTCCCAGCTGTGGCGGTGGCGTGAGGACCTTTATAGCTGGACTAAGGTTTTCACTGGGGCAGCAAGGAGCAGCTCCCAGGCTGCAGAGAGTCCTGACAGCGTCAGGAGGGGTTTTGTTTCTTAAAAGGAACAGATTCTGGAAGAGGCAGAGAAGGGGGAAACTACAGCTTGTAGAGGACCGGCGAGACGCGCGGTGCCCGAGGTTTCTGGTCCATGGCAGGAGGGAGAAATCCATGGTCCAAGAGAGCCGTACAAAGGGAGCTGTGGGGAGGTGGAGGAGAGGGAGGAGGGCATCCTGGTCCCCTCTTCCTGGGTTAAACCATGTGCTGGAGGGATGTGTTTGCTGGTCGGGGGCACGGCAGAGCCAGCAGCTCCACCGACAGCAGCCCACGGGCTCGGGGAGGTGCTGCCCAAATTCTGCAGTCGGTGTGAATTCCCTGTCAGCGTGGATATGTGAGACCAAACAGACACTGAAGTTAATGAAACAAGGGAAATAAAAGTGATCTTGGACAAGAAAAGGCTTCTGTTCTTTCCATAACCATATCTCTGTGGCGGCATTTCGAGCCTGTGGCTCCGGTGTGGGGCTGGAAATCCCAAAGGAAACAACTGGAGTTTTCCATCAGACACACAATTAGCTCCAGGAAGAACAGGCCAACTAGGGAAATCTGCTCTCCCAACCACTTCCCCTTTGGGAAAGGAGAGAGGGTATTTACACAGTGGCAGATCCCTTGAAGGTATCTGGAAATGAAAAGGGAAACTCCCAGTGAAAAGAGAAGCAGAAAATTCCCCAATGCACTTGTGTTTACGAGCAGCTGGATGGTGGGAGAGGGGAGCTGGAGGGGCATGGCCTCCTCTGTCTGTTTTGCAAGCGAGGAAGGCCAGAGGCTTGGATGCTTCTCTTTTAAACGCCCTTCTTGGGGAATAGCAAGAGCAATTCTGGGAGGAGAAAGGAAGAGGTTACTTCATCAAGCCCTCTGCCTTCCAGCTCCTACCCAAACTTTTCTGTCTACAGGGCTCTAAAGCTCCACTAAAGGGATGTCCAATGCAGCCAGAACAAATAATCCGTGATCTGAAATAGCTCCCTCATGTCCTACTCTCTATAACCAATAGCAACTGAATGAGTCTGGCACTGTCCCTCAGAAGTGGAGAATGTTGTTATGTTGGTTATTTCGTTTCATACTCTGGAAATCAAAGCTCTCAGTGGGAGAATGAAGAAGAGAAGCACTTTATTAATTTTTTTTTAAGTCTGCGTGTAACTCCTGTGATATAGGAGTGAAATGTCAGCACAGGAGATGCTAATGTTTTATAAATGATTTGGGTGCAGCAGGCACGGTGGATAGTCTTTGAGATGAATTATATTAGAACAGACTACGCCTGGCTCAAAACCATAATTGTATTTTTGGTATCTTTTCCTTTAACATGTAGGAAAAATAAAGGCAACTCCATGGTGTATTACAAGCCTTGTCAATCAAGTGCTCTAACTCCTAGTGATAAAGGCAACTGTTTAAAAACCAGAAGGGAGACATGAGGCACTGCTAAATAGGAGATGTGGCTTGACACGGCGTTGTGGTTTAACCTGGCAGGCAGCTGAACACCACACGGCCCTGCTGGAATGGGGGAGAGGATTGGGAAAAATACAAGTGACATTCACAGCTTGAGATAAGGCTGGTTTAATAGGACAGAAACGGGAGAAATAATAACAGCAACAGTAGAATCAGAATATGCAAGCCAAGTGATGCACAGTGCAGTTGCTCACCACCTGCTGATGCCCAGCCAGTCCCTCAGCAGTGGCCCTCAGTTTATATACTGACCATGATTCCATTTGGTCTAGAATATCCCTTTGGCCAGTTGGGATCAGCTGTCCCTTCCCAGCTTCTTGTACCCCACAGCATCCTCAGTAGTGGGGTAGGGTGAGGAGCAGAAAAGTCCTTGACTCAGGGCAGACACTGCTGAGCAACAACTGAAAATCCACTGTGTTATCAACATCATTCTCATCCCAAATCCAAACCACAGCTCCTAGAAAGAAAATCAACCACACCTAGCCCAAACCAGGACACACAGCCTACAGGTTCCTGATACTCCTCCTGCCTCCTCCTTAGCTGCCATCCTTCCTCGCTCCCATCCTTCTTCCATGACCACAGCTCTTTGAGGATAAACTAAATTTTTATGGCATGCTCTGACACTCAGCCTCGATAACGAACTTCCCAGCTGCGTGGTTCAGCTCACCACGGCCCCAGGTTCACGCTGGTGTGTCTTTTCCCCAGCTCCTTCCTACAGCATGTCTTCATGCATTTTGAATGTTGCTCTGAGGCCCGGCAGAAATCCCCTCTCCTCTGAAGCAGCAGCTCTCCAGTCGAGCGGACGTAGGTAGAACCCTGACTTGCCAGAGATTGTCTGGCTCAGGCTGGAGATAAGCTGGAGAAATTTGGCATCTCATCAGAATTGCTCCCAGACACCCCAACTGTCTGACAGGGAGGGCCCTGGGGTCAAGAGCTGAAGCCCAAAGTGGTGGGAAGCACCGTGGCCACGTTGAGGTGGTGCTGGGCTGGAAAGGTGGGCTGAGCCCAAGGGTCAACAGGGCCACGTGGCAGGTCCTGCACTTGGGTCACAACAACCCCACGCAGCACCACAGGCCTGGGGCAGTGTCTGGGGAGGTGCCCAGTGGGAAAGGACCTGCAGGTGCTGGTCAACACTGGCTGGACATGAGCCCAGCTGTGCCCAGGTGGGCAAGAAGGCCAAGGGCACCTGGCTTGGAGTCCCCATCCCTGGAGGGATTTAACAGACCTGTGGATGTGGCACTTGGGGACGTGGTTTAGTGGTGGCCTTGGCTGTGCTGGGTTAACAGTTGGACTCTGTGACCTCAGAGGTTTTTTCCAACCTAAATGATTCTGTGATTCTATAAATTCTAAACCCTTCCATGCTCCTATTACAAGCTCATCCTTTGGATGTGCCCTGATCCCCTCTTGGGATGGGGGCAGACAGGCCCTGTTGCCTGGGCAGACACTGCCAACAGCTCCCCACAGCTCAGCTGTGAGCTCCAGACATCTCCCCTGGGAAAAGTGTCACCTGAGCATTTATTTGCTCATCAGTGTCCCTTTCCTTTAGTGTTCTCCAGTCTGTGCTGCTCTGGAAGATGAGACAAGTCCCTGTCACTGTGGCTGCTTGCCCCTTCCTTCCATCAGTGAGCTTTAACACTCTGACTTTGGGCTGTTCATGCAAATCCTTTCCATTAAAAAAAATAAACACCAGAGAACCCAGAAGAGACCCCAAACTGTGCCTCTGGAAACTCACTCCCGGCGGCAGAATCCCGTTTCCTGAGTCGGAGCCAATTTTCCCTCCTTTGTACCATTTTTCCACAGTTTCATCCCGTAATTGCTAATGTGGAGCTTTTCGTACATGCTTTGAAATCAGAACCACGCAACACTGCATCTCTTTTATCCTCCCAGGCAGGATGAAAACCAAACACCTCTTGGATACTGAGAATAAATTTTTAGTTTATCAGTCGAAACCAACACCACGAGACCGCAGTTTCTCCTGTATTCCCCGTCGCTTCCCAGACCACGCTTGTGCCCCCCTGCACCAATTCCAAACTATTTCCTTTGTCTCAGAAAGTTGCTTTGTGACACATTCCCCTTCAGAGGGACAGAGCGGAACAAAAGCACCACTTCACGTTTCTTGCAGCTAAATAACACTTTTTGCAGTCCTTCAAGTTTATCCTTCCCTAAATCCCCTGCCTGTGTATTCTTTCCCTGTCTTAACTTCAACCACTCCCCCAGGAATGCTTCCCAAGAGCCCATTTCCCGTTACCAAGATTATTTCCCTTTTCATCGCTCGCTATCTCCTTGAGGTCCTGCTGGTGGGCACCATCCCCCCGTCCCTCCCTTACCACATCCAGCAGCCCCTGAGCTCACCCCTGCTTTGGAGAAACACGAGGTACTGACACCAGTGCTGGTGGGAACAGTGATTCCAGGGATGCTGTTGTATTCCTGACTGCGTTGGAGTTTGTGGGTTACAGATGGAAGCAAAAGCAGCTCTGAAAGCAGGACACAGGTGCTCACGCTTTGCAACGTGTGTTTTTGGGGAAGGTGTCACGCTGACGAGCCAAACACATCTCTGCCCACATAAAAGCGGCCCCAGGAGCAGCACCCCTCTAGAGTCCCCATCCATCTCTGTCCCCCTCCTTTCCCAGAGAAACAGCCTTCAGCAGGGAGAAGGATGTGTCATCTCAGTGACCACCTCTCTGGTCCCCGATTTGGGGAACAAAAGCAGGTGTTAGAACACAAGCCCCTCGTCACCCAGCTCCCTGCTGGAAATATCTGCTCACTAAAATTCATCTTTTCCCCCACCCTGTGCACATCGGTGAAATTCTCCCCACGCCCAGCCACTCTGCAGCTGCATCTTTATCTCTCTGCAGGATCATCCCCACCCTCATCGGCACAACCCGAGTCCTTTCCGGAGCTGCCCTCCATCGTCTTCCTCCTTTGTGAAAACAGAATCAAAATAACTGTTTAACAAATCAGCCATTACCTTCTCTCATGTCACCAATTCCCCGCTATCATTTCGTAATTGGCCAATTTTCTCTTTTACCTTCTCTCTGCTCTGAATACGTCTCGGGGAGCTCTGATTGTGTGTTAAAATATCCTCCCTAATTCACTGCTCAATATCTCTTTCTGCTCTTCTAATTGCCCTTTTAACTTGCTTCTAATTTTTTTATAAATCTCCTAATCCTCTTCCTGCACAAGTTGTTTACATGCACCGGAGAATGTATATGTATTAGCAGATGTTCCTGGGTAAATAATGCACAAAAGAATATTACTGCTTCACACAAGCTGCAATTACTGCTTCCCTCAGAATAAGCCCTGTTTAACCCTCCTATTTAGGGCACACGCCCCTGCTCTTGCTGCACATCTCCAGGCTATTTCACTCCTGCTGCAGAACATTAACACCACCAGCTCCACCACGGCTCCCTCGCTATCTTCCGGGGGAAAAAAAGAAAAGAACTCAAAAAAGACAGACAGAAAGAACCTAAGGATAAAGGGAATGGTGTAGTTATGCTCCAACAAATTTATTTTTTGGGGGAACACAGCTAGGAGAAATGAAACAAAATAGCTACACGAGTCAAACACAGCAGCACTACCCCAAGTAATAAACAAATTTGATAGTGTTGGTGCTTTTGATTTATGGACAGCTTCCTGCACTCCCCGCTCGCAGGGAGTCGGCTGTCACAGCCCTGGTGCCTCAGACAGGCACAGGGTCAGGCAGGCGTTGTTTGCCATCTGCTTTGTAAAACACTTCCTAACATTACTCAAAATTTCCTTCCTCTTTTCCACTTCTCCTCTCCATTTGTTTGTGGTCTCCTTTTCCCAACACGCTGCAGCACCCGTCAGATGCTCGGAATCCTGTGTTTTCCAGCTAAAAGGGGGATGCTAAATCATGGGTTTAAAGTTACAGGTCTCATTTGGATGACAAGAGTCAGGTTCTCTTCTCTAGGCAAGGCAACCCTGGGTCCAGGCAGAAATCAGTTGCAACCCAACCCTTGATCCTGTTCAGGGACAAAAGGCATTGCTGGTACCAGGAAGCTGACTCGCCTGGGAAGATTTCCATCTCTCCCCCACATCCAGACACTTTGTTCCCCAGAGAAGCAGATCCCACTCCCAGCATCCCTAGAGATGCATTTTGTTTGCTTCAGTTTGGGCTGCACCAGATGAACCCTCTCCACCCAGGCAGGTACCACAGCACCCCCAGCACAGGACCTGGCTGCACCTTCCCCAAATGAGATTTAACACCTCTGCTTTGAGTCTACCAGCATGACTTGGTTATTTTTTTTTTCCTACAGTCCTAGTGAAACTTCTCTCAGGTCTGATTTCTCAATAGTGCATACAAATTGCTCTCCTTGGAGAAGGTTTTCATCATGATTCCCCCAGTCAATCCTTCTACAGCTAAAATATCCTGTAATCAAAGGTGTTGGCTCCTCACACATCTTCTCTGAGGAAGCATTCCTGTGTGTTCTGTCTCATGAAGTGCCTTGCATGCCCTCATGTCCTCAGAAAAAGCCCTCCTGGAAAACATAGAGTATCTGTATGATTTTCAACTCATGCCTTAACCTCAGTCTGAAATATAAAAATATAAAAAATAATAATTTAAGAGAAAAAGCAGTGAGTATTTTGGCACCAAAGGATCGTGGGGAGGATCAAATGTGCAAAATCTGCTGGCTGCATGCAGGGTCCTGTTCCACAGCGTTGTGTGCCCTGTTCCCAGGAGAATCATGTCCCTTACCACGTTTTCAGAGATCCCTGATAGGAGGAGTCTCTGGGACACTTGTTCCTCTCCAGCTCTTAACGTTTTCTAAAGGCACAGCTCGGGGAAGCAGCCCAGCAAAGGAGAGCAGAACACGAAGCAGCAAAACCTCATCCTCGCTGTCATGGGGAGACTTCTCCACTCCTTCCTGCATCTACTTAGCACGTAGAAAGCAAAAGGAAACAAGAGAACATACACATATGGAGCCCCTGTTAAACCTGAACTAAATATACCACAGGATGTTAACAGCCTGCCTTGACTCCCTGGCACTCCAGCTGGCACGGCAGGGCCACGGCCACCGCCTTCGTTGGGTGGCTGGAAGGGTTTTCTCCAGAGCAAAGATGGGAAACCTCCAAAATCCCCCTCCACACGTGCTGCTGACACAGCACTGCCCTGAAACGTTGGTGCCAGCATCCAGAAAGGCACGGAGCAGCCCTGCCTGACAGCACCTCCTTCTGTGATGCTCCATCTCCCCGTGTGCCTGTAGGATCCCCTTCCCGCGGGCGGGTGAGGAGCAGAGCTGGGACCAGCCAAGGACATCTGCGTGCGGGAGCTGCGCAGCACACCCAGCCACCAACCGAGTGGATCTCCGGGAAGGAAGATGGGAATTCTCAAGATGAGAGCAGTGAGAGAGGAGGGAAGGGCTCGGGAGAGGCAGGAGCAGCAGGAAGGAGGGCATACGTGCCGGCCAGAGCGGGTGTGTGCAGCTCTGCCGGGGGAAAGGTGGACACATTTGTCTCGAGAGCTGAGAAATTATTAGAGGCAATTATGTGAGCAGAGTACGTGGAAAGTAATCCCAGCTGCAGGGAGCTGGGGGTAGGGGTGGGGGGAAGGAAATCATGATGTGATTCGAGGGGGCCCAAGAGAAAAAGCACAAGAGCGGCGATGACCTGGTTTGCAGATGGATCCATTTCTATTTCTGCTCAGATGCTGAGCCTGAGCCTCACCCAGAGCTCTCGGCTCTCCGATGGCTTGCGTGACTTCTTCCCTGCCTGGTGCAAGTGTCAGGCACATGCATGTACCACACGTCATCTGGGAATCATATTTGCCTTAACAGTCTGCACAAATGTAAGGGCAAACAAGAATTCACTATTAACATGAGCCCTTCCTCTTCCAGCAGAAGGACGTTTTTTAATCCAACACAATACCCTGTTCCCAGGTGTCAATATTTGGGACATAGGCTGCTCACTTTATTTCTATTTTCTCTCTTTTTACATCTTTGGAAATAAAAGCTAATTTGTTGTGCGGATTCTGGTAATTCTGAGTCGTGCACTAAATACAGCATTTCTCAAGCAGATTTTTTTCCTTACCCCCTGCTTTGTAACTTCCCCCAAATAACACTGTACACAGAGAAACCAACACCAGGGAAAGAAAACAAAAAGCAGCTCCTACATCAAGGCAGATCCCAGCTCCTCAGGCTTCCAGCACATCTCAACCCAGAACTAGAGCAAAAGGGCAGATTATTTAAAGCCATTGCATGTAGGCCAATTTTCACTGCAGTTCCTTTTGGCTCTGATTTTCAGGCCCCAGTGGAGTGGTGAAGTCATGAATAAATGCAAGTAAACTGAGCTTATCCACTCTTATTTTGAGCAGTGGAGTTTACTCACCTCATGCTGCTTCAGATGGAACACCAAAGGGTAAATTTAAAGGGAAAAAAAAAATCCAGGAGGGAGCGGGGGATAATCTACTGCTGCCCTCACCTACTGGCTCAGCGAGTCCAGCACGGAGCAAAGGCAGGGCTGGGAAGCTGCAGACCCACAGGGATTCCTGCTCTGGATATTGAACACACACAGTTATCTCCTGGTGCAGTGGAAGGGCTGGAGCTGGTCCCCTGCTGTGTGATGGGCAGGGCGAAGCTCCCTGTGCCACTGCCAACTGGGAACTAACTCATCCGAATGGGATTTTCTACCTAAGCCACTGCACACAGAAAGCTCCACTGGAGGAGCAGAAGACACCCTCAGCAGATGTTCTTCATTAGAAGGCAGTGTCCGGAGGAGGAGGGCTGAATTTTGACTGGAAACAACATTACAGCCTTCCAAACTGAAAAGAAATAGAGCAAATATTTGAGAGTTGAAGAGTCATCAGTCTCAGAGCACATCACCCAGCCAGCAGTGTCCAATGGACAATGGGACAAACAACCAAATGCTGCTCACATGGGATGTTCCCCAGGGACAAGGCAAGCTGGAGACGCCCTCAGAGCTGGCCAACAACAGCACTGCAAAGGTTGTGCAATGAATTAAATACACTAAACAACATATTCTGCTCCTTGGAGCTAGGAGCACACTTCCCCGCTCACCCGCCTTGTACAGAACTTCCTCTGAGCTCTGCCCAGGAGTGGCAGAGCTTGAGTCTCCCATAGACAGGATCTGAAGTTTAATCATAATAAATCCATTATGATTATCACATTAAGTTCAAATAAAAAACGAAGGAGAAACACCCTGCAATTTTATCTCCCTGCAAACATCCCTTCCACTCAGCTCTGACCATACTGGAGCGATGGCCACACTTGTCTCCTTGTGGTCTAAACAGCAGAGAGAGCCAGTTTCTTCCAAGTTAAAAGAAAATAGTAATAATGGAGTCCCCACATTCCTGCTGTGTTTATAAAGAGATGTTTTCTTCCTGAGCTATACAGCATGGCAGGCTTAATCTGAAATTTCTTTTTAATCATAGCGGGAGTCCCAATTAACGTGTCGGGTAATCGTTCAAGTAGAACTGGAGTTTCATGGCTGCAGCAAGGCAAGGAGAGGCTCAGCATCAGGGTACCAGAGGATGGGCAGGGACCAGGAGCACATCCAGGTGCCTCTGCAGGCCTCACCCCCTGCCCAAACCAGGGGGAATGAGGGCAGCTCCCCTCTGAAACTCTAACACACAAATAGGTCCCCAAGCTCCCCAGGCATCGGGAATGCAGCAGCTCCATGAAAAACCTCACGGTGGAAGCGACCGCACCGACAACGCCGTGAAGCACCGCGCTGCTTCCACCTGCACCTTCCCAAAGGAAGAACACCCAGCA
Organism: Orthonyx spaldingii; assembly: GCA_013397795.1. NCBI lineage: Eukaryota > Metazoa > Chordata > Aves > Passeriformes > Orthonychidae > Orthonyx > Orthonyx spaldingii. The sequence goes on along the minus strand of VZTJ01000926.1, from coordinate 999,716 downwards.
CAGTCACTCCTGCCTCAATCTGCAGGCGTGTAATCCAACACATGTGCTTCCAGCGCGCAGGCGGGGAGGGGGACCTGCCTCTGACCTACTTTCTTTTGTTGCTGGAAGTGCTGATCTCTATGCAGAATTCTGCGAGCAGGCAGAAGCTGTCATTAGGGTCTGGCTTCACCTCTGCCTTACACCGCTCCTTACATCACCACAGGCACCAATTCCAGCCTGAGTGCTCCCAATTTATGCCGGTCCCAGTGCCAGGATGCTCTGACCTCGTCCTGCCTGCGAGAACAGAAAATTGTCTGTCACACAGCGGATTTTGGCCAGGCCAGGGAGTTACCTGCAAGCCTGTACTTACCCAGAGGAGGCTGCTGCAGTCAGCACACCCAGACCAGAGCAGCACACACATCACCTTACTCTCTGTTTTTCTTTATTTTTCATTCACAAGGAAGTTGGGTCTGTGTTAGGCACCATGCTGACCTGGAAAGCAAAGCTGTTAAAATTCAAACGCATATACCCAGGATCTCATCAGGAAGTATTATGGAAAACACAGGCATTCAGGCTCTTAAAACAAACTCTTAAACACACAGGCTTCCATCTCCAAGTATAAAAGGTCTGGCTTGAGTGTGACCCTCCTCCAGCTCTCCTCTGGTCCCACAGTACCTCCTGTTAGGATGCTGAGCTGCAGCCCTGAGGTTTGGGAGTTCCAGGCTCACTGCAGTCACTGGGGCTTGTGTAAATTGGTCTTCAGAGAAAACCAACTCTGCCGCCTTATGCAAAAACACTCCTCAGTAACCTACTAAAGAGCTTCCCCAGAATCTGCCTTCCCTGTGCTCCCAGGTACCTGGGTGTAACACACCGCCTTGATTTTGCAGGTCTGGAGATAAAAGGCTGTTATGTTAAACCCGCATCCTTCAGACCTTGTAAGGCAGTTACTAGAAACAAGCCTTCCCTTCTGCAATGGCTTAAGAACAGACCATTTTAATTGATTAGTTTGCCCATTATGGGTAAGCACAAGAACAGCCTTGCAATTGAACCTCAGTCCTTGAAATGCAGAGAGACATCAGCCTGCAGTGCATTTGCAAGCCTCAGAGGCTAATTTCTACCCTTTCTGCTGTTCCACTCCCTCAGTCTGGGATTTACCTAAGCACACAGGATGCATCTCTACACCAGGCAGGGGGGGAATTGCTTTGCATCGACGTTCAGTCAACAGATTCTAACGATAAAACAATTTCAAATCCGCACTTTGATTAAAATCAGAGCCATGGAAAAATCATGCTAAGGTTCATCTAATGAATTTTACTTTCCAAGACTTTAGCAGAAGCCTGCCAGGGACTAAATCCAAGGGGGTAAAGCTAAATTTGATAGCCCGGTAGTTGTCTTCACCCTGACTCCTCATGCAGGCTTAGCAGTATAAATAAATCTGGCGTGGCCACCAAGAAAATAATCCCATCTATTTAGCAGCAACAGTCTACTGGGGAGAGGATAAGAGGCATTTGAAGACAAAAACAACAATCTCAAACTGTATATATATGAAATTAAAGGATGTGGGTAATTAATTGTTTGATAAGATAAAATCTGCACTAAGTTAGGGCCGTGAGTCAGAGAAATGAGAGATAGAAAATATGTTCATCACTCAGTCCACCTCTTTACCAACACATATTTTCTAGCATTTGTCCAGTGTAGGCTTTGTTTTGTTTTTTCAAGTCAATGAATCAACTTTCTTGATATTCAGCCCAATGCCAAACAGGAGCTACTGGCATTTGCCGAGGATGAATAAATAACTGGTAATGGCACAGTCTCGTGAGATGGTCCAGGAAAATCCTGGGCGAGGTTTCCCCAGGACACGGCGGGCTCGATCACACTCCCCTCTGCTTTCTAAAAGAGCATACATACCTACATATGTACAGATCTGTGTTGCTACACCAGCCGCCAACGAGAGCCGCCCAGCCCGCACCTCCCCACCGATGCGTTTTTGCCTGCTGCTCCCATCTCCCCGAAATACCAAGCGACTTGTTTTGAGAAAGCTCATTTCTCCCGGCACCCTTACCTCACTCTTAGCAACCTTCTATTTAAAGTCACAATCTGTTGCAGCAAACCAGCTTAGGAGTGTATAAACAAGCTGTTATGACCCCGCTGCAGGAAGGGGAGGAAATGGCCTATGCTTTAAAGTCAGCTGCCTTCAATAATTAGAAGGCAGTAGACAAACATGAAAGCAATGACACTTCAATGTTCTGTTATTTAAAGGGTACAGCCACTGCTCAGTCCCTCGTTGCCACCCAGGTGTGCAGCCCTGGTGCAATTAGTCAAGCAAAGAAGAGTGTCACCTGCCACAGGAGGGGGTCACCAACTCTTTCCCTGTCCCTGTTACTGGGAGAAGTACGTGGGGCTTTTTATTTTAATCAGCCTTTGTTTCTTAGCATGCAATGGCAGCTGCTTCTCACATCAGAAACCCTGAAAGGTTTTTATTAGTCCTAATGCTTCACAGAAGAATTAAGAGGTAACAGCACATATGTTCTGCTCTGCCCCAAAGAGTGGGAAAGGGAGGAAAATCGGCTCCTCTGCAGCAGCACAGCCCAGGGTGAAGGACTTGCTTGTACCAGAGTCAGCTGCCGATGGAGTGAACACATCCACGCACAAAGCATTCCCTTTGCAAAGTCACAGGCTTTGCATTCCTGGCCTGAGAGGGGCAAGCCAAAGGTTCCACAGAGCAGCAGGAATGTTCCTTCAGGAGCTGTCAGTAGAGGAGACAGTCTCCTTGCGAAAGGCAACGCGGGACTCTGCTTTATTCCATCTCCCAAATGGAAAGTGAAGAAAAAGGCAAAATCAGCACTAACATCACACCTGGGAAGCTCACAGTGCTGCGTGGTTTAAACCTGAGCGGGGCACATATCTCCCATTAGGCTGTCTTGACATTACACTCACAAATAACCCTCAAGTGCTTTTAGTGTAAAAGCCTGAAACTTGTTTGCTGAGGGACTCAGCATCCCGAGCAGGGAGCTGAATTCTTCAAAGCAGCTTTCTTTAGGGAAACACAACGCCAAGGAGAGCAGGCACTCAGCTCTTCCAGGAGAGATTAAAGAGGAAAATTAGAGGAGCTGCAGCTTATGCCCATACCAATAAGAGCAGGCATTTACCACCACTTAAATAATTAAAAAGATTTTTCACCAGTGACCAGGTTGTCACTGACTCATCTCACTGCCACCCGTGGATGCAGGCAGCAGAGTGACAGCAGGGCTCTGCTCCGAGGGGATTCTGCAACCCCAGCATTCCCAACACAGCAAACTGCAAGGAAGGGAAGAGGAAAGAGAAGGAAAAGCCCCCTGGTTTTCCCAGGAAGCTCTGCTATGATTTCTTTTGGGATAGGACCCAAGATTTGTTTAGAACAATTTTTAGCTAGACCATGTAATACCAAGTACATTAAAATGCTGAGACTTGGGGAGCAATTATCCCAAAAAACAGCATGCCAGGCAGAGCAGTGCAATTAGGCTGCATGTTAAGAGGCAGGATCCAGGCATTAGCACCCAAACCAGCACGCACGGGACACAATCCACATTTAGTGTATTTACAACACATGACCTAATAGTAAAAGCAATAATTAGCTACTATTAATACCAGTGGATGAAAACAGAGATGAAGGGAAGCTGCATAACATAAGTTATTTATGCAGGGGTGGCTCCACCAGCCAGCAGTAAAGATGGCAACGGTGTTGCATGCTCATCCCCAGCCCCAAGAGGGGACAGGAGGGCCCAGGGATGAGGGACAGCCTTTGGAAACCTCTGTGGCTGTGCCATGGGCGTTCCAGCTTGCAGGGAGGCTGAAGTAGGTGGATTTGAATCCCACCTACATCGCCTCTCCATGCACCGAGCTCGCACGCAGCAGCCGCTTCCCGTGGAGAATCTCGCCCAGAATCTCCAAATGGGATTAAGTAACAACCTGTGGAGGGTAAACCAGAAGGATGGCACCTCCTCTCTTTTTACTCATCCAAAATATTCCCAGGCAGTCAGGCAAGGCAACAACTGCAGTGATGCAAAGCAACCCCACACCGTCTCCTAGAGCAGGGAACGGGACTTGGCTCAAAGCTTTTGTTAGGGAGAAGAGGGTCCTTTCATAATACAGCCCTTTGTTCTGCTGGAGGAATTCAAATGCTATAAATTCATCCCCCTGGTAAATGCAGCAGTTATCAGGCATTTTACCACAGGATTCCTGGTCTCCTAGTGAAGTTAAATGCAGTGCCATTACAGCAGCACTTTAACGTGTAAATATTACATTCCCGGTTCTTCAGGAGATGTTCATTTAGTGAAATAAAATCCTGCTAGTAAAACACCTGATCAAACCCTTCAGCTGAACTGGCCCAGTAATTGCTCTAGGACTGGAGGGAGTCCAATGACTGGTTGCAATTTATGACCACTTTAGGAAAAAAATCTACCTTGAAGCATCCGCTAAGGACTGAGTTGTAGATGAGATCATGGAGTACATTTACATCGCAGCTTTCTATAACGTTAAGTGGCCACTAATTCGTGCTGAATTCCTTTGTAATTCTGATGGAATCACATCTGACAATCACATAAATAGCAAAAAATTCTTCAGGAATAATGTTACTACAACCAGGAGTAAAAGGCAAAGGAATGATTCATCTTTCATGGTGAGACATGCCCTTTTCTATCATCTCTACTCACCCAAAATAATTTGCCCAGCCCAAATTTCACAGCCAGGGCTGACAGACACCAAGTTGTAAAGGGGTCGCTCTCCTGAGCCACACAACTCAACCACAGTTACAGTTTGAGGGAAATACAGTTAAAATCTGAAGCTGTGAGAAAGCATAAAGACAATTAAGCAACAAGACGAGCTGCCTGAGGGAGGCGGCAGGAAAACCTTGATGAAGATTTTGCTGCAGGCAGGGGGCTGCATCAAATGACCATCATCTCCACTGTTATTAAAAATCCAGGGGTCGTGGTAGGAGCTGGACAGAGAGAAGGGATGCAAAAGACAACCATTTTAACCCTTTGCATTCAGCAGAGAGAATCAGGGTTCGGAAAGGGTGGAACAAAAAGACCAGAATGCAGGAAAAAGCAGAGTCATTAAATGTATCGGAAGACTAAGATCCAGCTGGAGAGCTGTAAAACGGCAGAGCAGAGTCAGAATCCTGTCAAAGACATGGAGGGGAGGGATCATCACAGATTTTAAAGGGTTTGGTGTTTTCTTCTTCCTGCAGTGAGAGTAAATCCTCTCCATACTCTGGACCAGAGAAGAAAGGTGGGTTTAGGCTTTCTGCATTCCCCAGCTCCAGAAAGCAAACACTCGTCCTTCCCTGGAAGAAAAGTGGTTTCATCACCTTCAATCCTGCTCCAAAAGGGCTGTGTTAGAAAAGCCACAATCCTTTGGCACTTGAATAACACTGAAGTTACAACACCAGCTCACAATCCTTTGGCACTTGAATAACACTGAAGTTACAACACCAGCTCAGCTCCCCAATCTGGACAGCTCTGGGGGCAGCAGAGCCCTCCTGCCTCCACATCCTCCCTAGGAAAAAAAAACCACCTGGGAAAGCCATCAGGACATCTCTTCCTCTTGCTTCATGGACGTGAGAAACCTGGAGATGATCCAAAAAAAGCTGTATTTTGACTGTCTCAATTAACCAAATAGCTAAAAACTTTGTTATTTGCCTGGCACCAGTAGAAGCAGGGTCCATATGCTGAACTAGAACAAGAACTTGCTCGAGGAATTGCTGCCTGCACCGTGAGATGCCAGAAGGCAGATGGGGGATTTATAACAGCACAAGGCTGGCTCAATGGGCAGGGGCTGCTCCAGCACAGCGTGTTCCTGGAAGAAAGCAACAACCACCAAAGTTAGGGGAAAGAGTTAAAAATAAAAGTGAGCAACTTTCTTATCATGCACTCCTTGCCTTCCACTGAATTAACATCGGAATCAGAAATCAGATGATGCTCCAGGCTGCCTGAAAATTGTTTTTACACTTTCAGTATGCCCGTGGCCAAAACCTAGACAATATATGTTCATGTGAGGTGATTATTTAATGAATTAAGGGAGCAGATAGATTAGGAGGAGCTGATGCTCCGTTCTGCTGTTCTACTGAACAAAGACTTCAGGACCAGCTCCACAAAACAGCAACAGCATCCCTGGCAAGGTGACTGGCTGATGCCTCAACTCTTTTGGACAGCAAACACATTCTCCATCTCTCGTGGAAGTTAGGGAGACTGGGTGTGATGTGAGGCAGAGGGATGCACAACATGAAGTTGCAGTTTTAGCTTCCCATTGGGTGCAATAATTACAGGTAGGGAGTAACAGCAGCATCTCTCCATAAGGCTGTTAATAAAGTTCACCTTCACTAGCTAAACCCATTCCTCTTTCCTAAAGACTGGAAGAGATTTTATAGCAGATTCATCACCTCCACCCTTTAATTCTATTTTTGGAGTCTATTGAACTTTTGCATATGTTGAAATGAAAAGAGTCTATATTAACACAACCACTTTTTTGTTACTGTAATGAGAGGCTTGAAACCACCACAAAGAGAAACATGCCTTTTAGCAGCTGAAACAAATTATTACAGCAACTGAGTCTTAAAAGGAATTTCAAGTAAAAATATAGTATTGCATGAAGTTGTTATGGCAACTGATGTTGTAGAGTAACTGCACTGGGGCAAGTTTTCCTCCTTCATCCTGCTCAGCAAAGTCTGGGAAAAACTTTACGATAAAATTGTGCCTTAATTAGTCAAATAAGTCATAAATATAGCTTATCCCAAAATCCTTAACATTCCAGCCTCATGCAGTCTGTGTGCAGTTAGTCTACTAATGAGAAAATATATCTACTAAAGCCCCACTTACCATTAAAAATCCTATCCAATATTTTTCTAATACAATTTATCAATTTAAACACATTGCACAATGTAATATTCTGCAGCATTCCATTAAAATGATAAATAGCTATGGAAAAAACAAGGGATTAAACATACTGTAATGTAATCTAACAGTATTTAAACATAAATAAAAAAACTTAAATATGGATGGGAAATGTACCATATTTGAGAGCAAAAAGAGCCCAAGTCACTCCCTGGGTTGGAGTATTAATAGGCCAGAGGAAGCAGAGCAATGAGAAATGACAGTCAACTTCAGAGGATATAAAATGTCCATTAGGCTTTGTTATAAGATTACATCAAAGCAGTTCATATGTTTTAATCTGGGGAAAGAGAAAGCAGCTACTTGGGGTCTGTGCCTGGGGGCTGCCTCTGTGTACTGAACCAGACAGTTTGCATAATGAACAATTTTTATTCAATCAGGATTTCAGCACAGATAGTTCCCACTCAATGGGCTCTAGCACAAATGGGGTTGGATATTGATGCTATTCTTCAAGCTCCACCTGCTGGCTCCGGAAGAAGTGCTGGTGGCTTTCTGAAGGGCCAGTCTGTGGAGGGACATCAAGTTATTGGGATAAAAATCCAAGCCCAGGCTCTGTGCTTCTTGCCTTTTTCAGTTTCAAAAAAAACCCAAAAAAACAAAAAAACAACCCAACAACAACCAACCAAAAAACCCCAGAACCCTCCCAAAAATCAAAACAAAACAAAACAAAAACCCTACCAAAAAGTTCCCCAGACTTTAGAGTTTTCCAATAATTTGGCTGATTTGCTCAGGCAGATGTTGAGCTGCAGACGAGCTCCCGCAGCAAAGGTGCAGGAGCTGCCAAAACCTGCCTGGTTGGACCCACCTGATTACCAAGGGAGTTGCCTTGTGCTCAGAGTGCAGCCAAAAGGGCAGAGCAGCCAGGGAAATCATTCCATTTAGCGTGCGCCTTCTGCACAATAATTACTTATTTAAATTTTACTCTGCTTGCTCAAGCCATTAGAAAAACGCACTATAAACAAAGGTGATTTTATGCAGACAATAGCTGAGCCAGTCATTTTTAAAGACAGGCACACGATGATGAGTTATCTCCCAGGATGAGCAGCTCTTATGAGATAGCTGAAACGACGTTTATAGCCTAAACCCTATTTCCAAGGGTTATTCCAGTGGCTGCACTGCTGGAGATCACCTTCAGCTCTAGCAGCAGCATGAAACTCACCCCACAAATGCAACCCGGGGTCACTAACAGCTTTATGGAGAGGAAGAGCCCAGGCAACACTTTGCTGCACAGAGGTGCTTGCTAAACCCCAGGATGATCATTTAAAGGTTTCACATATACACCTGATAATTCAGAGTTAATTAGTGTGGGCATATTAGAGATGCTTCTGCCTGCACCTCTGGATTCTGCCTATTGATCAGGCACTGCGGCTGCTCTCGGCTCTGGGAGGAACTGTTGCAGTGGATTTTGCTTCCTGCCTGATTCAGGTAGGCTTTGCTTCTGACTGGCACCAAATCCCTTCTTCCTATTTCCAGAAGAAAAATAGCTGCCTTTTAATCTAGACCTTCCAAAGCTCCTGCCATGCCTGTGACGTCCTGAATGCAGAATTATGGCTTTCCCTGCTTTCTGCTCATTTGTCTGGAAGCCTGTAGGTTGTTGTATCTCACCCCCAGTACTTTTTTGGCTCCGTCCAGAAATACTCTTTTATCAATTCATCTGACAGCGATCCAGTGGGAAGGGTGTGTTGGAAGATGATGCTAATCCAGAGAGACCACTCTTCAGTTGGAGCATTCATGAAGTCTAATGAACTATTGGCAGAAAGGGACTTCTGTGGCACAATTAAAACTTGCTTCTGCGAGACACAAAATATTGCAACTAAAAGTTAACGGTGCCAAGCAGGGGAGGTGGATTAGCTCAGGGAACATAAATTGGTGAGAAGAAGCCACTTCCTTCTCCCCCCCCCATCCCCAAGCCTTATGCATTAAGCAAAGCTGAAATAATGAATATGTATTGCAAGGTGTTTGCTACAAGCCTACTTATAAAGTGCACAGCCAGGAACTCCTGGAAGGGGGATTTATGAGAGCAGTCACACACAGCTGGCACACCGTGTTCTGCAGGCTTCAGTTGGGATGAATGCCCCCCCTGTAGGCACTTAGCACCCACCACAATAAACTAAGGTGTATAAGCAGAGTCTAAAGTTTATTTTCAGGAGCATCCCTTGAGGGGAAACGCTAAATCAACCACCTCAGGTTTGGTAAATTCAACAAGAAGCCTGAGCTGGGAGAGGGGATGTGGCTCATCTCCTGCTCTGAGATGCCCAATGTCCTCAGAATGCTCAAGGAAGAGGAGGCAAAGCAAGGGAATAGGTTGCTGCTTGAGGACTGGACCAGTCATTAACACCAGATGACACCCCATTAATCAGAGGAAATGACACTAACAGGACCATTACAACACTGATCTTTCACCAGCTTTGTTAACTGAGGCGAAAAAAATAACCCCATCGGACACCAAGTTTTCATTTCAAAAAGAAATTCACCTTCGAATTGCTTTGCCTTTTTGCATTTGTTTCCAAGCATGGTAATTAAAATTCTAAATCAAAATACAGTTACTCTTTTCCTTAAATCTCACTTGGCAATGAGCATGCTCTCCCCAAAATCCAATACGAGGCCAGAGTATAATGAGAGCAAGTCAAGCAAAGCTTTCTACAAGGTAGGAAGGCAGCTCCTGGAGCTTTAGCATCAGCCAGGAGCTGTGGTGATTCAGGCTCTGACTGCAAAGGCTGGCTTAAGGGCTGATGCTAAAGACCATGTCCACTGATAGGTGGGATATTAATGCCACTCCTTTCTTCTAACCCCCTAAGTCTGCACTGCTGCCTGGGAGAGGTTTGAAGACTAAGATATACTTTTTTTGAATTATTAATCTCTTCACAGAAGCCGTACACTTGGAGACAGCACGGAAAATAGGTTAAGGCTCACAATAAGCTGAATGAGTTAAATCAGAATCAGGCAAGTGTGCTGACAGCCAGCTCCTGTGACTCTTAAGCTTATGGGCCAAGGCATGAGTACAGAGGGAACAGCAGGATCAAGTCAGATAAAATGAACATGTTGGGTTTGACTGGTCTATAAGGAAGGGTCAAATAGAGGCTTGCTGGTGGGACCTATAGCCAACATGGAATGACTGACTGAAGCAAAGAAGGGCTGACATTACTTCTCCAAATTATAAATTCTGCTTCCCAATCTATCTGAATGGATTAACCTCAAAACATGAGATCCGGAATTTAAAGATTCAGAATTCAGAAGCTATTATGAGTCAAGAGCAGGAATTAGCATTTGAGTTATAAATATGCTCTAACAAACTGACAGGAGTCGGCTTGCTGTTCCTTCCCTTTTTGAAGATGGTGGCATCATACTCGCAATATTTAGAGATATAAACCTAGAAGTGATTTTCACATCCCAGCTGGATGTTAACAACGTGGCTTGTTGGGAGAACACTGCTCCTCATCCAAGCAGGGCTGCCATGCAGGAAGCTGTTACAACAAGGATTTCCAGCCCAGGGGATGGGAGTTGTCCAAGGAAAAAGTGCTGTCCCAGGACACAAAGTGCTGTGCCACAGCACCCTGAGCTCCTACAGGTCCTCTCTTACACAAAAGACTGTCAGGAGAGAGGCAGACACGAGCATGCTCTGAATAAACAGGAGCCACTAATATCAGAGAAAGTCTCCAGGCTGTAAGTAATGAAGGCACTAAATAACTGTACCCGCTATTCGGATTTTCTGCCAAACATTAGCCAATTTAAAAGGCAGCAAGAGGCCTTTTACACAGGGAGAATTTCTTTGAGCACCGACTTAAAAGCTGAAGTTTGGCAGGAAAGTGTCTGAGAAGGATGGGGGAGAGGTAAAAGCCAATTTCACCTGGTAATCTGCTACACTATTTGTGTCCTACCCAGACCACACTTCATGCATTAAGAACACACTGCAGCTCTCCCCCGCGCTGGGGGAGCGGGGAGCTAATGGTTTCTATTACAGGCGTGTGTGGAGGGTGGCTGTGGCATGCACATCTGTCTGCAAAATAGATGTCAGCTCTGGAAAGTGCCTAAACACCTCCGTTCCTCAGCAAACGGGGCCGGCAGCGGAGTTTTTTGGGCTCCCTCCCGGCGTGACAGGCGGGTGATTGACAAGGCTCGGAGCCCAAAGCCCGCACGTGCTCCCACTGTAAATAGTAAAGCTTAAAAGCCTCAGCCCTAACTGACTGTTTCACAGACTTCAACTCAGTTACTCTAATGAGGATTTCCCCACACACACACACAGAAAAAAAGAAGAAAAAAAAAAAATAAAAGAAGAAAAAAAAGTCTACACATTCACAGTGCAAGGGGAAAAAATTTAAAAAACCAACAACCAAACAGCAAAATAAACAGCTGGTGAAGTGAAATACGAGGTTAGAGCCCTCTCTGATTCAAGAGAAGATTATTAAAACAGCTATAAAGATGGTGTTGGCATCTCTTGAAATGAGTTTGTTACATTCAGAAGAGGCAGTTACACATGACAAACCATTTTCTGTTTAATTAGAGGGCTCTGTGTGGAACACTTCCAGGCGGAGGAGGGGAGCAGATTGCTACCCAGCATCTCAATTATGGGACAGAGCCTTAACGATTCGACATGCAAATGTTTTTGACTGACCGCAGAGGGACAAAAAATAGAGGGGGAAAAAAAAAAAAAAGGAAAAAAAAAAAAGCTTTTCAGGAGGTTAAGGAACAGGAGGTTTGTCCCAACCTTCAGCAATCTGGGCTTTCTTGCCACACACGTTAGTGCTTAAGGTTTATTGCTGCCCAAAGAATGGCTTCTACTTGCTGGCTGGAAAAAAAAATTCTATGGGGAAAAACACAAGAGGTACCCTCTGTCCAACCCTGGTTAAAAGCTTTCTATTCTTCCAACCAGGTAAAATAATTCGTGGTTGAGGAATAGAGCAGGACCTTGGTATTTGCACCAAAGCTCTGAAAGTAAGCAAGCACAGAAAGGAAATTCTAGCTAATACAAGTTAAATATAGGTTATGTTAGCTGCATTTTACAAGCACTAAGAATGTTTTTGGAGAAAGCTGTCATTTTTAATGACAGCACAAGCTCCAATTACCACATAGCTGATACACTTGGGATTTGGAAGTTTTTTTTAAAATCACTTGAAATCTAAAAAAACCTTCATTATCAGCTTCTGAGTTGGATGTAAATAACTTCACCTGGTGCTAAGAAGTTTAACATTTCACAGGGGCACACGAACAACTTAAAGCCATTTATAAATGCAGCTTCAGCTTCCTGGCAATCTAAATGCAGTCTCTGGCAACTTGAGCAGCAGCAAAGAACACAAGGCTGGGCTGCAGGGGGAAGAGGAGCAAGGCTAAAGGAGATGTGTGAGCATCACCAAACCCTGGAAAACAAGGCAAGAACACACTTCAGGCTGCAGATACCTGTCAGTTCAGGGGCAAGATTAATCTTGCTGCTAGGCTTAAGAAAGGCCACTTAAGCTTAGAGAAAAACCGTGAGCCTAAACCAGAGCATTTGCCCCACAAGATGCTTTGAGAACAAAAACGCAGCTATGCTGAGGAAACCCGCTGTCCAATGGAACCCTCCCAGCTCTGCCAAGCTGTCCCTTGGTTCCCCTCACGCTTTCATCACTCACCAAGGTTAACAAACCCAAAAGTAAGTAAAAAAAAAAAAGCCCCCAAACTCCCTTAGAAATCACAGAAAGCTCCTTGGAAAAGTCTGCACAAAACAACACCGCACTCAGGGCCGCTCCAGCCCCAAAACCTAATGCAGGAGGCAGCAAAGCTGCAGGCTGAAAATTCTCCTTCCCCACAGCTAATGTGAAAGCCTTACAGTCAGCAAGAAGAAGGGCAGCCTTCTAGCTTGTGGCAAGCACAAAGTGGGATTGAATCATTACTTGAAGAACGTGTTTCAGTGTCTATAAATAAAAACCTGCGAGGCTCCTTGCCAGAGAAGCGCAAGTCAATATTGCTTTTCTATATGCGCTGTCAAACTTTACTTTTAGACAGTATATTAATTACCTAGTCAATAATTGTGGGTTTCATTAGTGTATTAAATACCTCAATCAATAATATTTATCCTTTTCAGAGTCGGTCTTCACCAAAAACAAAGGCAGGAGTATTTTTTGATCCTGCAGTTCAAAAAGTCAGTGCAGCATAGCAGCAAGGCTTTAATGGAAAACATAAAACACTGGAAACAGACAAAAATCGGATTATTACTCTTATTTTTCAGCCTTTTGTACAATAAGCCACAGGGGAATTCCGAGAGCTAAACTGATGGCAAAAAAAATTAGATTTCTTCCTCTTAATTGCTCAGCGGTGATGTCAGAGTGGACATGACAAATGTTCACATCTTTCATTTCTCCATCAGATAAACCGGCAACCTGACTCTGCTCTGCCAACTTTCTGAGGAAGAACTCTCAGAGCAAGGAGCCCATTTCTAGTTCATCCTCTGCAGTGCAGCTTCCCAAGTGCCTTTATCCTAACCTGGGCTATCCCTGGGAATTACATCCCCATGAGAGGTAACATCCTCACCTTAAAGAACCTTAAAGAAAATCTCATCAGGCAACAGAAAAGGAGATCAGGAGGGTGATTTTTTTTGTTGGTTTTGTTGATTTTTTAAATTGTTGTTGTTGTTGTTGTTTAAAATCTCCCTTTAAAGGGCAAAATGTTTGGGACAAATGAAAAAAAAAAAAAAAAGGCCTTTGCAAGTGTCCAGTTTATTTTAAATAACTTACAAGGATGGAAAAAAAAGAAAAGCACAACAAGCAGCCGAGGAACACTCCCAAAGGCACGCTTTTGGCATGGCACAGAGGCTGAATTTAACAACAAATCAATGCAATATAAACAGGAAAAAACTAAAAACAAACAACACCCTATCCCCCAAACACAGACACCTAAATATCCAAATAAAATACACAGAAAAATGCATAACAGGCCTCATGAAAAATCCATCTGGCGACCCAAACTACTTTTTTTTTTTTTAAATATGCATATGATTGAAATGCAAAAATGTAAACATGAAAAACAGACTTAAAAACTGCGAGAAGGTCTGTGGGCCTCTTGCATCCTCACAGATAATATATTAAAGAGAATTTCCACTCCCTGTAATAAGATTACTGATATTTACTGCACTACTCCAGTATTTATAATGCATAATATGCTGCAGACCACTCCTTTCCATGAACACAGGCTTTAGAAGTAGGCAGCCCACTCCATTTCACGTTTTTCCTAAGCCTTTTATATCAAAGTGATGTGAAATTTCCTTTTCTTTCCCATGTGAGTCTCTTCAGCTGCCTGAGGGGTGAGGGAGAAGCCCCATGGGGTGGCCACTCTTCTCCAAAGTGGCCACTTGTTCAAGGGACAGCAAACAAGAAGGCCAAAGGAAAGATGACAGAAAAAGGACCCAGAAAGAAAGTTAATGTTCCCTCCTCGAGATGTTATGCTGCATCTCAGGCAGCAAATGTAAATATCAGCGAGAATTCGGAACCAAAACATCAGAGTCATCGGCTTCCACTCTCACACCCATGGCAATCAAAACTAAAAGGACAATCCCGTCGTGCTGGAACACAGGAGCCCACACACACTCACTCATCCCAGCTGCCACACAGCACAAAGCAACCAGTCACTCCTGATCCATCTAAGACCACCATTTATTCCTCACAACAGCTCCGAGGATATATTGCTCCTATCAGCTTCGCGGACAAAAAAAAACCCAAACAAACAACAAACCACCTGATGCATCTTAAAAACTCAGTCTGGCTCCAACAGAATCTGCCCTCCAGGGACTCGTAAGGGGTCACTAACAAGTCATTTAAAATTCACACCCACTGAAAACACAGTTCAATCCCCCCAGAGGGAATTCAGACAAACAGCAAACTACCTGAACGTGGCCCGGCAGAGCACGCTCCAGATCTTCCCTCGGCCATGCAGAACTTGATGTTCTTGTGTAATTGCCTTTGCCCCTGCCTATTTCAAAACCAGCAGCCTCCCCATTTCATCTCTGCTGTGTACATTTAATTTAAAGCAAAACACGAGCAGCCACAGGAATCCTCACCTCACAGAGATCTAGTTACAAACAATTCCAGAATCCTTTCAATTGAGCAAATACATATTCAGCCCAGGTAGTGGCTGAAGCCATCCAAAATAACCTGGATAGTAGCAAGGGAGATTTATGATGAAGGGAAGGAGGGCACAGGCTGGTTTGCCAATAATCCAAATTAGCATTGTGAGTCCACTTAATTAGCACAGTCAGAAGAGCCCAGAGCCTTTGTGAAGTTTTCCATGGCTCGTGCCAGTGGCTGCAGGGATCTACCAGGGTTTGGATGGCTATGACCAGTTGGCAGAGAGGTGGGAGGAGAATGGAGATGCCTCCACAGCTTCCTTGCCCTCACTCCTTGGACTGACAAACAATTTATTAAGCAGTTACCTTCAGCACTTCTAGCCTACGATCAGGGGAAGGAAGGCAAGACAGATAGAGGCATATATCTTTTATATAAGTGGGAAATCATATGCCCCTCTCAGGATTCATTTTGCTATATTAGCTCTTCTAGGCCCCTCCTAAAAAAGATCCTCATTCTCCTACTCAGCAGTGTAGTCCTCCTCTGTACTCGCCCCAGCTGAGTTTCTTTTTTGCCTCTCCACATTGCAGGCCAGAGCTGTACATAGCATTCGAGATGAGATCTCACAGCAGAGGCTTATATAATGCTGTGGCACTTGTATAGCTACACTAGAAATACCTTGCCTCACATAGCTCGATGTTTTTATCATATACTAGCTGATTAAAGCATGATTAAAACCCTCCAACTCTTCAGTCACTAATGAGCATCCACTTTAGAGCAGAGGGTTGCTTTTTATTAGTCCTCAAATAAATGGCTTTTCACACAAACTGTTTTAAGTTGATTTTCTGTTCCAGTTCTCAAGGTCATTCAGCTGATCCTCTAAGATACCTTAATGCTCTTGAGTATTGATACCCTCCATCTCTAGTGCTCTGGCTGATGGCACAGTAAACCCAGCAATATGGATGTGCAGCAATTCCCTCTGGGAGAAGGAGCTGCCCCAGCAGAGGCAGGTGTGCAACACTCAGAGCTGCAACGCCAGCAAACACCTGCCAAAAACAACACCCATAAAAACTTCTTGCTGTATATGGATGGGCCCAGGGACTGGAAATAAGCCTCACTGTGCACTACCACTTGTTCCCAGCAGCCTACAACGGGGTAGGAGGGATAGGAAGGGAGCAGTACTAAAAGACTGGTTAGCAGAGTGGAAAGATGGATTATCACAACTAACCTACCATTTGTCAATCCAGAACTGTGCTGAAGACTGTAATTTTCTAGTCAATGCTTTATAAGCAAGGTCAGAGGGAACAAATACTTCCATAAAAAAAATGCAAGACATCAGCAGAAGAACCCAGTCATGATCCTCAGAATCCAAAAAAGAAGAGGTTGTGCTCGCAATTAATGGGCCCAGAATAATGTGCTTCATGTCCATCAATGGAAATGACATTTACAGTACTTAAACACCAAGACTTGAGATGACAAACAGGAAATCACAGGGAATAAAGGGCACCAACTGAATACAGGAAGAAACTGTGCTCTACGGAGCAAAATAAATAAATAAACCTCAGTTCTGCTACCAGGGACCCACTGCAGCATTGCCTGGATGCTTGGAGCTGTGCAGCAAATGCCAAGCTGTGAGCTGCAGCCAGGGAACACATAATTAATGTGATTAGGAGCACACAGAGCTAGCATGCTCTGCTGACTGAAAAGCCCAGTAGCATAATTACTGTTTTCTGTACTAGCTCTATGTCTGAACAAATCTCAAAGCCTGGTTAGTTTTAGACTGCTGTGTAAACGTCAATAAAAATCCCAGAAGTGCCAGCTCATCAGCATTCTCAGGCACAGAAATGGTGAAAATATCACTGCATTTCCATGCTGTTAACATCAGGCAAAGAAGTCTCCATTCTTCAGTCTAACCTTAGAGTTTGTAATAAGGTAACATCTCCCCCAAGTGAATGCTTATTATGAAAGCTAATTAATTGCTTTCCAGTAATGAGAAGTCTTTGGTGTTCAAAGAAAGCAAAATTCACTACACAGGAATTAAACAGTGTTTATTGAAACAAAGCTCCCCCCCATTTAAAGACCTCTTTCTGATTAACATCGTTACAAATAAAACCAAAGAAACTGAACATACAAACATACAAAACATGTATAGGCAGGAACTGTGAGCCAAAAAAAATCAGTCAGAAATCCATAGTATTAATTGAAGAGAAAACTAAAGCAATGCTTTGTAGTTGCCTGGATTTCCCTGGGGGATGGAGAGTCAATGCTTATCTGCCTTCCTCAGAAGAGACAATTTTGATTAATATCAGACCCATCTGACTCAGTCTATTAAACCCTGAAGGAAGGATATTCTTCAGATATAAGAGATATGTCTTTGATTAATAATTCTACCATATTGCCATTCCAAGCATTAACAACTGCATGGCACCTGTGGAAAGTGAAAGCCTTTGAATTCTGTGGAAGGGAACTAACTTGTACTAATAGACCTGTTCTCTTTTGTCCATATCTGAAAGCTCTACGACACTGTTCCTCCTACCTTCTGCTGAACAAGTCAAAGTGTCAAGGTTGTCACTACTTCCTTGCAAAGAAGACAAAATGGTTATATAATTCAGCTTTACATATAGGAAGAGAGCAAAGTTACTTCAGACATTCTGAATGGTTTGTCTAAAGACCTCGGCAATCTGTCTAGAGACTGCTCTTCAGTGCTGTCAGAGTTTAACAGACCACAACAGGCTACATAATCGTGGCCATCAGAGTGCACTCTTACCTACCAGGGCACATCTCCAGAGAAATGCATCAAATCACTCAGCCCACCACGCTGGGCTGCCATGCACCGTGTAACTAATGCCCAATTGTCATACACAGGGTGGGGAAAAAGTCAATGCAATGTTATCTATTGAGCTTTTCCTGGAAGTTCTAGGCTCAATCAGCCAGCACTGGCCTCCTCACCCCAGCTGAGCATTTCTCCTGATGTTGGCAATCAACCTCTTGCTGTATTCTCTGAAGTTCACGGGTTTGACGTCCGTTGCTGTGGCCTTAATACGAGATTCATCCTGCAAAAGAGAAATCTTAGTATGTAAAAGAACATGAAGCACTCCAGGCATTTGGTTCTAACCTCCTTCTGCCCCAGTAACTTACTGCTCCTGCTATCTGGGTTAGCTGGGAATGCCAACACGACTCCCAGAGCTTGTGTGTTGTTTCCATGTGACACCAGCCACTCTTGATGAGCCTGAGAGGGAGCAGCAAGGATCCCTCCTTCAGTGCTCAAGATTGACAGGATTTGTGTGATCTTTGGAATCTTCTGTTCTCTGTGAGCAAGGGAAACCTCTCCCCACAAACATGAGAGGAGGAAGTCACCCCCTACTGAGACAAGTCGAACTACAAAAGCCACAAGTTACATGATTTGCCTTTTGGGCAACACTTACGTTGTAAGTCTCCAGTTTCACTCGGATCCTGAACTCGTAGGTGTTGAAGTTTGCATTTTGGAACACTTCTTCAAAAGCCTGCTCGTTCTGAGGGAAGGACAGAGACAGGGATCAGCTGCAGACACTCCAGGCTCCCAGTAGGGCCATGAACTTTGAGAACAGCTCAGCTTTTGGGGAAGTTGGCAAAACACTGGAAGTACCTGGCCCACACAGGCAGAGCTGAGTCTTCCATCACATTTTAGATGCCAAACCCATAACTTAAAGGTTTGAAGAAAAAACAAAAAGGTGAAAACTTTTTAGCTGCCTAAACAAAGGAACATACAATTGCACTAAATCTGCAACCAGGTATAAGGAACAAAAATACTACAAATCTACATGAGCTGCCAAACTGGCTAATTCTGATCTTGTGCTGTGATCACAAACACTGACAGAGTTAACTATTTCCCTATTAATTGCCTTATTAGGCATTCTGGTTTTCTGCTTATCCATCAAAGCTGCACGTATCCTTCACATCCTGACACAGGCCTATTTAAGAGAATGTTCTATAAAAAAAGTGGATCCATGTTTTGAACGTGCTTTAATAACCATGAGAAGCCTGTGTCATATTTATAACATAAGCTGCTTCTAATTACCATATGAACACTAAACACCATCATCATCATTTATAACAGACAATTTGTCAAAACAGTAGAAAAGGAGCAGGCAAGTCGTGGAGACTGTGGAAAAAAAAAAAAAGTTTATTTTTGTAAAAATATGAGTCGTAAAAACCTTTGCTGACATTCCAAAAAAATCCTGCAGCCCCCTGATGATACTGACAAGTAATTATTAATGCATTTATCTACCAGATGCACTTGACTTGATCAGTCACTCCAGCAGCAGACAGAGCATCTGATCTGGAATTGAACCCACCCCAGTTCCACTCACATTCCAAGTGTTACATCTGCTGTTTTTCACTGTGTGCAGCACTATTTTACACTACACAGTGATTCTCCTAGGGTTTAGAAAAGCACAACAAATGGAGGTGAACAGGAGCAGCTAGGTTCACAGATTACAGAATTTAGGCATATCCCTCCTGAATATTAAAACCCCTTCCCCTGGCCATCTTATGGATTAGAGGATGAGAAAACTCGCTTAATAAAGCATTTAGCTCCTCTTTGCAGCTCTGACACAAACTGTGCTAACCATTAGTGAGTTGAAAATGCCCTCAGCATAGCAGTCACTGCTCCCCCACATTACCCCCTTTGGTATCTAACAAGCACAGGCAAGCAGCAGATGAAAAACCTTGCACATGTATCCTGTGCTCAGTGTGGTCACGGGCTGTACATGAACTCCATCCATACTGTGAGCAGTGAAAAGGCTCCCACCAACTTCACAAGACACTGCATCAGGTCTATCAGAGAAAAACCACTAAGAAAAGCTTACTGCAAATGCATCGAGTACCATTTTTAAAGGCTCATAAAAGTGTCAAATCAAAACCAATTTCTCCTGGAACACAAAGCATTCCCGCTCAAGGGCTCACTCCATATTATGTTCCATTTTCTATCCTCAGCCATTTCCATTAGGCAGCTCTTCAAAAGACATTACATGTTTGTACTGGTACATAGGATCTGCTGTCTCTCCTTCCCCACCCAGTTCTCTTCAGCATTAAAAGAGACTAAAAAATTTTGTTTAACCTCTAGCAGAGATTAAGCATGGCTGAAGTAAGAAAATATTGACAAGTTAAGAATGTCTGAAAATGGAAATGCAGAAGTGCAAGAACATCTAATTAGAATTCCCCCAGCAAGACATCCTCTTACAGAACAGAGGTGTCCAGCCTTCCTAATACCACAAAAACTCAGCATCCCAGAGCCACAAGCTTTATACCCTTCACCTCTGACAGCCAGAGTGCAGAAAATTTCCAAAAATCATTCCACATTACAGGAGAAATAGCCCTGCTTTGCACAAACAGGGGTCTACAGCAGTGTCTCAAGACCACAGCCTCAACAATCCCTCCTGCTTCATCTCCCTCCCACAGCCAAGCAATGGGTTAACCAACAACTGGGATATCTGTGGAGTCCTGGAATCAGCCAGCCTTAGCCTGGGAGCACAGCAAGGCTCATATGCAATTCAAGAACTTATCATGCATTCCACATCATCATTTAAAAACAAAACAAAGCCACACAGTTTTTATACAGCACACAAGTTAAAAAAGAAAAAAAAAAAAAAAAAAAACAAACAAACCAGGAAAAGATTATTTTGGTTGGAAGAAAAAAAATGCAGCAGAAAAACACAGAGTGACAAAGGGAAGATAATACTGTCTCTTAGTGCCTAATGACTTACTACCTTAAAAACTGTTCTAATCTGTCACAGAAGGATCACTTCAGCATCTCTGCCAATGACCCATTTTACAAATCATGGTTTTCACAAGACCCACAAAGTTCTGATGATATTTGGTGGGGGGGAAAAAAAGACCCTTCAAAAGTAGGCTCACACACACGAGTTCAAAAAGCTTCCTGCCTACTTACAAAGACACATACAAAGTGTTCTGGAACTTTTTGGTTTTGTAAACAAATTTTTGGAACACATTAGGGATAACGTTGTCAGCATTCATTGCTAAACCAGGATTTTTCTGCAGATTCTTCCAATCTAGGTACAATGATAAAACAGGCTGTCTGTTCTACTGGAGCCAACACGTGTTAACGCTGTCAGTCCCCCAAAGGCTGTGGCACAACCCTTGAGTGATCAGCTGCCTCTCCAGGTCCAGGTGATGGGGACAGGCTGATCTCCAGCTTTCAGCAGCCAAAAGAGCTCAGAGGTAGACAGACTGACTGTGGGAGCAAACTATGGGGGAAAGCAGGCAAATCTCTGTTCTTCAGGCAGATGGCCTGTGGAAAATAATCCCGAGGAGAGTAAACAAGTCCCTGCCAAGAACTTCAGGCTGGGGAGAAGCAATGATTTGTGAACTTGTAAAAGATACTGAAGGCCAACATCTGGAGGACGACCTTGGGCTGAGCTGAGCTGGCCTATCACCCAGAGAAAGGGCAAATCAAATTCTTGACAAAGAAAACAGAACATCCCTTTCTTTCATATGGCATTATTTTATGTGTTTTAATAATGCTGTAAATTCCCAGGGCAAGTACATGAACATATCCCCCTGCCTTTGCCACATCTGCTGTACATTCACACACAAATATCAGACCATGGTCTCTGATGGATCAGCAGTGGTGTTTCACACAACCCATACATCTTTCTCAGAGGTTCCTTCAAAACATTACAAGAATATTTCCTTACCACATGGATCAAAAAAAAAGAACCCCCAAGAAATCTGAGGGCAGCCCAACACAAGTTGTGTGAAACATAGTTCAACTTCAAGACAAACAGTAAACATACATTAAGCTAATTGACTGACCTTTTCCTTCAGCTCTCCCAGGAAAGTTGCATTTTGCCCAAGAATGAATTCTGCTGTGTCTTGAAAACAAGTCACCCACTGATATTCTAGACAGTCTGCAATGGTCACCTAGAATACAACAATAAAACCCAAAAGGTTATTTCATCCAGTTACCTTTTCCTCCAGAAAGATAGAAGACAACACAAAAGAAAAAAATATCTCAGAGCTATAGAGAGTTTTAAATTTCCAGTAACTCTCAGAGCCTGACCTGTATGTCCTTTCAATCACTGAGGGTGGAAAGCAGTGACTTCCTACCTTTTTTAAGCTCCACACAATGTCCATAACTTAACACAAGTTAATATTGGCAGTAGATTGAACCACAGGGAAAGGCCAACAAGATCATAGCAGACAACACTGATGGATGTTCAGCTGTGTCCTGCTGCCACTGATGAGCTGTGAGCAAGAGCAGGTATCCCAGAACAATAACCACCACAGGGGACAGCAGCAAGTCTGCAAACCGCATTTACTTTGTAAATCCCTGAATATTTGAGCATAAATTCACGTAACACTATGTTATGTTATGAGGAAACTATCAAAACATTCAAGGACAAGACAGTTAAAAGATCAATTTCCAGCCTCACATGCATTTCCTGGCTGCTTTGACAATTAGGAATGGGGAAATGGAAGACACTGCTCTGAAGGCCTTGAGTGTACCCTCAGCAACCCCTTCATATTCTACAAGAATGACTCTGCTATGTAAAGCAGTTCATGTGTTCCTAGAAGTCATCTGATTCAAATTATTCAGAAGCAGTTTGTGTTTTAGTGAGGCTGCAGGGATAGTTCCCTTCTCTCTGCATGCCCACCTGGCAGAGCATTCCTAAGAAGCAGCTACAACTCTGATTTATAATGTAAAACAGAAGAAGGTTCAATGCCTATGGTGTAAGTGGGCATCACAATAATAATCCCCAGACAACTTTCTGAAGCAGGCTCCATTAAAGCATGAGGCAGAACAATATCTACCAAAAAAACTGTACTAAATATAGGTAGCAGCTGTAAAAGTGCAATTACTGCTCTCCAGAAATGCCATTTTACTTCAGTTTATCTTCACTACTGAAGAGGCGGAGGCCATCTGTACTCTGCACTGCATAGTACACTTGGAAACCAGAATCAACTGAGCTAGCAGCAACTTTTTGGCAAAGAGAAAAGCTTTTAATTGGAGCACTAGGAAAACAAACTGCTAATCAGCTCAATGAAACATCCCTCACTCAGGTACAGCAGACAAACCAGCTAAACACCCTCTAACTCACAGGCAAACAGCACCCTCAAAAGATTTTCTTGTTTGGGTCGTGCTGGGAACGTGGCAGGAAACGCCCTGTAATCTGATCCGGGTACTCACCAGGAGCATCAGGCGGTACTTGAAGTTGGGGAATTCGCGGTCGCACTTCTCGCAGCGGTAAAGTCCGTTCTGCTGGTCTATCACTTTCTTGTTGCAATCCTGAGAGGGACATGCCTGGTACAAGCAGTTCTCTTTGCGCAGATGTACAATTGTGCCCACACAGCTAAAATAATCTGCCTGGGAGAGTGAGTGTGCAACATTAGCCTCAAAATACTCAGTGTTTTCCCCATTCTGAATTAACTACAAAAGCAAGGCACCCATACTTGGATATTTAGGATTAGAAAGCTTAACAGCTACGGATTACTGGGAAACTGTAAATCAACCCCTCTCTTGCAATAATTTTCAGGCTTCTATTATGTTAATAAAGCCCCTACAGCAAGATTATTTTGTGTTTCCATTGCAGGAAACTCCAATTGCTAGGTCTTCTTTAGATAAAGCATATTTGATTCTCCATTGTGTCTGTTCAAATCTGCACTTTTTCACAGGATTAAGATTCTGCACTTTCCTACGCTTCTTTCGGGAACCAATACAAAAAACAGAAAGCCTATTGTGTAGTGTTACAGATAAGCATTTGATTAAACTATAGCCTACAGAACAAAATACCCACTCACCACACTAAAATAATCATCGTAATGGTTTAAAGACCACGGTCAAGTCTTTCAGCAGAAAAACAGACGTTGCTTAAGATGCATGGGCAAAAATTGTCACAGAAAATAGCTGAATTACAGGTAAAGTGAAAGTGTTCAAGGCCAGGTTGGATGGGACCCTGAGCAACCTGATCTAGGAGGTGCTCATGATAAAGGGGTTGGAAAGAGGTGATCTCTAAGGTCCCTTCCAACCCAAACCATTCTATGATTTTAAAGGGTTTTTTCCCATGGATAGAAGCTCTTGCATCTCCCAAACAGCTTAGCATTTAAGTTTGAAACAAGAAAATTAAAAACAAAAAGCAGTATAAGCCTAGAGAGGTTTCTGCAATGAAAAGCCAAAGACCTGGGGTTTATTATCAGCTTTGGTATTGACCAAGTGTGCACCCTTGAAAACCACTTCCTCCTAATGCACCTGTTTCTCCTGGAACATTTTGTGCTGCTTCTATGAACATCTTTGGGGTAAAAACATCCCCCCTTCATTTACACAAGGCTTAGAATTCTCTTGCAAACGAAGTATCACGTTGCAACATCAGCAACGAGCTTAGATTTAGTTGAAAAACAATAATATTAATTAATAACAAATTCCAAGACAGTAAACACATACTGCTCAACCCTTGGACTACTTCAATAAGCAGAATACCTGCATAAAGCCTTCCTTTCTATTTTCTCTCCAATACACATGGCTTGTTCTGAGTGGCCATGCTTTACCTTATCTCCTTGTCCCAAGTTCTCAGTTTTGGCTTCAAACAAAGTTTTCCAATTGGTATTTGCTCCAGCTGCTGGCCCACCCCTCACATCAGAGATGGAGGCACATTCCAGAAGCTGCCCCTCGGAGTCAAACCTGCAACCACAGAGATGCACTTCTATTTTTGGAGAGCAGACCATAACAGACTTATCAAAAGCTTACGTTTATTTTCATGTGCTCGATACATGAGGGATTTTTTATCAATGATTGCAAAGGAAACAATTACAGTAATATGTGTATATTGCAAACAAAAATAGCATTTCAGAATAAGTTAATAGTCTGACTTAATTAGCACAGTATTTTATAAACCCACAAAAGGAGGACAGCTTTGTTCTATATAACTGCAATTTGTTTGCCAGCTAGTGGTCAAACCACGCACTGCACACTTCTTAAAGGCAGGCAGATAACAAGATTTAAGGGCATCAAGATATTTCCATAATTAAAATTAAATTACACGGTACCATTATCTTCGCAGCAGCTTCGAAAGAAAAAGCAAATAGCATTGAAAAGATTATGCTTCCTCTGTTAAAATAAGAAAGCACAGCTCTTCAGCAAAAGGTTGCACTGCCATCCCGTTGTGATGGGCTTTGTGATTTCACAAACACACCAACGAGGCTCAAAAATTGAGCTTAATTAAAGTGTGACAGTAATAGCTAAAACCCACAATCAATTTTATCTCCAACAAGCCTCTGAAGTATGGGAGAGCCACAGCTCAATGACAAATGGAGGATGCCATTTATTACATCCACATTTGGGTGATGTAACTGGAATCTCAAGACTCAGGATTCACAAGTCTGATGCTGTTGGCACTTAACCCTCTTCACACACACACACATCTCACCATATTCATAGTTACAGCAAACAATTTAACAACTACCTACAGCTGAAGCAACAATGAAATCGCTTTGTTTTCCTGACAATAAAAGAGTTATTTTGTTATCTGAAAAGTATCTGGCAAGAACGAGACACTGAGGGATGTCAAACAGTCCCTCCAC
This sequence comes from Orthonyx spaldingii, assembly GCA_013397795.1. NCBI lineage: Eukaryota > Metazoa > Chordata > Aves > Passeriformes > Orthonychidae > Orthonyx > Orthonyx spaldingii. Next base: position 974,206 of record VZTJ01000926.1, on the reverse strand, counting down.
ACTAACTGAGTGCGTATCAGATTCCACACAATGGAAAAGCCTGTGGAAAAAAACACTGTTCTCTCAGATCATGCCTCAGAAAGTGGAGCTGGTCAAGCCTGATTTCATGCTGCCTTCCAAGGCTTTGGGTCAGCATGCACTACCCCGATTTCAATTTTTCAAGGTCTGTCATGGAATTAAAAGTTTTTTGAATTGAACAACTTAAGAAGGACGGCCTTCCAGGCTCTAGGGCTTGCAAGCCAGAGAAGGTTCTATTGCCCTGGAAGCCATACCCTTTGCCACCTTCCCTCAGTGCTGTGTACACTGTTCAAGTACAGAGAAGCAAAATAAAAACAAATACTCTGCAGGAGGTTGAATAAACACACTCATACCATCCTCGGAGCTTAAAAGCCTCTGGGCTATCAGGATTGATGACAACTGTGCTGGAGGACAGGACAGACAGGCTTCTGCCACCAAAGTCAGAGACACGAGCTCCTTTGATGGCAATCACAGGTTGTCTGGAACCATCAAACTGTTCAGCCTGCACGTGTGAAAAACCAGAGAGCAGCAGCAGCACGTTACAGGAAAGGTACTGAACTTGGGGTCATAATTCACAGATCATGACAAGAGACCAAACCTGAATCAAACCACCCCACTATATCTAAAAGGTAAGGTTCTCAAGGGTGTCATTAGGAGTTTAAGCAAAGGTAGGTGACAATTGAAGGTGCAATCCTAACACCCCGTTTCCTGGGGAACCAGAGAATCCTTAACTCACACCACTGGTTTGTTAGAAAGGGCTGGTCTCCTCTTAGCAGTTTTACACCAGGATTTAGGAAGCGAGATGTGTTATGGGAATGGAAACAAAATTAATTGCATATCAGACTCCTGAGGAGATGAAATAACTCACTCAGCTTCACTGAGCCAATCATGTCCATCTTACTACCACTTACAGAGAAGTGCAGCTATGCTGACCAAACATTTTTACTCAACTTCCCATCTTCTGTTTTTTTTGTCTCATAAAGCTGCTCTAATGCTGTTCAACTCCCATCATCTGAGTAGTCTGACATTAACAAAGAACCTCATGGCATGAGAGAGGGTTTGAAAGGTATAGATTTTATGGACCCCACACCACTCAGCAAGCAAAGGGAGGGATCATGTGCTTAAAGATAACAAACGAGCTGGAGTTGCAGTAGTACTCACTGTACCCATGAGATGCAAAAAGAACAGAAAACATACCCCAGCAGTCATGGCAAGGACATACAGATTCTAACCCTAACTGTGCCAGCTGCAAGCCAAACATCACTCCCCCTCAATGCTTATTGATTTATCTTATTCTACAAGCAAGCAAACAGATTTAACTTTGCAAAATACAGACCCTGATCTCTGTTGGAAGAGTTATGCCAGGAATTGTTTACCAGTAGTCTCTCCTATTACAACCTGGTTCAATCTTAAGGCTTTGTGATACTGAACTTCAGTTTACTTCATTTATATCAGCAGATGGTTAATGGTGTTTAGGTACCTACAGGATCAGTGCACTTGATCATTTAGCCATAAAGCATCACTGTCAAGCTGGCAGGATCACTCCCATTTTATAGACTGGCACATAAATCCCTAAGTATCTATAACAACAGTGGAAAACAAAGTAGCCTGTTAAGAAGATAAGGAAGCAGTTTACTGCAACTGTTCAAACTTTCACTTCCAAGCTTCTGATGCTTTAAACGCCCAGTCTGAGACAGAGCCTCTCAACCTGCTCATTAGCCAGCAATTTATGCAGGGTAAGATGTATCCCACCCTACAAATAAAATTCATCTCATTTGAGACAGCCATAGCCACCAGGCTTTTCCATAACCATATGCAGCTCATACCCTTTCCTAAACCAGGAGCCCGTTACCTTCAGTATTTCGGCTTGAGACATAATGTCTGCAGTTGTTCAGAACACATTAGTCAGATCATGTCAGCAGTTTGTCAGAGAAAGGTTGAGAACATCACACCTGAATGCAACCAGACAGTCTTTCACCTCCTCTCAGCCCCTGATCCTGGAACACCCAGGACTGTGTCAGAGCTGTGCCCATCTCAGGTGACAACAGCACTCCCCCACCCTACACCAAGGAAGCTTTGCTTAGAACAGGTAAGAGAGCACATACCTCATTTCCCCACAGCGTAGCTGTCACCAGTTTCCCTGATGTATCCATCAGATGCACGTTCCTCTTTGAAACCTCCCTATTGTTAGCTTTCACTGTAATTTTAGTGACATCTTCGTAGCTCTTACAAATTCCAATTACATCTGAGAAACAGTTACAATTCAGAGTTACTCAAGGGTCACAATTGGGGAATACAAGATCACAAGAGAAGAATTCAAACCTACTGTCAGATTTTTACCTTGTATCCCAGCTCCCTATTGAAATGAAATCTGATATGGAAATTAAGTGTATTATGGTAGGAATGTTCCACTACAGAACTCTTCAGTGCTTTAATTTTGTTGACGCAGTCATTAAGATATTCATGAATGCAAGCCTCGCCACATTAGAGAGATCAAGGCATTGTACTATCTTTTCCCATCACATTCTGTCAAAGGACTTCAGTCCTGATCATGTAACACACACTTGCTGCTAAAGCACAAGCAAGAGCTTTCAAAGTGACTGTAACACAATGAAACAACCAGCTCGTGCTTTCACACAACCCTGCAATTATAAGTTGCAACTTCAACAAGTCTGCATGTTCAGGTGGTAAGAGCTAAAGCAATCCCCTTTGCACTCCCTAAAAATACACCACTTTTAATATTACCCATCTACCTTTAAAATTCCCAGCTGAATGTCTCTGAATCACAGGCATCTTGTGCCTCTGAAACCTGAGAACCCTCGCCCCCACCCAAGCCTCTGATTTTTTCCGGAGTACTCTGCCCAACAAATTACAGAAAAACAAACCTCCGATACTTCACAAAGCAAGCCAAAACAGTCATGCAACTTGGACTTGGATGCAATGAATTATGCCAGAAACACTACAGAGATAATTAGATAGTGAAAGAAAGCAAGACCACAGAAGGTATGAAATGCACACGTGCTGAGCAAGGGCATTTTTCTTTCAGCCTTTTTCTGTGGAAAACAGTGATCACAGTACAATAAACAACTATCACCTGCCTTTAGTTTGAAGCACAAGTTTGAAGAATAATTGCTATGTAGTGTTAGAAAACTGGGCAAAAACATCTTAACAGGAAAACTGCCTGAGGCATTTTTAATGGTAACCACCACTGGGTGACTTCAATTAAGAGATCACAACACTCGAAGCATCCTATGCTCACTACCTGCCTAGTATTCAGGACACAAAAATAAAACTTCAAAGCTTTAGAATTTGCCATTTTTCTACTTAGACTGACCAACAATCGAGTCTTTGGGCGTGTTCTCCAAGTCAGAGATGGATACAAAATCAAACTGAACAGATGGAAGATGCTGGGCATCATCACAGGGCACAACTGAAGTCTCATTAGTGAATGTAATCTCATAGTCATTCTTAACAGCTGTATACTGCTTGTTAGCAGTCTTCAAATTGCCTTTGGTAAAATAATATACCTAGAGGAGAAAGCAATGAAACAGGGAATATTATCAGTAGTCAGGGAAAATAGATTGTGTTCACCTTTAAAAATCCTTGCTAGGCTCAAGTTCTTCTTTTCCAGCTCCTGTCAGTCTAAGAAAGCACAAAGCTACCATACCTTGTTCAATTCAATGAGTGGAAAGAACTTGTCTGCTTGATCGTTGAATGCAGTAGCTCTAATCTCACCCTGCAGGAAAATAAGGGAGCTGGTCAGAACTGAAATTTGGCATGGAAAACGATTAAAAAAAAATAAATAAAAAAAAAAATCTTTGCAATGTTAAGTGGCAGCAGTTCTGCAGAGACAGTGGGGTCTGCTAGGGTAGCTCCAGGCGTGTGTGAGAAACAAACAACGTTCTCTTCACATCTGTAGTTAGAGCTAAAATGACATACTCTACACCTGACAATCAAACCTCATATTCAAGTCTCATTAGTACATCTACAGCTTCAGAATAAAAGGCATAAGAACTACATCCATCATAGAGACACCTCGGAAAATGCCAGTAAAAGTGGCATTGATGAAATAAAATTCAAATAGACCCCACAGCTCCACAAGTTAGCACACAGTATATTGTGATGGCTCCCACTCAGATATGTCTATAAGTAAGAATTAATAACAATTACACCCTCACTAGATATAAACACTGGCTTTTAAAAAAAAAAAAAAAAGAATACAGACACTATGCAAAGAAAACAAATGCCTGGTGACAACGTGTTACATTATTAACCTCCCATTTTACACTCAATATAATCTAGCAGAATCTTGTTTGTTTTCACGACAGAAGGCTGTAATTTGATAAGAGGCTTGACAAACTGCAAGTTTAGTTAGATTAACCAGATACCATTCCCCAAACAAACCACAGAGGAAATTTCTCAGTGTTACAATAATTTTTACTCCAATTTCCTCATGAAAATTGAAAGCTTGTAACTTGGAGGTAATGCTCCTCTCACTCCCTGTTTTGTAAGGTGTAGCTCAGCCAGGAGGAGACGTCACTCTCAATCTGCAGGAAACCACCACAACCCTCAGTATTAGGTTGTCAGTTTGCATAAACAACTCTATTTTGAAGCTGCAAAACTCCAGTCACACACTATAGACTTTGATGAAAAATAATCAGCAATGCTGCACATTTAAGACTTCATTCCGGATAAAAACTGGCACGTTGATGCGCAATTTAATGAGTGCAGGGATACAAGTTTCAGTTGTAATAAAAAAAAATCATTTCCGAAAAATGCACTTTATTTCCTCTATTCTGTCTTTATGAAAGGTTCCTCAGCATCTGGCATACATTATCTTTGTCTCAACATATGACACTTACACTTTCATCAACCAGCTCAATGGAAAAGAGCTTTCCTTCACCACGGGAGTTGCTCCACGTGCGGATCTGGCCTTTTTGGGTAACACGAGCACAAATAGTCCACCTGAAATCATGCAAGAAATCACTATTCTGCATCTCTGCATCTCTTTAAAGAAGAGATTGACTTGACAAACCTTTGGAACTGGAATGTGACTATTTAAAAGCCAGAATCTTCCCACTGCACCTCAGCAACTCTTTGCACTGCTTTCTATTTTAATGGCCTAGATCATTAAAGGCAGAAAGTTGTAAGGAAGGCAACAAAGCAGCCATAAAGCATCCAGTATGATAATAATAGTGAACAATCCTTCTGCACAGAAGCAGGCCTCAAATCTTTTACTCTTCTAGGGTACATTTCTCACACAGCAGTTTGCCTGCTCTGAAAAGCCACGCCAGAACTCAAGAGCTCAATTATAGGATTCGCATTTAACTTGGGTAATCAAATCAGTTTGCATAACTTAAAAATGTCATTCACTAAATAATTACATCCTCATGCTTTTCAACAGCTCAGTAGCCGAAGTGAATAGCTTACTGAGCTGTTTTGTCATTAAGTTACCAAAAAGAAGGTTGCTTTAGGAAAAAAAAAAAAACAGACAAGTCAATCGATTTTCAACTAAAATATTAAAAACCTATCAAGCTCAGCAGGGCAGCTGCACCAAGACAATGGCAAGGCAAATCTCAGATTGTTAGGAGTGTTGATGCAATTTAGAAAGATAAAAAAAAGAAAGAAATAAAAGAAACACCCTTCCCCACAGAAAAAAACAAAAGAAAAAAAAATCCCAAACAAATAAAAAACCCCAAAACAACAGTATCAAAACAAAACCCAAAAAAACCAAAACAAAGCCCACCAGTTTTTCTATGGAAGGTTTTTTGCTTGAGTTGGTTTGTTTGAACTTAGCCAATAAAATCCAAAGAACTCAATGAATGATTTGACAGAGACTCACACACAAAAAAGCAAAACAAAGCTATTGTTCCTTCATGCCTGTGACATGAACAAGGCCTGGCAAACCACAAGAACTCACTTGGACTGGTATGGATTCAAGCTGGCAATCGGCACCACTTTGGCCTGAGACCCCCCAAGTGTCTTCAGGGCACTGGGAGCACTGGCTTTTCCAAACTGGTTGGAGGGAGCGTGGTACTTGGGAGCAGCAGGACCTTCCAAAAACCACAACAGAGCACAGAGGATTTCAGCCTTGCACACAAAAAATCAGCTTCAAAGCAAGTCAGGGTGCAGAACTTTCCCACCATGCCATGGGGAGCCACCCAGAGGGAACATTGGAGTTCCCTGTGCCATGTAGGCACCACAGAGAGGCTTGAAGTTTGCTGAATCATTTCTGCTCTTGGTCACAGGTATTTTCTAGGCTGCAAAATGCAGCAGAAGAGACACTCTCAGACCTTTAGAGTGCTTGCACTGAAGTGGAGATGTGTCCAGAGTCAAGCACTCGAACACAGTTTAAGTGGCAAACAACTGTTTAGCAGCAAATTCTCTAAAATAACAGAATCACAGGATGGTTGGGGTAGGAAGGGACCTTAAGGACCACTCATTCCAACCTCCTGCCAAGGACAGGGACACCTTCCACAAACAACGTTACCAGAACCCCACCCAACCCGGCCTTGAACACTTCCAGGGGTGGAAAATGTTAGATCAAGACACCACTTGGGGGAACAGCTAAGGAAAAATACCCCACAAATACTTTTTTGACATAAAGTGATACTGTTCATTCTATCAATCTTGTCAATGTATATGCACAAAACTCTTGTGATCAACTTCAAGCAAGGAAGGAGAAGCTTGTTTTCTGCTGGAAGTTTCTAAGCAAATGTCAAAATTTTACTATTTAAAAATACTTCTTAAACACAGGGGTAAAGAATACAGACAAGTTAAAGCAACACCAAGAGTTAGGATTGACAACTTTTTAGCTAAAAAAAAAAAAAAAAAGAAGTCTACAGGCTGACATTTAAATTGACTGCATCTTTCAGTATCTCACTGAAATCTTGATCAAAAAATGACATTTCTAGATGTACTATCAAATAATTTCAGTCCTGTACTGCCTAAAATGTTTGGCCTCTATCTTAGCATTGAGAACACACACACTTGTTGGCCAGCTCCAAACTGCAGCCTAATTTGAGTGTTTACAGAGCACTGTTTCAAGAATGCAGTGTAAACTGAATAAAGTTGGGGTTTTTGGTGTTTTTTTCTTTTTCTTGGGGAAGAAGAGGAAAGTGGGACAATTTTTTCCCCCCTTCTATAACCAAGTATAGAGTTCTCTTCAGAGAATTCACCTTGTCGAGCTATGGGTTACTCCTCAATGGAGAGTTTCTTGTGCAACACCACGAATAGAAAGGATTTTATTTAAATTGAAGGGGTAGTATGTCACTGCACCAATCAGAATTCCTGCCCAGCACGACTCTTACCTGCTCCAGACAAATTACCATTTTGTTGCTGTGGCTTGCTGGGTGCTGGGTTTCCTGCTGGAGCTGCAGAACGTTGCTGCCCTTGCCCTGGTGATCAAATGGAAAGAGACCATGGAGTAGAGTAGGGAACACAGTAATTTAAAGTATCCTTTTAGGAAATAACACTTGCATGCACAAAAAAAATAATTAAAACCACGGAGAACATGCTAAAATCCAGGTGTTTTAAGACACAGCTATCTGTTGAACAACATTACCATGGAGGAATTCCAGTCAGATCTCTTTCCTCAAGCAACTGCTTTCTACTTGGAAAGAAATCAGGGCTGACAGTGATTTAAAAGGACAGCCCTGAAGTAATCTTGACAACTTTTCAGTGTTTATCAGCTGCTATTGCTCTGACAGGTAGTTTCTGCTTCTACCTAACAGCTAAGATAAAAAAAAAACTGTAGAGAATTCTGTCTCATAACTCAGAAAGGGCCAAAAACCCACTGGGTAAAGTCAAATCTGAACTTAACACAAGACAAAGAAAACACCTGCTGTATTTTATTTCCAAAATATGAAGATGTTTAATGTGGGGGTGATGGAGTCATCACTTCACAATTCACCAGGGCCTCTCTTGGCACACAGCAGTAAATTGCTTAGGGAGCAAAGTGATGCCATAGTAAGTACACACTGTCCTTTTTTTTTAGATTTCAGGACTTTTACTTGCCTTAAATTAATGATAAATAACAAGGAAAAGAGCAGACAGGCATATCTAAAGTCAAAGTCCATTAAAAGACTAACTTATAATTCAAAAATTTGAACTCATTTAACATGTAATTTGACTCTAGATGAGAAAATATCCAACAGTTTTGTCCTTTTGGACACAACTAATCTTTAAGGTCGTGGTTTGCAGGGAGACCTAGACCTGAGCAGGTAAAACCCCCACAATTTGGGATATGAGGAGGAAGATGGTCAGAGAAAGTGGAAAAGAAGGTCAGACCAAGCCTGTGGAGCACCACAAGGAACAAAAGCAGAGAATCCCAGGACAGAGAGATGGCACCAAACTATGGGAAAGGAGCAGCAGCAACACAAGGAGACCCCGGTGTGGTGTTGCCTGATGTGGTAGAGTCTACAGAAGTAACCCTCTGGTTATTTTTAATCCAAAACCCAGGTCCTTGCACAAACCCCAATCTGCTCCTCTAAGTTGCCGCAGTAGAGTCACATCGGTGAACTGGTGACAGTCTCCCTGGCAACAGCGTGACGTCAAACAGCAAAATGTGTATTTACTGCAGGTTCCACTAGATGGAGGAGCCAGGTCTCCCCCTTGCTCGGTGGCCTCAGGTGCTCAGAGGGTCAGCACTCCACACCCAAATTCATTTTGTGCAAGGGAAGGTGGAAAAAAACCCAACAAAACGCATTAAGAGAAAAATATGTCTGGTCAGGGGAGGAATATTCAGGAAGAAGAGGGATGTGGGCATGAAACAGCAAGAGGTTTCCTTGCTACTTTTGTTCCAAATATGTTTTCTTCTGTAGGAATTTGTGATTCAAAAAAACTCCACCAAAAACCAAACCAAAGACCACCACATACATCGGGACACGTGTGCGTTATGAAACACAAATTCACATTTTAATGGCTGCCTACCCACAGCCGAGTGTTTCTCAACAGAGTAAGAATAAATTCACACATCTGTGCATGTGTTCAAATACAGAAGTAGCAGAAATATCTCTCCAATTTTCTCGCTTGGAGAGCCTAGGGACTCCTAAAGTGTGATTTTTGGTGGCTGGTGGCCTACAGATCACTTGAAGTGCTCAGAAAACCGAGGAGGCTGCCTGGTTTTCGCTGTTAGTTTTTATTAGCAGGAGGTGAAAAAACCAGTTAAAATACCTGCTCACATTTCTGCTGTGTGTAGTGGGTTAAGCAAACCCAAGGCCTTTGCCTGCAGCTGCCCCACTGCCCACTCAAAGGCAATAAATGTGTAACAGGAGCCCTCAGCTTCCAATAATTTGTCACCAAGAGGTTCTGCCACAGGGCCATGACATAAGACCTGCCCCAGAAATGAGCAGCAGGGAGGGGAGAGAAGAGAAAAAAATGCACTTTGAAAGAACACACTTCTAAATCACAACGGTGGGAAGGGCAAGAGTAAGGAGCTCAAGTGAATGTATAAGTACATAAACATTTCAGCATGGAAAGATTAACGACAGAGGTTAAACATAAGTAGCAAGTCATTGTCATAGTGAAAAGAAAGTCCAGCATCAGAATAATTTGAATGAGATTAACGACAGTAATAACACAACCATCCAGTCTTCAACAAGAACTAAACTGCTCAGTCTTAATTTTCAGTACTATTATGAGAGGCTGCCTGAAAAGTTTTTATGATTTGTAATAAGAAGATTGTGTCTCCAGCTTCCTTGTTAGGCAGATTAACCACCTACTGCTCCCGTGTAAAGTGGCCAAAAGCCAGCTTCTCACCCCCCTGGGTCCCACTGTGCTATTACAGCCTGAGAAAGAATATTCCTTAATCCTAGGACTGGCAGTCTGAGATCTGTATTTCAAGGAAAACCAGAAGTAGGGCTAAAAGATGCATTTTTAAAATACCAGAACTTTTTTTAAAGGAAGCCACAAAGTACATTTAAGATGCTCATTTTGCATTAGCTGAGCGTCCCTCAAAAATACAATTTCTTAATATATGCAGGAACTTAGAGAATATGCAACTTAAAATACACACCTCTGCCATTTTATCAAGGCCTTCACGACATATCTTGCAGCCTGCAGAGCAGCAAGGCTGAGTTAAGCTCACTTAACCTAAATTATTACTATCTTCTGTATCAGAAACTTTAATTAGTATCAAATAAAGGGGCATGAAGTCATCAGAATAAGACCAGTGTGAAAATGAAATACACATCACATCCAGTTTGGCATCTTTTAACTATCAAGTGCAAGCCCACACATATTATGACCACAGACCTGTAACATCTCCAAAAGAGTTTAGATGTGAAACCTTCACCGCAGAGTATTTTTGTAAATCCAAATGAAGAACACAACTTTGATCAAAGTAATGGTAATTTTACCAGAATTTATAGTTAAAGGTATATTTTCAGCTCACTTCTGTCAGATACCACGTTCTCAGTGGTTTCTAAGCAACAATATAACTGAAAAACACTATAGTTCACAAGCTCTTGTATCACATAAGCAGGGAAATGGGAGAAAGGCACAAAACAGTCTGCTCAGTAGCTATTCTGAAAGTCTTGGTCTCTACAGCAACTGTGGGATTAAACCATAAAATCTGAGATGTCAACACATTTTTTAAACAGCAATTAGCTAAGTAACTATCAAAGGAACAAAGGATTCTTTAGGCTCATTTAACAAACGCCCCTCTTAATTCCCTTGGAAAAAGTTAATGAAGAAAGATGTCTTTGCCTTTGCAACAAAGTAGATTTTTAACCAGAAGAGCAATGTACCTACTACCACAATTTGTCCAAAGCATTCTACAGAAAACTCTTGCCACTAACGTGTGGTCCCTTAGTAATAAAAATATATTAGTCTTAGGGAAAAAAAAAAATCTTCAGGAAGAGCTGTTTGCTATTAAATTCCAGCCATTATCTGTGTATGCATCACTGACAGAGCTGTTCAAATATTTTCTTCAAGTGCTTATTATTCTCCCTCCTTTTTTAAAAGATCAGAATTGGAAGAGCAGAACAGACTTTTGAACGTTCTCAGAGGGAAAAATGTTTTAATTCAAAAAAAACGTTTGCATGAGAACTGCAAGCTCAGCACACAGAAGTGAAGAACACAGTTATTTATGCAACATAACAAACCCAAACAGATTCATGGCAGGTCAGATTAAGGTCCACCCAGTGCCTCACTCCTTTTCCAGCTGCGCATGGTAGGAATGGGTGCTTAGGGAATTCTGTGCTCGCCTTGTTTCCATACCAGTCTCTCATCTATGTACTTGGAACAATCTAAGTTTTAGTGCTTCCTGCACCGAACATTCATGCAGAGGATGTATTGTTATGTTTAACAGCCTTTAATGGCTTTCTCTTTCACGTCTAATTGCTTTTTGAACCTGTGCCAATTTTTGGCACCTACCTCCACGAGCTCCATGATTTAACTATGCAGTTTAGGGGTGTGGTGCAGCCTTTGTTTTACAACCACTGCCTGACAACACGAGAGCTAAAGAGCATCAAATGAACATAGCAGAGAGAGAGAGAGAGATTGATCATGCTTTATTCATTCCCTCCACGCCATCTTAGACTTTTACAGATCATTATTCCATCTTCCTCCTCCTGTTTTCCTTCCAGACAGGAGAAATTCTAATCTATTTGATTACTCATTATGAGGAGACATAAAATAGCTTCCTCTTACTTACTGGAACTCGAGGTAGAGACCACCCACTACAATAAAGACCTGTCAAGGTTATAAGGTATGGATACTCTAAATACCATGGAGAGACTCCAGCTTCAGCCATGGTGCAGAGTTTATTAAAATAGGAACAAACCCCAGCTTGTGTTACACAAACAAAAAGGATTTTCAAGATGTGGATATCGCTGTCCCACGCATAAAAACCCTGAATGTGTCTGACTGCTTTTTTTAAGTGAAAGAAAGAAGCTGCAAGGCTCTCAGAGCTGACAGAAAAGTGTTTGCTCACAGACACTCACCTTCATTGTATGGCTGGGGATTGCCAATAGGCCCACCAACCTGATCAGCAGTTTGGAGGACATTTAAATCCATCAGGATAACCACTCTCCTGCAACACAGAACAGACAGCAAATAAAGGCTTTCACTCTCTCTGCAAGTCCACCTCTGAATATCCTTTGCAGCAGATGAGAGTATCAAGCATTAAGGGCAGATTCCTGGGATGAAGGATCTGGAAGACAAAAGCTCTCCACTGCCAACTAAGCCCTCTCTTGAGGGACAAGTAAGCTTGAAATAGTATCACACTGCATCAAGGACAGATGATGGCAGGCTGAACAGGCACAAAAAATAGTTTGGGAAACCATTGTGTTTAAAAGTAACAAAACCATACCAGATTTTAGAAGAGAGAATATATTCCCTGCCTGCCTTGTTGTATTCTCCCCACAAAAAAATACTGAATAAAAAGAACACAAACTTCAGTTCACATGCTGCTAGACACATACATAGTTGTTCTGTGATAACTTCACCTGGATCCCTTCTCATTTTGCAGTATCCCATCCCCTCGAATTTTCCTCCTCTCTCCTCAAATTTTAATAAAAGACCAGATTCCACAACACCTAAGTAACGAGATATCTTCACTGTTTCTTTTCCACAGCAGATAATTTTAAGGAAGCTTTGTACAAGTATTTGGAGTATTCCAGCTGGAGTTGGCAGTATTGCAGCTGGAAACTTTATATTACTAAATCACTGTACCATATATATCTGATCCCACTAGAGTCACATTCTGCAATTTATTTCTTCTACTCCTGGTGCTGTGGACTTTCCCTCTTGCACCCCAAAGCCTGAGTATTTTCAGATAATCCCAACCAAAAGCACTTGGCCTCTGCCTAGTCCCAAAGGACAGAGCCCCCACTAGTGCAGCTGCCTTTCTGTAGGGCTGTACTCAAAGGTTAACACAAATACCTTCCATCTTTCAGGCTGTTGACAATGAATCTGTTAACCTGGCAAATACACCGGGCTGCCAAGCGTTCCCCTTCCACCAGGGAGTTCAGCTGTGTTGCCAACATGAATGCTGCAGGAGCAGAAAGAAAATATTGAAACAATTCACACACATGCCAGGCTTAAAAAGGGCTGCCATGGCTGGCCACAACCTTTCCAGCCAGTCAAGTATTGCACTGGATCTACAACTTGCTCAGTTTGAGACAAAGAAAACAGTGCAACTGCTAAGAAGTCACCAAAATTGAGCACAAACTATGCTGTATTTATTCCCCAAACTTCAGGGTGCAGTGGTAGTTAGAATGAGTGCATATTAAAGGAATGACAGAAAGATTAAGCTAAATTACTTTAAAATCCATGTTACACGTATAGGTTTCTGTGTTTTCATTATACTCTGCAGCAAGTTAATTGCTTACATTTCACAAAGTTCCAAAAGACAAAGATTTCATCTACATGACAAAATGCAGTTGCACACTTGGGAGTCTGTGGCCCAGTGTAAACCACATTCTCCTTCAATATTAATTTCACCACTTTGGACCCAGTCACTAGACCAGGAATTTTATTACTCTTAGCATCTCCACACTTACAAAAACCCCCCTGCAGCTTGCCATACTCACAGGAGAGGGTGTTCACCCCATCACTCATCAGCACTCGGTAACGTGGGGGCCCAGTCCCTGTAGCAATAGCCCGTGTGTTCTGTGGGGAAAAAAAACCCCAGGTTGTCAGCTCACATTTGTTCAGAAACTTCTCAAAACCAGAAAGTGACATCAACAGCCAAGGGCTTATCTATTCAGCTTTTTGGAACAGTAATATTGACGGCATAGCCCAGGTAATGCAGAACAAAATTAAGAGAACTAAAAGTAGAGCAGCTTTGTTTGGCTTCTCCGCAGATGAAGTTTGGCTGCACTCAGGAGGCCGCGCGCAGTCACCGGGGGCTGGCACAGCAGGGAAGGGACAGTACTCACGATGACTTGCAGCACGGGCTTGGAGACATCCTCCCCTTGCATGATGGCCTGGAGAAACGAAAGAGACCCTCAGGAAAGTGCCACCGCCTCTCTCGGGAACGCCTCGCGACCCGCAGCGACAGAACCACAGAACCAACGAGGCTGGACCTCTGAGATCACCGGGTCCGACCTGCGAAGGGCTGTACCCAAGGAGCTGAGGGGGAACTGCCGTGGGAGAGCCAGGGACGCGGGTGTGACGCGGCGGTGACCGATACCCCTCGCCCAGGACCACCCCCGGGACCAGGCCCCGCTCCGGGCCTGCTTCTCCCCTCGGGACCTGACCGGACGCGGTGCCTAGGCCCGACCTTCACCTCCCACCCTGACCAGGAGCAGATCCATTCCCGCCCGCCCCGAGCCGCTCACCGCGATGGCCCCCTCGCTCAGCCGCACGCTCATGGTGCCGCGGCCGCCAAATCCTCCCGCCGCTGCCGCCAAATCCTCCCGCCGCCGCCGCCGCCACCGCCTCCTTCCGCCGCCGCCTCACGTCACGCCGCGCGTCCCCCGCCAGCACCGCGCTCCTATTGGCTGCCCGGCGCCGTACGGCGGAAGTGCCGCCGTGTTCCTCGCAGGGATGGCGCTGGGCGCCGCCATGGCGGTGGTGGCGGTGAGGGCGCTGCCGTGAGGGCGCTGCCGGTGGCGGGGATGGCGCTGCCGGTGGCGGAGTGGCAGGGCCGCGCCGCCCGGCTCTGGGCCGCGCTGGACCCGGCGCTGCGGGAGCGGCTGGCGGCGGCTTCGCTTCACGACGCGGTGCGGCTGGGTTGCGAGCTGCTCCGGTGAGCCGCGGGCGGGGCGGGTCCGGCGCGGGGCAACGAGGGGGATTGCGGGACTGGAGCATCTCTCTGAATGTGTATAAATAAAGGGGAGGTGTCAAAGGATGGAGCAGTCTCTGCTCGGTGGAACCGAGCAATAGGGCACGAGGCGACGGGCAGAAGCTGACGCCGAGAAAATTCCACCTGGGTAAAATTCCACCTTTCTACCTGACGGGAGGTTGGAGGTCGGCCTCTTCTCCCAGGCAGCTGGCGACAGGACAAGACACAGGCTTAAACTTCACTTGGGAAGGTTTAGGTTGGACGTTAGTAAGAATTTCTTCGCAGAAAGGGTGATTAAACACTGGAATGGGCTGCCCAGGGCGGTGGTAAAGTCGCTGTCCCTTCAGGTTTTTAAGGAAAGACTGGACATGGCATTGAGTGCCATGGTCTGGTTGACAGATTGGGGATCAGTCATAAACTGGACTCGATGATCTCAGAGGTCTTTTCCAGCCTAATTGATCCTGTGATTCTGTGAATATGAGGAAGAACTTCTTCCCTGTGCAGTGACCACGCACCGGCACAGATGGAGAGTGTGGAGTCTCCCTCACTGGAGACATTCCAGAACCCATCCTGTGCCGTGTGCTCTGGGGTGACCCTGCTGGAGCAGGGAGGTGGCACCAGATGATTCCAAACTGATTTTTCGGTCCTAACCCCGTATCCCACAGGACCGAGGAAGAGGAGGAGGCAGCCCTGGCGCGGTTGTGCCACCAAGCACCCACGGACAAGGAGCCGGAGGCCGCCAGCCGGTACCGGGAGCAGGGAAACCAGGAATTCAGGCGGGGCCAGTACCAGGCTGCCCTGAGGCTCTACTCCAAGGTAGGTGTGGCATGAGAGGATCCCGGGGAGGGGGTCCCACAGCACCGCACAGCTGAAGGGATCCCGAGAGGGGGTCCTGCAGCCCCTCATGGTTGAAGGGCTCCTGTGAGGGGCGAGGAGCAGCTCCCATGAGGGGATTCCTAAAGAGGAGATCCTGCAGCCCCTGCTCTGAGGGATCCCCCGAGGCAGCAGCAGTTCTCTGGTCTCCACAGGCAGTGTGCCACGAGCTCCCCGGGAGCCCCGAGGTGTCCGTGTGCTTTGCCAACCGCTCCGCCGCCCTCTTCCACCTGGGGCACTTCGAGGTGAGTGAGTGGGGCCAGGGCAGCACCCACCCCACAAGGTCCTGGGTGCCCCTGAGGTGTTGGATTATTAGAACAAGAGACAGCAGATCAGTTATGCTTCCCAAGCTGTGCTTAAAGCATCCATAACTCAACTTTCTGAAGGGCTCCTACTTGGTGTCTGTGTCAGGACGCTTTATTTGGGCAGCAGGTTGATTATGCACGTGGAATCTGCTGATTAACACACAGAATGTTTCCATGAGACTGTCTTAGGTGGAATGAAAGAGCACGAGCCAGTTTTCAAGCCCACTTAAAAGGCCTTGTCTTTGTTCCTAGGCTTGTTTGGAAGATATTGCCAGGGCTGAAAGCCACGGCTATCCAGACAGGCTACTGCCCAAGGTCCTGCTGCGGAAAGCTGAGTGTCTGCTGTGCCTGGAGAGGTTACAGGATGCACAGGATGCCCTTGGAGTGCTGCAGAGTAAAACTGCTATGGATGGGGTCATGACTACACACCTGACACGGCTAAAAAGGTTAAGTCAGCTGAAGGTTAAATTATGTGAGAAAGAGAGGTGTCCAGAGCCTGCACGAGAAGCACACGGTGGCATTGAAGGGAAGTCAGAGATCTGGGAAGAGAACAACAGCATTTCAGGAGCATCTTCATCTTTGAGCTTGAGTTTTGATGCAGAGAGAGGACGTCACTTGGTGGCCTCCCAGGACATCGTGGCAGGACAGAGCCTGTTGAGAGAGGAGGCTTTTGTGAGTGTGCTCTGCCCTGGGGAGAGCCTTGCTGTGCAGGGTGGTGACACAGCGTGGGACACTCGAGCCACAAATGCAGATCTTTACTGCCACCGCTGTCTGAGGCAGCTCCTGGCCCCGGTGCCTTGTCAGGGGTGCAGTTATGCCAAGTACTGCAGCCAGGACTGTGCAGACATGGCATGGCAGCAGTACCACAGCACAGAGTGTTCCCTGGGAGCACTGCTCCTCACACTGGGGGTCTTCTGCCACGTGGCCTTGAGGACTGTCCTGCTGGCAGGATTTGCAGAGGTCAGCAGGCTGGTGGGGTGGTCCCACAGCGAGGACAAGGACCTTCAGAATCCTGAGGCAAGATGCAAACGTCTCAGTGAGGCACCAGAGGCAGGAGCTGGTGCCAAAGGTATCCCTGGTTGTGACAGCAATGGTCAGTACCAGAGTTCTTACCAAGCTCTGTTCCACCTTTTGCCCCACACTGAGCAGCACAGCCCTGAGCACAAGTTCCTCTGCACACTCAGTGTAGTGGCTGTATGCAAACAGCTGCAAGCAGCTGGCCTGGAGGCTGCTGTGTTGAGTCAGCAATCACCTCAGCAGTGGTCCAAACCAAAGACATCTGAAAAAACCTGTGGTGAATTGTCCCCAGAGCTGAAGACTGTGGCAGAAGCAATGCTGAGGCACATGTTGCAGCTGCAGTGTAATGCACAAGCAATCACTGTAATGCAGGAGCTGGGTAAGATAACTTTTAAGTCCTTTTGTGTTGTTGTGGAATGGTTGGGGTTGAACGGGACCTCAAGATCATTCAGTCCAAACCCCCTGCCCAGGCAGGGTCACATGGAACAGGTGACACAGGGACACATCCAGGTGGGTTTGAAATATCTCCAGACCTCCCTGGGCAGCTGTTCCAGTGCTCTGCCACCCTCAGTGCAAAGAATTTCTTCCGCATGTTGAGGTGGAACTTCTTGTTGTTTAATTTATGGCCATTACTACTCATCCTGGCACCACAGAAGAGTCCAGCACCATTCTCTGACACCTGTATCTGTACTGATGTGATCCCCTCTCAGTCTTCTCTTCTCCAGACTAACCAAGCCCAGCTCCCTCAGTCTCTCCTCATAAGAGAGATGCTCCAGATCCCTCATCACCTCTGTGGCCTCCACCTGTCCCTCTCCAGCAGCTCCTCTTTCTTGTACTGAGGAGCCCAGAAGTGTCCTGTCCTTGCTCATCTTCCTTGTGTGAAGTGAAGAGATTGAACTATCAGCTGTAAAAAGCTCCCATCGCAGATGGAAATGACTTGTTTAAAATTTAATGGCCTGTCCCATGCAGGCCTGTTCCTTGGTGCACATGCAGAGAGTTTTCAGCTATTATTTATTGCAGCAATACACCAGGAACCTTTCTGCTGCTGTCTACAATTGGTCACGGTGCTCATTGCAGAAATTGTGTGGGTTTGTGAGCATTTAATCTCAACCTGCTTGGTTTTCCTCTGTCTCCAGGGCCTGGAGATGGGGCTGTTGTAAATAAGAAGCCTGTGAGGCTGGCAACAGCCTTCTTCCCTGTCCTCAGCCTCCTGAACCACTCGTGCTGCCCCAACACCAGCGTGTCATTCAGTGGGACAGCTGCCACTGTCAGGGCATCACAGCCAATCCCAAGTGGCCAAGAGGTTTTGCACTGCTATGGTAAGCCCTGATTCTGTGTTTGTCTCAAGGCACAGACAACATTCACCTCTCCTCATCATGCTGATGGCTGTTTATATCATAATTCTCAAATAATTCTCTTCTAATGTTGCCAGTCTTTGTTTAGCAGCCTTGACCAACACAGCATTTCATCTCTTGAGCCCATTGTTAGATTTTCAGTCTCCAGTTATGTCCTCCCCCAAATATACCTAGTCTCAATTATAACAGAAATCCATTTATTCTGATATTTAGAACTGTACCTGTTGAGAGATCTCTACCCTTGCCATCCTTTGCAGGGCCTCACCAGTGCAGGATGAGGGTTGCTGAGAGGCAGCAGCTTCTCAGTCAGTATTTCTTCAAGTGTCGCTGCCGGGCGTGCCTCGAGGAGTCAGAGTCTGGTGTCAAGAGTGTGGTGTCCATCAGAAATTCATTCTGCTGTCCCAAGTGCCGGGCCCAAATGCAGGTAATTCTCCATAGTTATGATTGTGCAATTACTGGAGTATGTAAAGTTTGGGTCTGGAGAAGCCAGGCGTTAAAGACCTCACTTGGATCCCTTCTCAGAAGCCAAAAGCCTCTGTAGAGTCAAGATAGTATCTCACTGCTTTTTCTAAAATCAAATAAACTGATAAGAATTTACAAAAAATCACTTTGTTTAATAAATACAACTGAGAAACAATTTAGCATCTCTACAACACAGAGCTAATGCAGATGGGGAGTAAGCTTTGAGCTGAACATGAGCAGCAATGATCACAGGGGTCATTTCCACAGGGGGAAGAGGACACACTTTATTGTACAAATGAAGCTTGTGCAACCTCAGGCAGCAGAGAGAACCTGTCTGGCCGTTTACAGGACCTTCAGCAACAGATGAAGAAAGCTTTAGACCTGCTGAGAGTCGGGAAGGCTGGTAAGGCTCAGCTTTGTGCTCTGAGGTCAGGAGCTGAGGAGCTCAGGTCGGGACAGGAACCATGAGATGGCACTGTTGCTCGTGCCATGGGGTCCTGTGACATGTGGCCTGGTGTCCCTGGGCACTTCATCTTTAGATTTTTTATATCCCCTGATCCGGGTGTTAATCTAAGTCACATATTGTTCCGTAGTAAAGTAATTAAATAAAAAGAAATCAGGGTAACGTTGGAGTTGGACATTCCCAGGCCTTGTTTTCCTGGAGGGAATTGGGCCAACACCAGGGTAGAATAAGCAGAGGTGCAGATGAAGTCAGTGTTGAATCCTAACCAAATCCCAATCAGCTGTTTAACATGCAAAGATGAGATTGGATTGATTTTATTTCATGGATTTCATGGAAAACTGGAGACTGGCCACAGGGTGAGTTTTACAACATTTTCTTTTATAGATCACTCTATCAAAATGCTCCTGAAGTGTCAGATGGATGCTGGAAACTTCTTGTCTCCGGAGCATTTGTTGATGGGAGAGATGGAGGATCATCTGGCACAGGTCTATGCTACTCTTGGTATGGCACTGTCCTCTCACTATCCCATGTTTCCTGAACTTTAAATTTAACATGCCTAGCATTTTCTTGGACTGGCCTTTTCATTTTTTCCTCAGTTTGGACAGCAGGGCTCTCAGAAAGACCAAACCTGTGTTCCCATCAGCCAGTTAACAATTCTGTGCTCTCATGTTCTTTTAGATTTCCTGTCCTGGTTCTGTGGATAGAGTTCACCACATTTTGATTAATTCTGTCAGATTTTTTGGGTGGCAGTAGCTCTAGGAAGTATTTATTCATTTCTCATTGTTTTGTTTTGCTTTGGTTTTCCATCAGGGAAGTGGCAGGAAGCAGCCAGACACCTGAAGAAGAGCATTGAGATTGTGGAAATGCACCATGGGCCAGAAAGTGTAGAAATAGGCCATGAACTTTTCAAGCTGGCACAAATCCTCTTCAATGGGTGAGTTGGGTTTCATCATCTCAAGGCAGGTGGCCCTTGGCCCTTGGCACCCTGAGGGGTCTCACAGGCCATGGGGCAGTTTGGCACAGATACCAAAGTTGGTCATTGCACAAGTTCCTGAACCCTACTGGGGTTCCCTTATACCTCATGACTCCCTTTGGAATCTGTTTCTCTGCTTTGTGCCTGACTTTTTCTTCTCCCTGCCTTAATTTATTCCCTGTCCAGTCGTTTTATTCTGTCAACTCATCACCCTTGGTGTTTATACCTCAGCTGTATAATGTTGCTGACAACTTCTCAAAGGAGGGAATGAAATCCTCTTGCTTTATTGGCAAGGAAATCCCCTGACTGCTTCTGAAAATCTCCTCACAACAACTCCCTTTAACCAAATTAATTTTAGCAGGAGCTGCAGTGATGAAGTAGTGGGTATCTGTATACTCAAAGATAATAATTTTCAGTTTTTGTCCATCTCCTTACCTTTCCCTTCCTCTCATCCTCCCTTTGCAGCTGAAGCAGACACAATTTTCCTGCTGCTGGAAGGCAGAGGAGGGTGGGATCTGTACCCATGAACAGGTTTAGGTTTTTGTTAGGGAGGGCTTAAAGGTTGTGTAAGTCAAGAAGCTGAATTAAGTATTTTGCATGCTCTGTTCTTATTATCTTCCTATTTCAGATTTGCAGTTTCTGAAGCTCTGAGCACGATTCAAAGAGCGGAGGGGATTTTGTCAGTGCACTTTGGTCCTCAGAGTGCTCAGATCCAGGAACTACAAGAGATGAAGACCTGTCTGTCAGAGCTTCCCAGAAACATCCTTCAGAGGACTTAATTTCCCTGTCAAAGGAAGCTGCAATGTGATCTTTCATCAAAGCTAAGTGTCATGTGGTAAGGTAGTCATGTAGTACAAGCTGGAAAATCATGTGTAACAGCAACTTGAATGAAGCCTTGAAATGCTCTTTAGTGAGGCTGTTGTAAATAAAATGACCAATTCTAATGTGAGAGGTCTGTGTGTGGTATGGTGGGAACAGAGGCTGTTGTGTAAGTTGTGTGTGGGTTGGAAGCAAATGTTTGAGTTGCTTTTGTGTGAGCTGTGACTCTCCCCTGTGTGGTACCCTGAGCATTGTGAATACACAGTCATCCAGAGCACGCTGCCTTCTATTTTTAATACTGTGAGGCACTTTCCTTCTTGCCAGTGTCAAATGGAAATGGTTGGAAGGGATGAGGCAACAGCCTGGGAAGTGCAAACTTACAGTCTATAAAAGGGGGCACTGCAGAACTTGGAGGGCTCCAGCACAGGTCTGTCAGTGATGAGGGATTCAGAATCAACAACTGGTGCAGGGCTGGAAAACAGGATGGGGAACAATGCAGCATACACCAGGTAAGGCTTGCTTTCAGGACACAGAACTGCATTCCTCCTCCGGGGAAATGGAGAGTGAAGGCATAGGATGTGGGCAGACAACCTTTCAAGGGAGAATACTTGGGCTTGCTGAGATTAATAGCAAAAAGCTCTTTTATTGCAGCATGAAGGCGTAAGATTTGCAAGTTGTGTCTTTGTGCAGCAGAGCAGGGAGCCAGGATCCCTCCCAATATCACCCTTTCCATTTGGGCCCTACCATTGCAGATTATTGTGAAGGGATCTAAACACCCCTGGGATCCAGGATCTTGCCAATGAAGAGGAGGGTTCCAGTGGTGTCATCTCTCAGTATGAGGAGGAAAGGTCTGTCCACGTGATATTCTATGGGGAAGGTCAGACGAGCAGCATTGGCCCCGGGGTTTGGTGTGGATCTTTCCCCATCCTCACTAAGCTCCAGCATTGCCTTGTGTTGCACATGAGATAATCTCAGAGGCTTGGCAGAAATCTTGGAGAAATCAGGTGATGTGAAAAGTGATTGGAGCCCTGGAGAAAAGAGAGAAAAGTTGCATTAGCTGAAGGCAGGGATTGCAGAAGGGGGAGCAGCACTGCTGATGCTGGGGATCCAGGAGGGCAGGGAGCTTGGGGGAGCAGGGAGAAGCAGCTTCCATCTGCTTGTACTGAGCTTCACCCTCAATGTCAGCAGCACTGAATGAGCTTGGTGGAGGGATGTGATAAAAAGCTGAGAAGTCCTGGATGAAGGTGATCTCGTGAAATCTCCACAACCATAACTTACAACCGACCAACTTCACGTTCTGAGAGCAGGAAGCAGCTTGGCCACTGTTTTGAGCCCTGCAGCCTGCAAAGGGGGTGTGATGCACATACTTGTCTCCTTTAGTGTGCTGCCAAGTGCCTCTTCGTAGTTCAGCTTGAGTTTGGGCAGGCTCAGCACAGCGTGGACTGTCTTCAGCTCCTTGTCCACATCGTGGACAAACTCAGACGTGAGGCTTTCCTCAATCAGAGTCATGTTCTGGGTCACCTTCGTGGGCAGGAAGAACATGGCACTGATTCCCTCTGTCAGGGGCAGCTGGGCAATCTGAGAGGCCAGAAAGAAGAGAGAGAAAAGAAAGGGTCACATCAATAATAAACAGTTTTACCTATCCTGTACCAGGCCTGATTCTCAGGTTGGAATTTCAACCTTTTCAGTTAACATTTGACCTTTTTCCCTGTTTGCTTTTGTCTGACTTGATACCTCCTGACACTTCTGGCTTTTCCCAGCATCCATCCTCGCTGCACTCTTCCTGCTATGGAAGTGCTCTCTCACCTGTTAAATCCTGCAGCATTGCTGTGGGGAATTCTCACTTGGAGCACCTCTGAGCTCACGCTCCAGGGAAAGATTGGTCGAAAGAGGTAGAGACAGAAAAGTTTTGAGACGTGTGCCCTGCACTTCTTGCCCAACTTTAAGTCAAGCAATACAGGCTGGTAGGACCTGGGCATAATTTAAATTTTGGATTGCTTGTGACACAGCCAGTGTAGAAGCAGGATATCCTAAGAGTCAACACACTGCCTTTCAAAATAGGGATTGCAAAAGTAGCTGATGAGAGGAGCAAGGCTGTCCTCTGGAATGGGTTAACAGGTAGGTGTGGCTGAACCTGCTCCTCAGTAGATTTAGGAGATCTTAGGCAATATTTGCTCTCTGACCTTGCAGTTGAGTTCCGAGTCAAAACCGTATCTCAGGATGGCTTTGGGGTCTGACATCATGGACACCTTCACAGTTCTGTCCTCGTCCAGGTGGAAGTCCTTCAGGGCAGTCTTCTTGGTGTCAAACTTGGTTTTCCATGTCCCTGTTTTTGAAGAGAGAAAATGGAGGATTTTCTGGAGTAACACCATGTGAAACCAGGCTTATGCCTGTGGCTGAATAACCTTGTGCTTTACTATACAGCATTTGTGCTTTAAGAGTTGAGGCATAACAGGGATAGAAGTAGACTGATTGGAGTTACTGATTTACTGCCATCTTTGGCCCCCCCTTCTAATCTGAGAATTGGCTAAATGGCAAATAAATAATCAAGCCAGTGTATGGGTGGAGTAGCTATTGGGAAGTTGATGTCTACTTATGTAATTACAAAACTATTTTAAAGGGTAACAGTTGTGTCAATGCATGTAAAGTGCTTCTCTCCCCACCCTTTATTTTGCTCCTTGTCTCCAAGCATTAATTCTCCAGGACACTGGCTTACAGCATGTTCAAGAACAGCTCTCTAGTATCAAACTGTTCCCTCTGCAGTGGTAAAAAGGCTCAGAACACTCTAAGCTGTGCCTTCCCTAAATGGTAATATCCTGTCTGTGAATGGAGTTTTGTGAGCTTAAACTTTCTTCTCTGGTCTCTTACTGCAAACAGGTCAAGATTCAGCTTCCCAAGAGTAATAATTCCTCCCTCAGGACTATTTTTATTCAGGTAGTGTGCTTTTTTTTTTCCTTCTTTACTAAACATTCTCAAACACTTTCTTTTCACACTGTGTCTCTTTGACAGTCTGTTTGCTTTATTGGAAGTGAGAGCATTCCTTCACATCTCCTCTAACACGTAATGGACTTTTTCTGTGTCCAAGCACACAACGTTCTTACCCTTGAAGAAAGCAGCCCCAGCAAGGAGAATGCTGACATCTGTGGGCATGTCCTTCATGAACCTCATAATCCTTCCCTTGGTCTGCTGTCGGACCCAGGTGTTGATTTCTTGGAGGTCCAGCTGGCTGTTGCCACTCAGTGCCCTCAGTCGCATCTTGTAGGACTTCTCCAGCTGGCTGTGAAATCCAGGCCTTGCCCTGAGTCCTGGGGAATAAAAACATGGATACTGCAGCTTAGCTCCCTTATCAAAACAATCTCAAGGCAGCAGGTGGCAATCCAAAGCCCAGCAGCAGGTCTCTCATAAAATATCTGTGGCTGTTTGTCTACAGAAACCTGCTTTGAAGGAGAAAATCCGAAGGCACATTAAGGAAACTGATCCAAAATCCTACAGCCACCCATGCTGGAGCATGGGATAAGTCTCTTTTGAAAACTGAAAAAAGGAGATAAGAACTCAAGGCTTGGACACAGCCATTCCTACATCAGCCTTTCTTCTTTCCCCAGCCTGCTTTATGAGTACAGCTTACTCAACCTATTGGATTCTTGGAACCAGCAGGTTCCAAAAGATAGCTCTTAGCATTCTCAGCAGATGTTTATTGCATGCCAGGAGCAGACATTTCAAATAGCTCTGCAAGGAATTAAACAAAGGAATATGGTTGAGTGTTATCACAAATAGAAAATGTGATCTGTGGTTCCTGGAAGCCAGCAACACCTGCCAGACAGCCTGGAGTGAAGGCAAAATTCTCAGCAAGTTTCTTTTAGGTCTTCTGTGAGTTAACTGTTCTGTCACCAATGTCTTTGTGTGCATGTCTGGGCTTTTATTTAAGTGCAGACAAACCTCCCAGGCTTTTTCTGGAGCATTCCATGCCCTGTCTGCATCCTGGCTCAACAGAGTGTCAGAGCCAGAGCCCTTAGTGCTGTGTTACTCAGTGTGTTTTTATATATACACACACCAAAATAACCACTGCTGACAGTGACTCAGGTAAAATTTTATAGAGGGGAGAAGGACTTTTACTTTTCTCCAGGATGATCCGGGAGGCACTTTTCATGCTCTTCTCTGGTCCAGTCACACTGCTCAGGAGGTCCTTGTAGGTGTCGTGGACCTCGGCTTTGTTGAGCAGATCGTAGAAGAGGGCGCGAGAAATCACATCTTCGGTTCGTTCTCCAGCCCCTGCCAGCAACCAGGAAAACGTGAGGGAAGGGCTGTCAGGCCAAAGGGTGAGTGTGGAAATGGGGCAGAGAACTCACCAAGTGAGAGACCAGAAAGTGCAGTGGCCAGGCTGAAGGGAGACAGCAGCACGTTGGCAGTGGCTGTCCGGCCGGACTGCTGGCGGTACAGGTCGTAGCCAAAGTTGGAGACTGCAGCTGCCAACTTGTTCACAGGGCTCTTGTAGAATGGATCTTCCTCTTCCTCACCAGCGTTGGCTCCATCAGCTGTGGCAGAGTTCTGGCAGGCACAGGGAGTGCTTTGGTTAGGCTTGCAGGTGTGAGAAACATTTCAAAGGCAAACAACTACAGATACCCTTTTATGACCTACAGAAATATTGGCTTAATGTTACAGGGAGTGTAGAACAGTTACTTTAAAGCCAAAGACAGCACTGAATTTAAAATTCTGCCTCATGGTCATCCCCTGATGTAACTACTGTGGTTTTATCCAGGTAAAGCAGGAGGTAGTCTCATTATGCTGCTAAAAAAATCCTAGTAGTTTTGGAGGGTAGTGCTTAATCCTTTGGTAAGAATCTCTAAAATTAAATTATCTGCTCCACACCTCTCCCCCTCGCTCTCTGCATATTATCTCCTACTCACCTGCTCAGTAGCTGAGTTCTGGGTTCTGCTTGGGACAGCTAAGAGACCCAGGAAAAGGAGAACCACTGGAATCTGCATGCCTGGACCTACAGAGTAAGAATATGACAGAGAGTTGAGCAACCAGGTAAATAAATCTCTACCACAACTATTCACTGTACCTGGCTGTGACAGGAACTGCAGTGACAGATGCTGTTGCTTGTCCTTCCAGTTGTGAAACACACACCTGATCTGAGCCAGGTTTCCTTCTCTAGCTGGAAGTATTCAGCCAGACTGGCCCTAGTGACTTCCAAATTGGGCAAGCACACCATGTGGGTGTGCCTGAGCACAAAAGCAGATGTGTGTGGCCCAAACCACACTGATGGTGGCAGTTACTGAGTGCCAAGGTCCAGGAAAGCACCAAATCATTCCTTCTGAGTCTTAGGCTTCAAAAAGTTCAAGACTTCATTTATAAAAGGTACCAAATCCATACTGTTGAATGGGGCAGAAGGCAACACTGACTGGTCAGTGCTTTTTATACAAATTACCTGCCTCAGGCAGTAGTTTGGTGTTTCTTGTGTCTACCTGTGTCCATCCTTTGCTTCTTATTTGCAATTTGATGAAGGAAAATAGAAGAGCTTTCTTAAAATACAATAAGGAAGGGGGCTGGGAGTAAATACCTAATGCTGGCCAGACCTAGAGAAGAGAAGGGCAGAGCTTGGCTTATTCAACATTTTTAATGGAGATAGGAGAAAAGCACCAAACTCCCCAAAGCTGTCCCTGCTGTGGAATCCACTTTTCATCACTCCAGTGCTGGGATGAGTGGCCCTTCCAGACAGATCTGTCTGGTCCAGAGGGCAGTGAGTAACCCAGAGCTTTGCTGTGGGTAAACCAGAGTTGCTGAAGTGTCCTGCCCTCAGGAACAGACGCCACTGAGGCTGGTCTGAAGCAATGTTTAGATAGATGCCCAGAAATTAAAGGCAGAGGGTTGTATTTAACTAACCCCTGTCATCCAGGCAACTAGAGAAATCAGAGGAAGAACATGTGTTTCAGATTAACTTCAGCTACAAAGAAAACACGCCTGCTGCTAGAAATACACGTGGCGACAGCAGCCCCAGTTCAAGGCCCTGTTCAGGCAGAATGAAAGGCAGTTTGCTGTTCCCCTTCCCTGCCTTTTCTTCTGGAGGCAGCTCTCCCTTGGAGAAAAAGGCATCACAGGGGAGGTTTTAAGCTTTCATCTGTGTTCAGCCAGTGTAACACAGCAGTGGTGCCCTCTTCCCCCTGTGCACTTGCATCCTGCAACCTGCTGCCGTCCCAGCTGCAGAATAGGTGAGGTTTCTGGTGCAGAAGATGTGGACCAAGAGGATTTACTGCCTGGTACGTCTGGTGGTGTGATAGTGGATATGATGTTGGGATTGCTCCTATCATTGCAGAGTTTTACAATGAACAGGCACCACGCTGGAAGAGAGATGACAGAAGCCCTGCAGGAGTGGAAGTTAAACAGGCCTTAGCGAGGGCTCTGTGAGGATGCCTGTACCAAGCTGCACTCTTGCATGCTGAGAGGAAGAGGTTTGGCCCAGTCTAGCTCAGAGATGAAGCTTTTCCATGGAGCATAACCTTTTCTCTGAAGAAAAAGAAAATAATCTCAACACAACCTCTGCTGCCAGCTACACTGAGCTCCTGGGAGCATGGGAGCGGAGATTGGTTTTGCAGATTGTATTGTTTTTGCCAGTACTGTCACCAGCTTCATATTTCTCAGACTTTGCCAAAAAGCAATTTCCATTTTAAAAAAGACAAAGCCTTTTGCGTTTGGATTGGCCTGAACATCTGGATTCTATTTGTATTTCTCTTAGCACGCAGCCAGAAACGCAGAGAAAAGAATGTGGTTGGATCAGAGGTGGGATGGTTTCAGGCATGATTTTAAAATCTGTGGCTGCCTTGAAGGAGAAGAGAAGGAGCAACAGTGTGTGATGTTACAGTCAAAAGGTACAGGAAGAAAACCTTGAGAAATGAGCTGAGAAGGAACTTTGTGTCTGGGAGTTGTCGATTTGTGCAGGCCTGCAGGTGCAAAGGAAATACTCTACTTTCCATCTGCAGTGGTACAAGTCTCACATCATTTATAAACACTTCTGGCTTTAGAGGTGCTGTGAAACAAGACCCATGAGCTCTGCTTGTTCCACAGTACCAGCTCCTGGAGCATCCTGCAACCACCAGCTCCAGAGGATCTGACTGTCACCAAACTTGTCACCACCCCAGAAAAAAGTGTGTTCCCATCTTCTTGAAAGGCAGGAAACCCACCCCAGTTCCCGAGCTCAGCTCAGCCCCGGGGGCAAAGCTGGTGCTGGTGGCTCCCAGTCCTTGGTGAGGTCTCTTGGTGGGAATCCCACCTGCAGAAGAACCATTCTTCCCATTTCCCAGGTCCTCTGAGAGCTGCCCAGCCTCAGCCCCTGCCCTGTGCTCCCCTGGCCGCTGGCAGTGGCACAGCTGAGCTGTCCCTGAGCTGTCCCTGAGCTGTCCCTTACCTGGGGCTCCTCTCGGCCGCTGCTGTCAGGGGCTCCCAGCGGGTGCGAGTCGAGGACAGTGCGGGTTTGGTGCAGCCACATCTGCTTTTTGCTGCTTCCCCCAGCCCAGCCTTCGGCAGGCTTCAGGTTACAGCTTCCCAGGGCTCTCTTAAAGTGCTCTGCTCCCATTTTCCTCTGCTGCCACCCTCGCGCTGAATTGCACTCATTTTTCAACCTTTTTTTATATTTTTTTTCCCCCAAACAAATCCTCGTGCTCAGGGCAGCCTGGTGGGTAAAGCACAGGTTGGAAAGGCAAACACTCCCAGCCTTGTTTGAGCAAGTCTTTTATCCCAGCAGTTCTGCCATAGGTCACATCAGGGAATTCCTTCTGTCTCAGAGGTATGGTTAATGCAGCAGTGTTTAATGGATTTATGGATTTATGTCCAAGACTTAATGGAAAGACTTATAAAGTGGAAACAGGATTCTGTTGTTTGAGGCAGTTGAGACGCTGGGATGACAGTGTATCCAGTGTTAGTTGTTAGTTAACAAGCAATCATTAACTGGATTTAAGTTTTTGGCTGAAAAGAAAGAGGCTAAAAAGTCAAGGACTTGTTAAAAAAATAGATGAATTAAGAGAATCTTGTAGAAGCTTTCAGAATGATAAATTATATGGAGAAAGGAAAGGGACAGAGGAGTTCCATTATTACTTTCAATAGAAGGCTCAAGGGGAACATCCACCCGTGCACATTTAAATCAGGGGAGTGTATTCTTTAACAAGTATTAAATTGTAAAACTCATTATAACTAGATATTGCAGAAGATGAAAGATAAATAGATTTGAGAATAAAAAACCCAACCCAAACCAAATTAGTGGAAGAAGGGTCCCCTGAAGGCTACCAATGGTCAGCTGGGCAATACAGCCAGAGAACAGTTGGTTTTCCTTGTCCCTTGTCATTCTTGGCTTTTTTTTTTTTTTTTTTTTTTCCCCGCCATTTGTTACTGGTTGCTGGAAGAGCCAGGATACTGGGTTAACTGGACGTGTAGCTAAGCAGATCCAGCTGTTTTTCTCTTTGGAAGTGCTGGAAAGGCAGTGATGTCTGGGCCCCCAGTCTGGGACATCTCTTTGTGCTCGCTGCCACCAGGTAATGAGGAGCTCCTCCTGTGTGAGCACTGAGCTGGCCCAGCCCCTCAGCAAAGGGAAAGGATGGGCTTAGAGATGCATTAGCTGCTGGTTTTACAAGCCAGGAAAGCAAATGAGGTGTGCTCTGTGATTAGTGAGTGCTTCAAAGGTAGCAGCTCTGCTTTCAGCTGCTTCTCAGCTTGCTCAGTGCAAAATCATCTGCAGAGAAAAAAAAATTGTACTTATTATTCTTCCATTCTCAGCCCAGGAATGGGGGTGTTAGCTGTGGATATGTTTTCTGGTGGTTTTCATCTCTTTTTGATACCTTGTTTGTGGTGTTAAAATGCCCTTTATGGAAGGACCACTAGAGAAGTTTTTCTGTCTCGTCTCTCTCTTCAAATGAAAACCCATCTGTTTAAATAAAGGTTTGGTTTTAAACCATTTAAATCAGAGTGGTAGTTTCATAGAATGTTATTATAGACCAAAGCCAGCTTTATTCCTCTAGGTGAAGGGTATCCTTGAAATGGTGCATTAAACTCATCTAACAAAATCAGTTTTGTTAAATCAATACAAACATTTTCCTGTTGTTCTGGTCTGGGTTCAATATGCTCTCTGACAGTGTTCACCTCTGCTGTGGAAGCCCTGGTGTTAGGAATTTGCTCTAGGTAAGGAGAAAAATACATCTAATATTAAAGATACTGGGACTTATTTGATATTCTGAGCCAGTGGTGCAGATGGATAGAGCAGACACCCTGTGCTAGTCATGTCTTTTCAGAATACAGCTCCGTCAAAATGAAAGCTTTAGCAATGCAAAGTGGAAATTCCTGAGCAGAAACATTAATATTACTTTGCATTTTACAAACTGCCTCTTCTGGAAAGTCAGTGGAGTGAAAAAGACTCTTATGGTTGGTGTAACTGATAATTTGTTGAGCGAAGCACACTCGTGGAGGGCTGCTGTACTGTCAAATAAGATGAAATTAATAGTTTGACAAGAATAGCTCGGAGGAGGAGTGATGGCAGCAAGACAGAAAATAGGAAATAAGAACCAAGCTGTTCAGGAAACTGAGAACAAGGGAAAAAACTTTTATAAAAGGGGGAGCTGGAGGGCAGAGGCGTGAAAAGGAAAAGTTGAGCTTCAAATTTTGCAGAGGTTGCAGTGCAACAGGGTGGCATTCAGGGAGGCTGCAGTAGCCAAAGAAGACTTACCTAAGGCAGGGAATGGTATTTCTGAATGGTAGGAATGAATCTGTATAAATAAATAAACTAAAATGTTCCCTGTGGGCTAGAGCTGTGCCGTCTAGTAAGAAAGGCTGAATTCTTGTGGGTTTACTTGTTAAAATTGCACGGTCCTGTAATTGCAGCTTCTTTCTGCAGGGTTTGTGTCACTACACTGGTTAGAGGGGTAGGCATTATCTTCGGCCATTCTTCCCCTTTTAGACTGGAAGAAATGTATAATTGGAGGTTGGAGCCAGGACTTTTTATTCCCCAAAGTGGCCTGCATCCCCGAAATTCATGGTTAGTGAGTCAGTCCTTCTCTTATGCCAGCAGATGGTGCAGACTATTCAGGGACGGAGGCTCCCAGAAGCATTCTGCTCCTTCCTTTGAGGGAGGGCAGCCTTCCCAAGCGGGGAAAACACTGCCAGAAGGATGGCCCTTGGGCTCTGTAACTGCTGCTTTGCAAGAACACAGCACCATCCTTTCTACCCAGAAGCTGAGGGGGTTTGGAAGCAGAAATTACTGTGGATAGGAGTTGTTTTGGACAGAAGTATTTACGAGTTAGGCCCGTGTTTTTAAGTGGTAGGATGGCTTGGTTGGGTGCTCCATAGAATCATAGAATGGTTTGGTTTGGAAGGGATCTTAAAGCCCATCTTGTTCCAACCCCCCTGCCATGGGCAGGGACACCTTCCACTATCCCAGGTTGCTCCAAGCCCTGTCCAAGCTGGCCTTGGACACTTCCAGGGATGGGGCAGCCACAGCTTCTCTGGGCAACCTGTGCCAGGGCCTCAGGAGCTTTTAGGGCACTGCTGACTTGGAAAAAGAACCCATCTCAGGGGGCTGTGATAGGCTCTGCCCATCTCAGACCAAAGGGAAGCTGTAACAGGACATTTTCTTTTGGCAAAAGCAGTGACATTCAGCTACAGGTGTCAAAATCTGTCCTCCTTCCCCTGGAAGCCATCCCAGCCATCCCAGCCAGGAGTATCCCAGTGAAGAACAAATCACAGATAACAGATGCCAGATCAGCACCTTTGACCCTTTGAGCAGATCCCAGCCATTGTCAGGTTTTACCCAAGAGAAAGGTGAAGGGCTGGTCCATCCTTGCTTATCCCTGCATTGCTGCTCAAAGGCAAAACACCCTTCTGACCCTGTGCCACTGAGCTCCTGCCCTAATTCAGGGAATTCTGCCATCTCACAAAGCCAGCTCTGACCCAGAGAGCATCCATTCCCTGCACACTTGGCAGGGGAGATGCCCAAAACTTGTTGGACTCGGTCCTTGGATAGTCTTTACAGATTTGCCATTTCACCTCACAGCCCCTGTTGTTCTCTGTGACCAGGTGCAGCAAAAAGCAGATCCTTTGCCAGAGCCCCTCCTCTCTTTCCTTCTGTCATGCCCAGATTTTTTTCCTCCCAATCTTTGCAACCACTCCATTTCTGTGCCTTTTTCCTTTCTCTGCTGGGCCCTTCAATGCAACACCTTCAGCAAATATATTCTGCTTTATTCTTTATTATTCTGTCAACATAAAAATTACTAAAAAACACTTTATAAAATATTCCTTGAAAAGTCTAACATTACCCAGCCTCTAGAGGAAGGGCTGGAGAGAAGGATCCAAAGGGAGGGGTTCCCTACTTCAGAGCCTCCTACATCAGATCCAAATAGCCAAGGAGTGGGAAAAGGGAATCTTTGAAAAGAGCCCATGCCTGGAAGTGGCTGTGACTCATCCTAGAGGAGACAACTGGTTTCTAGCCCAGGTGCTCTAGAGGTCATAGTCTAGGTGGGCACAGATGGTTTTCAGAGGAACACTGAGGGATATGTTCCCAGAACTGCGGAAGGAAGAGCCACATTAATGTACCCCTGGCTCTTGTCCAAGCTGCCAGATGCTAATGATGATTCCAGGCTACAGGGGACTCTAATAAGATCTTAATAAAGACTCTAATAACAGTCTGGGGACAAGAAAGTGTCCCTTCCATGACTGAGAGCCCTGGAAGGGAAATCCAGGCAGAGCAAGCTTTTCAGGTTCAACAGAGGGGAGCCCCAGCCTGGAGAAGCTGGTGAGGACTGGAATGGGCTATTCCAGGACTGGTCTCTAGGGATCTGTAAAGGAAAACAGCAAGGAATTGCCTCCTGTGGCCTCAGAGGGAGCTCTCCAAGGGCAGCAGGCCCCTCTCAGCTGGTCCAGAGGGTCAGGCAGGAGTCCCAGAACACTCAGGCTCTGCCCTCTCTTATTTGGGCGTGCGGTGCTCGTTGGCATCTCTGGCTTCGCGTGAGTCCAGTGGCTCTCGGATCTGGGGAGCAGCATCAGGGCTGGGGTTCTGGACACTGCCTATAAAAAGTGGGATCCCTGTTTCATCCTCAGAGATGATGAAGACAAAAGGCCTGTCGAGGCTGAAGGCAGAGACTGAGCGTGACAGCACGACACTGGTGGCAGCAGATGCCTCCACCCCATCTTCTTTAAGCTCCAGGGTGGCCTGGTGCTGTACACTGGACACAAAGAGAGGTTCCTCTGTGATCTTCTGGAGATTTGGGCTCGTGAACAGCTCCTGGAGGCCTGCAGAGAAACGAGACCAAGTTGGTGGCACGAGCTCTGAGTTTTCTCAAAGCTGTCTGAAGAAAGCAATTCCCGGATCTGTCGCTCCGTGTGCTGCCCACCATGGAGGACTGGAGCACTGACAGGCATGAGAAACAAAAACTCCACCTCTTTAAGAATAGGAGTGTAAGAACTTAAAGCCATCCTTAAAAGACAGCATCAAGTCTGAAGGCTCTTTCTAGCTAGGCTGGAAACACTTCTACAGAGATTATTTTTTTAAGCAATTCTGCAAAACAGAGTGAACTCTTCAGTTATTCTCATCTGGAAAGGCAGCACCCGGAGTTTTATTTCAGCTCCAGGATTTGTGATCTGCATTTTCTCTGTTGGCAATTTCCATGTTCTGGACATTGTATTAAATGACAAAGTAAGATACCGAGATTGATGCACAGGAGGAAGTTGTCCTGGCTACAACAGGAAGAACTCGTAAAGACTGTGAGAAGCTGTGAACGCTGCCTTCTCTGTAGTATCATCTTGTTGGAGCAAAACATTTGGTGCCAGGCAAGCAAGGAGTAAGGAGGAGGAGAGGGAGAAGAGATGGGAGAGTTTGGAGTTCTGGAGCAAGCTGTGAGGCACAGCTTTAGAAACAAGGGTGGCAGCTTTCGGTGGCAGCGAACAGATTGATCAGCTCCACTTGCTCCTTGCAAACCCTGCTAGAGGCCTTACCCATTTGGCTGAGAACCTGGTTGAGTTCCAGCTGGTAGTCCAACTTTATTTTGGGGATCTTCACCGTGGTGGGCACCTCTCTGGGGAAAAGCCTGCACAGTTGTTTGTAAGGGAAGTTCTCCAGCACGTGAGAGGTGTTCCGGGTGTGCTGGTGTGGTACAATGACCACAAAACTCACGTTACTCTTGAAGGGAAACTTGGCCACCTGGAAATAAAACCAACCAGAGGAGAATTTAGGGAAAACGAAGGGAAGTCCAGAAAGTGATGTTTTTAATTTAGTATTTTTCTAATTGGTCTACAGGGCCACTCTTGCTTTCAGATGAAAACAGCCTGGTGAGAAGGAGGGATCTGATTTCTCCAGAGGAGAATTTGTTGGAATAACAGCTTTAGACTTTAGTATTAGCCACTGGCTGGTAAAGACTGAGCACATGGCAGAGATAAAGCCCACATGCACAAGCTTGCCCCACTCTGGTTCTGAAGAACTCCAACAGCACATTGTCCAAGGGAATTCCTTTCCATATTTCCTCATTTATCATTAACTCTGGGTTTTAAAGCTCTATTAATTCCCAGTTGGTGGGAATATCTCTTTGTGGTTTTTCCTAGAGATTAAAAGTGAAGATTCAACATGCTTGCTGGAAGCAAGGACAAAGAATGATTATTAAATTTTTGTGTGCTATGCCTGTTAAAAAAACATTTGGTTTTTTTGGAGAGGATGCTTGCAGTTAGTGAAATACCACAGCAAGAGGAAATTCCAATGAAAACTTGCAGTGCTCCTGAGAGATCCCTACCTGCATATTCTGGGATTCCAGTGTAAACCAGCTCAGGGGGTACTGGTGGGCTTTCATCATCTCAACTGGGACCACAAACTCATTGTCAAGGTGGAATACATCTGGCCCAGTGAAGCTTGCATTAAATTTATTCCTCCAAAACCCTGTAAAAATAAAAGTTTTGAAAGTAACGCAGTTAAATTTGGGTAGAAAGCCAGAAACTGCTGAGCTGACACTCCTCCTATCTTGAGTTCTCTAACAAGGCCAGTAGTGACCAGGGAAGTGAAAACACAGCAAAGAGAAGTCAGTAGTAAGGCTGGAAGAGCCCTAACAGCAGGAAACTCTTATCAGCCAGAGAGGAACTAAGGAATAACAAAAAGAACACGGATTAATCCTCACGCCTCAGCGTGGGAGACTACTGAAGGCTACAGAGATAAAAGAAACTATGTTTGTGCTTTGAAAAATGGGGAGTATTGCCTCTGTGCTGGAAACACTGCTCCCAGAGCAAGGTAAAACGTTTGTAGATGTACACTGGAAGTGTTTGGTCTGTGCACAGCCCTCAGGGAATTAAAAAAGGAAGATGTGGCTGACCACTGTGCAGTAGTCAGAGAGAAACCCACAGAAGCTGCCTCTGAGCTCTGTGGTGGGTGTGCAGTGAGCTGCAGGCGACCTGGTTCATCATTTAGGTGAGAAGAGACCTTTCAGATCACTGAGTAGATGAGCAGGGATGTGCCACTGCCTGGGATCCTGAACCAGGAGGCAAAGATTCTGCTGGTCCCACCTGCCGCATTCTGGCTCTGCTGTCAAGTAACATTTTTAGCACATGTGAAGCAGTTGGGAATCATTACTGTAAAGAAATCTAAGCAAGAGGAACAGCAGATGCACAAGAACAAGCAGATTGCCTAGCAGGAAGCAGGGAGAGGAGATGCTGTTCAGCTACAGGACTTGCAGAAAACTGGAGTTCTAACTATTTCCCCTTGAAAAAAATGAGGAAGGCCCGTGGAGCTCACCATGGAAATAGATGGCATTGAGCAAGAGCATCACTGTGTTTCCAGGGAGCTGCTGGAGGAAGGAGGGAATTTGCCCATGAGTTGCTTCCTTTACCCAGTTGTTTATGGCCACGAGGTCGTCCTGACTGTTCCCAGAAAGGGTCATGGGCTTTGCTCCGTAGAATTTCTCTGAATCCTCCAGGAACATCTGTTTCACCTCAAACCCTGGCAAAGGGGAAGAATGACAGAAAAGGTTTGCTCAGCATGGCATGACACTCCCCAGGAGGAGGAAATAGGGGAAATGGATGTCTCCAGTGTGCTTCCATCACCCTCTGTGACTGGGAGGTTTATCCTACACCAGTCCAGCCCCCCCCCTCATGCCATCCCTCACCTTTCTGCAGGTACAGACGTGACCCAAGGCTGAGGGTGGACTCTGTGAGCCTCCTGCGAAGGGTGCCCAGCATGTGGTGGAGGCAGGGCACTGACTCCAGGTGCATCACCTCCAGCAAACGCTTCTCTGTCTGATTTGCTGCTCCTAAAAAATCAAATCCCTGTTAGGTCTCATGCCCGTGGAGTGGAAAACAGGGATGCTACTCTGGCTGCCTCTTGTTAGAAAGACGCTGTGCCTCACGAAAGAGGCTGGAGAAATCTGAGAGCTGGAGCCTCAGAGGGCAGCTTCAATTGTAATCATGCCTAATTAAAGCTGCAGGAGCAAGGATGAGTGGAAGGGACTATTTCATTTGCATTTTGCACACTGGCTGCTCTTGCCTCTGGGAGAGGATGTGGGGAAGGGCAGGAAATGGGGGTTTTGCCACTCAGAATTACCCAGTGCCAGGTGAGACAGGGCGAGGGCGATGCTGAGGGGGGACAGGATCACGTTGGTTCTGTTCGACTCCAGCTGCACCTCCCTCAGCAGGTCAATGCTGAATCTCATCAAGCCATCTGCCAGCCTCTGGCTCTTCTTCCAAGTCATCTCACAGTTTTTGTCTCCAGCCTCTCCTTCCTCTTCAGAAGAGGCAATTTCCCCAGGTGATTTCTTTCCACCACAACCCCCAGCCCCAGATACGGCTTCATCTTCTGAGTTCCAGTCGTCCCTCGTGTCTGGCACGTTGGTGGTGAATGGTGACGTGGCTCCATCACTCTCCTGGAAGCTGTCATAGGTAAATTCCACCAGCTTTCCCTTCGGCAGGGTTGGGATGGCTCCCAGCAAATCCGACTGTACAATTCCAGCACTTTTCACATCCTGGGGAGAAACAAGGAGAGCACTGGGAAAGCAGGGGCACAGTGACACCCTCATGGGCTTTTACTGCACATCTAAATGGGTGGAGAAAACTGGAGAGAGCTGGATTCCTCAGCTCTGGTGGTGGTTTTGCTTTTAACCTCGAGGATAATGACTTGAGGGATTGACTGGAAAAGAGAAGTTCTTGTATCCTGTGAAAAAGGACCAAGTGAGGGTCTGGCAGTGGTTCCTCCTGCACTTGCTCTCAGGAGAGCTTGAGGGCAAGACCCACCACCAGCTCAGCACATGTCCTGTGCCTTCAGCATTTACAGATCCATCCTCAGCCTTGATTCCACCTCCTCCCCTCACTCATTTTAGCAGTGCTCACCTGCCTCACACTGGTCAGCTCCTTCTGCTGCTGTCACAGCCCTGACCTAGTTTGGCTCAATTCCTCCTCCAGAGATCTGTGTTTCCTTGACCTGTGTGTTCTGTTCCATCCTTCTTCTCTCTAAATTTCCTCATTTTCCACTTTTCTAAGCTTTATCCTTTAGCACTGCCACTACTCTCCTCACATTTGCATGGTCTGAAACATCCAGTGGGTTGCATCAGCTACAGCTCTTCCTCCCTGTCATCCTCACAGCTTGTGGTTTTCCTCACCTTTCCTTATCAATCAGAAATTAAATCATCCACCTGCCAGCCACCAGTACTGATGTTAACTCCATACTCTGCCCAGTTATTTGGGGTGGAGCATCCAATTTGAAGGAGCACAGCCTTGGCAGCAGCTGGGAGTAAAGCCTGCAGAAAGATGGACTTTCTCCTGGCACTGGCACTGCCTGGGCTCCTCCTTTCTCAGGAAAAATTGCAAATCCCACAGCACAACTTCAGCCCCCTTGGGTGGAAGCAGCCAGTGCTTACCCTCAGCTTCCCGTCTTTGTCTAGGTAGAGACGCTGCTGGTCAATGGCATGTGCCAGCTGTAGGGAAAACAATCAGTAAAGAAACAAAGTCAGGTGCCTCTGAATTTCCAGAGTCAGTCTTCCCTGCTCCCACTCCAATCCTGGCTGTAGCAGTCCCCACAAGGCAGGGATGCAGACCCAGGGTCGGTGGGGTCCGACATGGGGAGGTGGAAGTAAGGAGGAGCTGGGAGACGCTGCAAACACTGGATTTGTTTAGAAAGGGGTCAGGCCAGACTGGCACAAAATAATGGATCCTTTTGAGAGTGAGCAGAGGGGTTTTGCAATCTCAGTTCTGACAGGGATCCAGATTTAAAAGTGGCGGGGGGAGAGGAAAAACCTGCTTTTCAAAAACCTCCTGAAGGTCACGGTCACTAAATACAGTCGAGATCAAGTTTCAGAAGAAAAGTTGCTACAGAAATACGAATAATGAGAATATCCACACCTATTTTAGCTGGGTAAAAGATTAGAAACCTTGCTGCTGAACCCCCCAGCAGTGTCCTCCACCTATCTGCCTTCCAGGGCTTCTCTGGGTGGCATTTGCCCCATGGTCAGGCTCAGGGAGCCACCACACTGCCCTCACCTTTTGCTGGGTGAGCTACTTACCCTTGGGAGGCTGTGCAGAGCAGCCAGGCAGAGCAGCCCCCAGAGCAAGCCCATGTTCCTGGAACAGAAGGACCAGCCGAGAGAGAGGAGTTATTTCCAGCTGCAAGCTCAGCCTATTCAGCTCAACAGGGAGAAAATTATCAACCTGGCCAAACAGGTTGGCACAGGAGCTCGTGGAAAGCAATAGGGAGATGAACAATGCTGCAAAGGAACAGCACAGGGCTCCTGGGGCCGGTGCCAAGGCAGGGAAATCAGAGAGGAGCAGGGACCCGCGGCGGAGCTGCAGCCACAGCCAGGCTGACCCTGCTGCCCCGGTTTCTCTGGATTGCAAATGGTATTTCCCTAATCAGCGCTGCACACACTGTGCCTCTGGAAGGAGACAAGAGCCTTTCTGCTCCTTTCCCATGGAAACCACCGAGATACAAGCACAGCATCCTCAGCTGTGCCCCAGGCTCTCGGGAGGAGGGCTACTGACCTGCAGGTGCTCAGCAAGTGCTGTCTGGGAGGGGATTTGCAGGTAGGGAGTGCAATACCAGAGCAGTTTCCCAGCAATATGTCCTGGAATGGGGAGTCCTCCCCTTCCCAGCACTCATCTCCCCCCTTTGCTGGCAAACCCCGCCTCTCCCACCTCCGTGCTCCAGTTCCAGTGTGGGACAGTGGGAGCAGGGCTTCCAAGGTCACGGACAAAACCCTACCCATTCCCTGGCCAATGCTTCACCCGGTCATTTTTCCCTTTCAGATAGCAATAAAATATCTTCTCCTTCTCATAAAACCTCCACGCCAAAGCCCAGCCCCCTGCACGGCTTCCATACTTAATTCCCGGGGCTGCTTTCCACTCTCCAAGCAGTCCTTACTTCACCCAAAACTGCCGGGCTGAGATCCCACTGGCAGAAGCATAACTTGAGGCCATTTCATTCCCCACCCCGTCCCTCACCCCAAATCCTGCAGCCACATAAAACCCTAAATATTCCTTTTCCTCCCTGGCGGTGCCCATCCTTTAACCCTCTGCCAAATTCACCTCTCTCTCTCCCAGAGGGGCATTGGAGGAGCCCTCGTTTACATCAAATCCTTTGAGTTGCCCCTTACCTGAAGTTGTTCATGTCCACGTTGGAGCTGGCACCTGCTTCAGCCCAGCCAGCAGCTCTGCATGGGGCACACAGAGCTCTTGTCCAGCCCCCCCTCCCCGCAGCGACCTTCGGCACCACCCCCTGTTTGAGAATTTGGCAGGCAAATATTGACCCACAGCATCCGGTTAAACATTTGTTTGGGGAAGAAGAGTGAACGTGTTTTTGGAGATGGGGACACACTTTTGGGGCTGCTGTACCCTCAGGACAATGTTAACACTGAGTTCACCAGATCCAAAACTCCCATCAGAAGTAATTTGCAAGTTGATAGGAATGGCTCCACTTCCCATACTCTTCTTGTGCTGGGAACATTCTCTTTTATTTATAATCTTCAGTGAAAATGCAGGACTTGGTATTTATTGCCACAGGGCTCTCTGGTTTGGGAATTTTCTTTGCTGAAAGCCCCAGCTCTTCCCTCCCTGCATCCCGTGAGGCTGGGCCAGGCTGGGCTGAGCCAAGAGCAGCTGGTCCCTCCCCTGGGGCACAGCACGCTCCAGAGCTCTCCCAGGGCAGCTGGTCCCAGTGTCCAGGGCATGCACACACAGCTGGGGCACAGAGGAAAAGTCTTGGGGAGGGGCAGAACTCCAGCAGTCCTGCCCTGGGTGGATTTGTGCTGTATGCAGAAGGGATGGTGATCCTTCGTGGAGTCACTGAGGGCCAGCAGGGAGCACTAACAAGATCTTCCAGTCATCCTTTCTTTGCAGGAGCTCTTGATTCTCAAGCTCACCCCAGACAACGGGTGACAGGTCTGAGCTCTGCAACCACACTTGGGACGTGCTGCTGCAACACAGGGAGTTACTGCCCCTTGGAAAGTAAATCCTGTGCAGCAGAGTCCTATCCCACATCCAGGGCATCCTCACAGCTCCCCCAAAACACAAGAGGAGCCTGAAGGAGGAGCTGCCACTTTGGCTGAGGAGCAGGAGAGCTGCAGCCAGCACACCCAGAGCTTCCACACACACCCCCGGCTCTGCAGCTCTTTCAAAGAGTTTATTAGAAGTAAATATTTACATCTATTGCAAATGGTTAATAGGCAACACGGGACTGAGAGCTCCCCTTGGGTAGGGAAGGACAGCACTGGCCAACCACTCACCTCCCCAGCTGCAGGTGGCAGCTGGATGGAAGCCCTTTCCCCTCCCAGGACAACCCCCAGCAGGCTCCTCCCCTGCCCAAGATAAGAGCTTCCCACTCCTGATACCGGCTCTGGCTAGGCTGAAGGATGGATGGGAAAAGGGCTGCAACAGAAGGGAGGAAACTGCTCCTACTGGTGGGGCAAAGAGCACCCTCTGAGCCTCTGGGGGGGAACAGACGGTGCTGTCCCAAAGGGAAGGTCCACAAGAGACCATGCTGGATTCATGCCTCCCCTACAAGGGCAGGAGGGGACAAAACTGAGCACCTTTTTGCTGACCTGTCGTCCCCAGGAGCCTGACCAGCACGAAGGAGAGGATTAGAAGGGTTTTCTGAGGATCACTGCCAGTGCACAGCATACATGGCATTCCTCACCCCTTACATCATCGTGGGATGCTGGGGCAGGAACCAACAACAGCCCTACCCCACTGCTCCAGAAGCCAAAATCCTCATGGAAGCATCTAGCTCTGGCCTCCCTAGAGAGTCACATTCCCATCCCAATCTGCCCCTCCGCAGCAGCCCATTCCTACAGGAGCTGGGGGAGCAGATGGGGTTTGTGCCTTGGCATCCATTCCAGTCCTTGCCCTGGAGCCAGCACGGCAGCAGAAGGACTCTGGTGAACCTCTCCTCCTCCCATGCAGGCTCTAACTCAGCTGGCAGAACCCAAAGTTCACAGAGCACCTCCTCTGGGCTTTGAGCACTGACCACGGGAGGAGGAGATGCAGCTCCAAAGGCAGCAGTTCCCAGGCCCAGCTTTGCCACCCCAGCGAGGCTGTTCAGTGGTTCAGGAGAGGAAGTGGAGGGGAAGTGCAGGTGGCAGTAGCTAAACTTGTGTTTTGTCAGGGGGCACCTCTTACCCCTGAACTGAAGGGGGGAGGGTACCTGTGGTCCCTATCACTGTGGAGGGCAGCTCACAGTCCCCTGGGGATCAGGCACACGTGGTAAGGAAAGCTCCAGGCCTCTCTGCAGGGGTGACAGTGACCTACAACGCCCAATATCTCTCCCAGCAGCAGCAGCGGAGGTTTCTCAGTTATGGCTTTTTTTTTTCTTTTTCAAGATACAGAAAGAGACGTAACAAGTACACCTCCCCCCGCACCCTCTGCTCAGAAACATCTGACTCTGCCTCCTCCAAAAGCCACGCTGCTGGCTCCCAGCTCCAGCGACAGCCACAGGCTGCCAGGCCAGGGGTCACTACGCCAGGAGCCGGATGATGCCGTTGTCCGAGCCCAGCAGGAGGTGGCACTTTGTGGGCAGCACTGCCAGGCTGGTCAATGTACCCCGAAAGTTCTCTGAGCTCAGCTTGGTGGTGCTGGTGGGCAGGGCTGAGGACTCCAGCATGGAGTAGACCCCGATCTTGTTGGCCACAGTGCCAGTGACCACTTCGTTACCGTAGAGGTCGAAGGCGTGGATGGGCTCGGAGGCAGATTTGTAGTGGTGCAAAGGTTTCTGCTCCAGCTCCTTCCAGACAGTCAGGGAATGATCCGAAGAGGAGCTGATCAGCACGTTGCCCTCTGCAGCCTGCAGGAGAGGAAAGGCCAGTGAAGCAATATTCCCGTAAAAACTCACAATCTGGTGCTGCACATGAGAGCAGCAGGTGGCTGCCAATGATCCACTGGTCACACTGCAATCCCTTAGGACAGTCCAAGCCATTTCCAAGCAGCTGATGGTACTGAGCAGGTTAGCAAGGCCTTGGGTGGACACTTCAAGCTAAAGGATGCTCTGGTAGCTGGCTGTCTCCTCCAAGAGATGGGCTGTGCCTCTTCTCAACAATACCCTGACACCCAACACAACTCATTCATCATCTGTTACTACTGCAGTGGGTAAAGGGATTACCATGCAGTCTCCCTCTCCACTAAATCACCTGCCAAACTATTTTCCTTCTCAGGAAAAGGAATTGGAAGGCTCTCTCACAGTTGAAAATATTGCTGAGGGTAGGAGAAGCCTGGAGCTGCTTATTAGCAGAGCTAGTGAGAGGGTAAACAACACACACTGCTGAACTTTGTTTAACCCACGTTTGGGTCGAGGACACTGGAGACCCAGCACTGCTCCCTGGGGTGGGTAAATATGGACAAGAGTTACTCATTAGAGCAACACTCTCCCAGGGAAGCCGAGAGCCACGTGGAGAAAGCAACACATTTGCTCCTTCAGGGGAGCCCTGGCTCCTCCCTGTCCCTGCTGCAGACCTGCCTGGCAGGGACTGAAACCCAGGAGGGCTGAACTCTGGAAGCACAAGTTGGACCAAGAACAGCAGGCAGCAGCACTAACCATGGGGCAGGAGAGCTTGGGCAGCCTCTTAGGGACACTGCAAGGGACGGAACAAGGACTGAGCAGAAAAGTGGCCTCCACATGGCCTCAGAGTATGGCTGAGGCCCCACCCTGATCCCAGCTGAGCCTCTCACCTTGATCTGCAGGATGTCTCCCTCGTGGGCAGGCCAGCCCCGCATGATGAGCCCTGTCCTGGTGTCCAGCAGCACAATGAAGCCCGAGGAGAAGCCGGCCATGACGCTGCGGCCGCTGG
This sequence comes from Orthonyx spaldingii, assembly GCA_013397795.1. Lineage (NCBI taxonomy): Eukaryota > Metazoa > Chordata > Aves > Passeriformes > Orthonychidae > Orthonyx > Orthonyx spaldingii. The sequence continues at coordinate 930,925 of VZTJ01000926.1, read as the reverse complement.
GGCTCACGGCCAGGCAGCGGATGAGCCCCGCGCTCACGCCGCTGGCCAGGCGGAACTCGTGCTGCAAGAGAGACAGGCCAGCTGGGGGATGCAGATCAGGGGCTCTGGCATTGAAGGGACAAGCTGGAGTCATCACAGCTGGCTTTGGGGCAGCTGTGATCCCATCACGAAGCACAGGGCTGGAGGAAGGTGACTCACAGGCCACCACAGCCCTACCTGTAGTCCCGGCTTCCTGTGGTCAATGAACCTCAGCACGGAGTCTGCGCTGGCCACGGAGATGCTGTGGTAGGGAGGTGGCATGGTGGTCACAGCTGTGATGGGCACTTTGCTGTCCAACTCATCAAAAGTCCGCAGAAGTTTGCCTGAGAAAAGATAACAGAGATATTGTGGCAGGACACGGCACACAGCCAATCTCCAGTTCTGTGCTGGTTTTTAACAGCAGCCATCCAAACTCAGCGCAGCCCCTGCCTGCAAGGGCTGGACCAGTTCACTCCAGTCCCTCCCCCTTTCCCTTCTTACCCGTGAACTGGTCCCAGATGTGCACGGTGCCATCACAGCTCACCACGTGCTGCGGTGCCTCCAGCTGGCTCACGTAGAACACGGACTTCTTGTGCTCGGCGTAGGTGAAGCGCGCTGGCACCTCGCTGGTGCCATCCCCGTAGTTGTACAGGGGCCAAAGCCTCACAGTCTTGTCCTTGCTGCCACTCAGGAAGAAATCCTCGCTGCCCAGCGGTGCCACGCACTTGATGGCCCCGGAATGCCCTGAGAAACTCTGCAGCTTGATCTGGTGGAAGTGGAAGCGGGGGTCGTGCTGGCTCACCCCGATCTCGTACTGCCAGTAGGCCAGCCAGTTCCCACACAGCATGTGGGTGCTGCGGGGCAGGTCGTGCTTCAGGGCATTCTCCTCGCTGGAGGAGCTGGGAACGAATCCATCAGTGCCAGCACTGAGGCGGAGCAAGCCGAGACCCTCCCGCTGCGTGTCCACGGGGACCTGGATGCGGTTCCCCACCAGCACGCTGCCAAAAGTGCCAGAGTGAGTGTCCTCCTGGGGGCTGGAGAAGGGCTCAGCCCCTCCTCGAGTGTCTTGGTCAGAGCCCACCACGCTGGGTGTTTGCTCCAGGCCAACGACCTGCAGGTTCTTGGGGTTCACGTTCTCCAGGTGGAGGCTGGCCAGCTTCTCAACCAGAGAGTGGTTGGGCACAACCGTGTGGATAATGTCACCTGGGGGGACAGAGACAACGTGGCTGCAAGGGAAGCAACCTCCCCATCACCATCACCATCATCATCCCCCTCCACAGACCTCAGAACAGGGTGGACACAGCATCCCACATCTGCTCCCAGCCAAGGCAGCCTGAAGCCCAGTGGGCGCCCAACCCAGGAATCAGACCAAGCCATGCTGTAGAAGCTGTGGGTTTCCCCCAGCAGCCCTGTGACCTGTGATTTCTCTGCAGTTCAGGCCCAGAGCACAGAGCTCTCTCACAGATCCCTAGGGCTGGTGGCCAAGGCGTACCCAGCAAGCAGGAGAAGGGGATGTAGGTGATGTAGGCCATCTCGGGGTTGAACACCTTCTGTAACTCCACCAGCACAGACGGATCCAGGGCCAGCAGCTTCCCATCCGAAAGGGGCACCTCCATCACTGGCACCTCATAGCTGCCCAGAGACTCTGCTGTCAACCCCTGGACAACAGAAACAAGACCAGATAAACTCCAAGACCAGACAAACCCCAAGATCCAATGCTCTTACCACACAATTAATTACACAAACACAGCCAGGTATGCCCACCACATTCCCACAGCTGGGGGAGTGCAGAAGGGCCTCTCCCACATCACTGACCTGGTCCTGCAGCTCCTGCAGCAGTGAGAACGCCCCGAAGAAGTTTCTCACTGTGTCACTCAAGTGCTGCTGCACCATCTCCTGCCCAATCCGCAGGCAGATCAAGGCAATGAGGCTGATTGTCTTAACACACAGCACCACACGGGCCTGGGCTCCACTGGGGAAACTGAAGAGGACATCCATTACCAGCCTGCCCTTCACATATCCCTTCTTCCCGTCCTCTGCCTCACGTTTCCAGCCTTTCTGTGTTATCAGAATGCTTTAAGCAGTGCACCAGTGCAAGGAGATGCACATCAGGGCAGAAACACCCCTCCAACTCCAGGAGCATTGAGGCCCCCACAGAACCATTCCCAAATCCCTGATTTTGTGCTGATCCTGCAGTGCTTACCCGACAGCTGGTGAAGTGAGGAAGCCCAGCACTGGCAGCAGCACCTCCTGGCTGATCTTGGGGAGGATGTCCATCAGGGTGGTGTCAGAGAGACACACCACCATCTTCTGAGTCAGGGTCACGGCTGCCAGCAGCCCGGCCTCCTTCCGACTGTTCAGCCGGACACCGCCGGAGCCGCCGCCGGGGGCCACCTGTGAAAGGGACTCCTTCGGTTCCAGGGCCACCACCTCCCCAGCAGGACACAGCAAAGGTGACCCCGGGGACACCTGAGCTCAGCCTCAAACCCAGCACGGTCACAGCTCCTGGAAGAGGAACCTGAGCACTGAGTCTCAACAGCAAATCGTGTCTGGTGCTCAAGGGGCGAGCACAAAAACTGACAGGCACCTGTCAGCACAAGAGATGAGAAAACGGGGAATGACACCCCCAAGCTCACAGGTTTCCTCTGCAGAGCATCTCCCTGCACAACACTCCCACAAGTGGGAAGCTCGGTAGCAAGACCAACAACCTCACGCTGGCCCATCCTGGACCCCCCAGAGCATCATTTGCCAGCAGAGAAAGAGGGGAAACTCTTAGATACACACAATTGAAAAGCAAGAATCAGTGCCTTCATCCCACAGTCTGCACAGGAACAGTCCTTGCATGAAATATCCAAGCACACATTACAGGCAAACCCACTGCTGACTTCTAGAAATCCAGCTGCTAATAATTTCATGAGGCAGAACTGCACATCCTTTTTCTGCTGACAATGTACTGCTGCTCTTATGGCAGTGCCAAAGAGTTAATAACATCAGCAGCAGCACTAAAATATTTCTTTCTAGATTGTCCTATTTCCTAACTCCTAGACAAATCAAACACCCAAGAAAAGAGAGCCAGTAACAAAACCCACAGACAATTCCCAGTTCCTGCTATATTTCTTGTACACCTGCCATCTTCCAGCTCATCACAGAGGCTCTTCCTCTCACAGAGTAGCCACCCTGCCAAATCCTGCAAGAAGGATTGACTTTATCCTATTTGTGACCTGCAAGTTCCATCGCTCCAATATCAGGTTGCCAAATGCTGTTTCACAGGGGTATTAATCCCCTCCGTGCCCCCAAGTAATAAGCTTAGGAAAGCAAGGCAGAACAGCTGGAGCTATGATTGCAACTGGGTGGAGAATGATTTTGCTGAAAAATGGGATTTTTTCCCCTGAAAAATCTCCCCTTCAACACTGGAAAAACTGACAATGCCTTTTTGTTTTCTTTAAATGAACAGCTGTGGCCTCTTTTCCTCTATGTTTAAACTATCAGAAAGCTACTGAAGTTTTCCATTTAAACGAGAATCCATAACCAAAGTGTTTACAACCACTAAAGAGGGAGCAATATGAAAATAAACCTGTTTAAAACATTCAAAACCTTTTTTTTTTTTGATGAAAAATTAAGGTTTTTAACCAGCTGCATTATACATTTCCTTCTTGCTGTTCAGCTATCAATTTCAAGCTGAAAAGTTGGTGAGCCTTGCCAGGGCTTTTCCTACAGTTGAAAACCCGTTAGTCTCCCCCCCAGTTCACCCCTATCTACCCACACAGACCTCTGTGAACACTCACTCCAGAAATCCCACACCAGCCCAAGCTGCTCCTCCTGCCTGTTATCACAATCCCACCCTTGCGCCAGCTCTGTTTGGGCACAGTCGCCCAGAAAAGCAGAAGAGAAGTTTTTTTTCTCTGGTTTCACACATCACACACAGGTCTGACAGGGAAAGAGGGGTACGAACACAGCCGTGTGCTCTGCTGGGAGCAGCCTGCAGCTTGTGGCAGGGGGTGAAAGTGCCCCTCCTGCCCTTCTCAACCAACACAGCCAGAGCTGCTCAGCCACACTGGCCCAGACAGAGCCCAGCCAAGCTCAGTTTTTTATGCAGGAAGCTCCTGGTGAGGCTGGACTGGTTTTTTTACAGTTGGACACAGCTCTTGCCCCAACAGAGAGGAGAAAAAGGCAATACTGACCAGGTAGCTGATGTAGGGCAGGTACTGGTAGGTGAGGACAGGCTCTCCATACAAATATGCCACATGCACGAGGCAGGCCAGCACTGGCTTGGACACCTGATCTCCCAGCACGGGCCGTTTCTGGTAGATATTTCCTGTGCTCAGGGGACTGTTCTCGTCGCTGCTGGGTACAAACTGCTGCCTGGTCGGGCCTGCCCAGAGAGCAACGCATCAGGAGCTGAAACAGCAGCCACACCCAAGCCACCAGCAGACAGCCTGGGGGCACAGCCCACCCTGGGACCCAGGGAAGAGGCATTACCGACGTAGCAGGACGTGAGCAGCCGGAGCAGGTTCCTGGCGATGAAGCGGGATGTGACGGTCGGGCCCAGCTTGGCCGAGAGCCACCTCACCATCTTACAGGCTGTGTCTGCAAAACAACAGCAGTCACAAGGACAGCGCCCAGCGTGGCACAGATTAGCTATCAGCCCCTGCTGCCCCAACCCTGACTCTCAGATCCACATGCAGACCTGTCCCCTCACCCTGGTTTCATCACTGTCCCCAGACACCCCCAAATCTGGACCCGCTTCTGCCCAGGCTCTGCCCTTCTCTAGGCTCAAACAACAACCTGGACCCTGGCAGGTCTTACCCAGCAGTATTGTCTGCTCTTTGTCATCAGAGTGATCTGGCAGCTCCTCTCCCTCCCCATCCTCTGGCTCGCTGCTGTCATCAGCCAGGGTGACATCCACGGAGGCCCCAGCAGCATCCACGACCACCGTCAGCTCCGCATCGACCGCAGCGTCCTCGTGCTCCTCCTCCTCGTGCTCCTCTTCCTCCTCCTCCGAGTCCTCGCTCTGCTTCAGGTCCTGGCTGCTATCCATCGACTTCAAGCTGCTCTTGTCCTTCTGGGAGTCGCCATCAGCAGGTCTGTCCTCGCCCAGGGACACCTCGCTGGCGCTGCTCTTGTCACTCAGCCGGCCAAGGCTGAGCGATTCCTGCTCCTGGGGCTGCAGCGATTCCCCGACGTAGAGGCCACTCTGGAAGTCCTCACCCTCGGGCAGGTAGGCCTGGTCGTGGAAGCTGACCCCAGAGGTGTAGTCCAGCAGGTCGAGTGCAGCAGAGCCGTGCTCCACGTCCATCTTGATCTCCTCCCCGAACACACTCGACACCGGGCTCTCCCCTCCACTCTCATCATCCTCAGCGGTGCCGAGGAAGGATTTGCTCTCCTCCCGCGAGCTCTCGATGCCCACCAGGATCTGCAGGATGTGGGGCAGCAGATTCAGGAGGAAGGACTGCAGCCCCAGGCGCACGATCAGCTGGGCCACAAAGCAGTCTGTGTACAGGTAGAACCTGCCGTGGCGGGAGCAGGGCGTCTCGTAGGCTCCGATCAGGGGCTTGAGCAGGTATTTATTGGCATTCTTGGGCCCCAGGGATTTAGCTATGGGTTCAAAGAGGTACCACGCTGCATAGACAGCGGTGTTTTCCTCGGACATCAGAGATAAAATGAAGGGCAGAAGAATCTCCAAGCCCTCAGGAGTGATTTCAGAAAGGATCCCCTCCAGCTGCTGCCACAGCTGGAAAACAAGCTCCCGGCCTTGCCCTTCATCCTCAATCTTCTTTGCCTGATAGGTGAAAATGAACTTGTGCAGAGCTGGGAAGTACGTGGGGAAGGGGACGATGGAGCTGAAGGGGCTGAGGAGCTGCATGGGACAGGGTGGGGGGAGGCCCTGGGAGATGGGTTTGTATTCAAACAACTGCACTGCGCCCTTGCCCGGCCTGGTGTTCAGAAGCTTCTCCACAGGCACGCTGAGCTGCAGCAGGACATGCAACACGTGTTGCAGCGGGGCCGGGATCTCCTTGGGGTGGTACCGGCACAGGTTCCGCACCATCAGGAACCGCTCCAGCAGCGACGCGTCCGGCTTCGCGGGACGAAGCCTCGGGGCAAATATAATCTCAGCCACCAGGATGCCCAGAGCCTGCATGTCCCTCTGGAAGAGGTCTGACAGACCCACGGGTGGCTCTTCCCACGGCTGCTCCATCAGCTGCATCTCGCTGCTCAAGCCTTTAACCAAGAAATTGTCCAGTTTCTCCAGTTCCTCCAGGGCCTGGAGCGGATTGAAGCCTTCAGGAAGTGTGATCTTCATGTCAAGCTGATCCACAGCACCTGCCTTGCTCCGCCGGAGTGGTCGGACCCCCGAGGATTTGCCATCGGTGGCGTAAGCAGGGAGGGTGGAGGGCTGTGCTGGAGGTACAGAGGCACAGGGCTGGTCAGTGGCTCTGCCAGGAGCAGGAATGGAATCCAGGGCTTCCGTGCCTTGCTCCAAATCATCCTCACCAGCAATGGGTTTCTCCCCAGACCAGGTGGTTTCACTGGGAGTAGCCTCCAGGACCAGCCCGTTGACCACATCCGTCACCTGGCCTTGGATGTCCTCCAAAACCACGGTCTCACGGATGTTCTGCAGCAGAGGCCGGGCGATGGCTGGAGCTTCAGCAGGAGTGTAGGCAGGACCCACCATGCGCCTGGGATGGGGCTGGTCAAAGAGCTGCACCACCCCGTAGGTGGTCAGGTGCGTGTGGTTGTCAACCAAGTGGAGGCAGACGTTCTTCTCCTTGACCGCATCCTTGCCCAGCAGCTTGTAGCCAAAGGTGAGGTCAATCCAGTGGTGCAGGTCCTGGGAGACCTCCCGGCTCTCCAGCAGCATGCGGTGAACCTCGATGAACTCCTCGTAGGAGCTGCACCACGACGGCACGTCCAGGTCGGGCATGTCCGGGTGGATGGAGCGGAAGATGGAGGGGTCCGTATAAAACTCCGGGATGCACTCGTCGGGCGTCCAGCTCTGCATGCGCTCCATGCTGGCTGGATACTCGTTGGGCTCCCACTGGGACCTCACATGGCAGCACAGCACGGCCTTGGGCGTCCTGCGGGCCGTGTACACGTAGTAGGTGATATCCGAGAGGACGTCAGAGATGTGGTGGGGGACGTGGAGCTGCTCCCCGCTCGACCCCCCCGCAACAAAGGCCTGCTTGGTCATCTCGTAGGTGAAGTCCAGCTGCTTGTCTCCCTTGTTGAGACGGAACTTGGATTTCCTTAGGTCCCTGAACTTGCCGTTTTTGGTGGTGAAGTCCACCACCCACGGAAGAACCGGGTGGTAGTTGGGGTCTCCCATTCTCCTCCCGGCCAAGCTGTTCAGACGCATAAGGTAGTCGAAGTTGCTGACCTGCCCGTGCACCCACTGCAGCACCAGGTCTCGGAGGTCCTTCTGGCAGGCACTGCATGTCACCTCCTGCCTTGGCACGCAGCTTTGCTCACTCACTCGCTCCAGATCGCCCTCCACATTCTCCTCCTCCTCGCCTGGTCCCTCGTACCCTCTGAAGTTCACCCTCAGCCGGCTGCACAGCTTCTCATCCACAGCCACGTCGCGAAGGGAGAAATCTCCGCAAGCCAGACCCGCCTGGTGACAAGCCCTCATGGCCTGCAGCACGTGGAAGAGGAGGAAGAGGATTTTGGCGTGGCTGTTGGTCAGCTTGGCCGGGCTGAAGGTCACGACGTCATGCAGGCAGTACTGCACGTAGGGGTAGATGACGTACAGCGTGTCGGCCGACTCCAGCAGCGCCTCAGCCTGCAGCACGTTGGGGCACAAGGGCACCCCTTTGGCCGTGCTCTCCTTGGCAGGGGATGTGCCAGGCACGTTCCTGCCCACCTGGAGCACGGGGCAGCCGTAGGCTCTGTGCAGGGCAGCCCGCAGCGCGTCCAGTGCCGGCACCGTGGGCGGCGCGTCCGGGCGCCGGTAGGGCCGCGCGTACAGCCCGTGGGCCCGGCCCCACAGGTTGTGGTAGTTCTGGGTGGCCACACTGTGCATGAAGCCGTGCAGGGTGTCCACGCTGCCGCCACAGCGCTGCTCAGGGGGCTGTGCCCGCAGCGGGTACCCCAGGCGGGCCTTGCGCAGCCCGTGGATCTCCACCCGTGTCCAGCCCGCCGGGAGTTTCTGCACCGAGTGCTGCAGGAACGTCCTGAGCTCCACCTCGCTCAGCGCCTCGGGCCGCGGGCAGGCCGCCGGCAGCACACGGCGCTCCTTGAGGCTCTGCAGCCACTTCACCGGGACAAAGGCGGTGACGTGGCTCCTCTCGGGGGCCAGCTGCCGGCGGTCGATGTTCAGGTCCCTCTCCACGCTCTGCAGGAAGCTTTCCATGCTGGATTCTGCTGGGAGAAAGGTGGTGCAGGCAGGCTGTGAGCGAGCGGAGCGGTGCAGAACCGCCCTGCCCTCCCCAGCGAGCAGCGAGTCTCACTTCCCCATTGGCACCTGGGTAAAAAAAATATGGTTTTGAGGAGCTTGGTCGCTGTGTCAGTGTGTGGGGGTTGAGAAGGGAGCAGCCCCAGCTGTGAGGACAACGTGGGACCTCTGCAGCCTGGCAGGGGGATGTGGTGGGGCTTCCACTAGCCCCAGGCTCATGGATGGGGACATGATGGGGACTTGTACATCCAAGTGCTGGGGGAAGGGACATGATGGGAACTCTGGAGGCCTAGGATTGGTGCGGGGACACACAGCGGCACAGCCACAGCCAGGGAGTGGGACGTGACGGTACCTCTTCAGCTCCAGGCTTGCGAGACACACTGGGACATTCACAGCCCCGAGAACGGAGAAGGACCAGGATGGGATGTGCAGGGGGACATCTGCAGCCCCAGGGCTGGCGGTGGGGACACAACGGCACCTCCGCACCTGCACGGGGGATACGATGCGATCCCTGCAACATATCCCCCGTGTTGGGGACACAAGGGGCCTTCTGCAACCCCGGGGCGAGGGAGGGGAGTCACAGGGGCGACAAAAAGGGTGCTCACTCCAAGCAGCGCGTCCCCAGCACCGAGCCACGGCCACGGCCGGCTGGGCGACCCCGGCCGCGCAGGGCCCTCGCTGCCGGCGGGGGGCACGGCAGAGCCGGGCTGAACCCCGCGGCCCGTCCGGGGAGCCCTCACCCGCCCGGGGGGGTCCCTCAGCGCCCCGGCGGCCCCGCGTTACCTGGCGGCGGCGGCGGCTCAGCCGCGGCGGGCGGCGGCGGGGGCGGCCCCGGCCATGCCGGTCAGGT
>VZTJ01000926.1:877626-919066 GCA_013397795.1 Orthonyx spaldingii | reverse complement strand
GGGACCAGCTCGCTGGAATCCGGACCAGATGTACCCGGCACGCCAGGAATGCTCGGCATCCCCGCCGGGCCCCGCCGCCGCCGCTGCGCCCCGGCCACCGGCCCCGCACCGAAACCCCGCAGCCCTCGCCGCAGCACCCACCGGGGTCCGGCCTCCCCCGCTGCCAGCCCGGCTCCCCGGTGCCTTCGGGGTGACGCCGCTGGGAGGATGCTGTGATGCCCCCCGGGGGTTTCCTGTGTTTCCCGTTGCCGTCTGTCCCCCACCATGCCTTGTTTCCCGGGAGCTTCCCAAAACTCGCACTAAACGCGCAGGGTGATGTGGAAATGGGATTTTTCCCGGGCCGAGGGGGAAGTAGTGGGGTCCCACACCAGCCTCCGACAAAACGACTCAGAAAAGGGCTGAGCTGCCTGAAATTCCCCCGCCGGTGGCTTGGCAGCAGCCGCCTGACAAAGTGTCTTCCCTCCCCGTCAGGAAGCAGCTGGCTCCCGTCCAGGTGGGACCCTGCCAGCGCTGATGGATGCCCGAGGTGAGCCGCTGGGAATGCCATAACCCCTACCTGTGGTGGCCTCCCTGCTGTGGTCACCGGGCCCTGCCGGAGCAGGTTGCCTTATCTCTTATTTTCCAGCAGAAATGGCCTTGGATTTCCTTGCCTGTCGCTCGTGGTTTAGGGCTGGCTGCAGGTGCTGGAGCTCATGCACCACCTGCCTTGGGAGCCGGGAGGGATGGGGAGAGAGTTGAGGTCAGAGCTGCCTCTGGATTCACTGCGATGGGGGGATTTCAGCCCTGCGGAGAGGACAGAGCGATAGATCAGGGTTGGGGAAAGGAGCAGCTGTGGCTGCTGTGGGTGACAGCTCAGCTCGGCACAGTTCGATCCTGGCTCTGAAATGTGTTGTTCCCTTTCCAGGTGCTGCCATGCCCCCCTGCTCCTGGCTAACCAGCACCAGTTCTTCAGTGGCAAGCTTTATGTCCTTCTCCAGTAGCTAAAGCTGCCAGTTGAAGAACTGTTGAATGTAGCCACTCTCTTCTTGTCACCGGATGCCAGCCAGAGCCATGCCCTGAGCGACCGGGATGAGCCACTCTGCAGCGTCCTGTGGATTGGAGGGCTGAGGATGAGTCCGGCTAGGATGAAGAAAGTCTCCTCGCAGCCTCCAGATGAGCCTTGGCTGGAGGATTGCCAGGCAGCTGTGCCAGCAGGGCTGTCAAACTGTGTCTTCCTCTCAACGGGGTGGCACTGAGCTGGGAGGTGACCAGAGGAGACTGAAAGAGGCATTAAACGTTGTTTTGTTCAACTGTTCAGTTTTAGGAAGTTTGTTGCCTGTGGGTTGCCTGGACTAGGTGGGAAGATGGTGAGGGCTGCAGACCCTGGGGGGAGCCACAGCACCAGAGCTATGCCCCATCGAATGCCACGCTGGGGTCTGCAGGTGAAGGGTTTATCCTTCGGGTGCCTTGGGTTTGTCCCGAGCCAAAGAGGTGAGCCAAGGCTGGGCGTAGCCCACAGGTCTGACCTGCTGCTGAGCTCAGGAGCTGGATTAATCCTGCAACATGCCAGGCAGTGGGATGGAGCCTGGGGAGAGGGCTGGCTCCACACCCACGCTGCCCTGCTGCGGGTCGGGCCGGGTGCGGTGGGGCCGGACAGGGTGACTCAGGGCCGAGTCACGCACGGCTGTTCTCGGAACCTCTGGCCCTGGGAGGCCAGGCAGCCCTGACTGCTGCTGGCCCCACAGCACTGCCAGGATTCCGGGTATTCTGGAGCCAGCAGCACTGCGAGGGGCTCAGGTGAACTTTAGTGGGCTTCTCCATAGTCCAGGCTCTGGCTCATTGGTGAACAGAAGCAGAAAACTGCCCTGGGAGGAATTTGGAAGCTGCTCTCCAGGGCTGGAGAACCTCCTGCCTTGCACTGAGTGAGAGGGGAGCTCCATGGGCCCAGCAAGGGCTCCAGGGAACCTCTGCATCCCAGGCTTTCCCACAGGACTGCTGGGATCACCAGCTCCCAGGCTGCCTTGGTGAATGGGAATGAGGGGAGTGTCCAGGCATTTCTGCTCAGGGCCTGCCAGAAAGAACACAGCTCATCCCAGCTCCAAGGGCGGGCAGGGAGGAACAGCCCTATGCTGAAATGTCTGCACAATCTCAACTTAATCTGCCTGCCCAGGCTGCAGCTGCCCAAGGCAGGGCTGCTCCCAAACTTTGGCACCCAGCAAAGCACAGAAAGTGGCCTGGTGTCCATTAAGTGGCAGAAGTCAAATAAGTTTCTTGTGCTGGGGTCTTTCCTTCTTACATAAAGCTGCTGTGCTTGGTGTGTGCTTGCTGATGGCTACAAGAAGCTGAGTTTCTTTGGGGTGGTTGTCACCCAGAGGGAGTGGGACTGCTGAACACCCTTGGATGAGTTCCTCCAGCTTGAGGCAGAGCCTGTCTCTTCCACCGCAGCTGCCCTGCTCAAGTCCATACAAAACAGCTGGCACCTGCTCAGTGCCCAACACATCCTGGAGTGCATCGAGGGGCAGAAAGTCATGGGAGTTGTGGGGAGTGCCTGAGGGTAGGGAGGAGCAGCTCCCGGGCCATGCTCCCCCTCTCCTGCAGCACAGATTGATCTGTATGGGAGCTGTGTGCTCTGTGTGCCTCACAGGGAATGTGTAGATTTGTCATGAAGGAACAACTTGTGCTGCTGGAAACCAGCTCTTTCCTGGGTTAGATGTGGCTGCTTCAGAGCAGGGAGTTCCCCTGAGCAGAAGCACCAAACCCATGGGGTCAGGAAATGCAAAATGTCATATTTCAGCTCAAATTCATGTGTGAGAAAGTGCCAGAGGACAGATTTGAGTGTTTATCACAAAACCAGCACTGCAGATTCTCACCTGCTGAGCAGAGAGCTCAGGCTCTGGCTGTCCTGCCCTTGATGCCAAACCAGAGGGGGTTTGGGCTGTCAGTGAGTGTCCCTGTGGGAACTTGCCCAGTTCCTGGGACTTACCCTTCCTCCTGCAAAGCCCCATGTGACTGGTGAGTAAGTGCAAGGTTTCCTGTAGAAAGCACAGCCTCGCTCGCTCTTGCCTTGCAAAATTCTAGTAACTCTTTCCTCTAGCATCTGGCCACCTCCTCCAAGAATCCAGCACGCAGGGGCACAGCAGGAAAGGCTGGATCTGGGATTTCTCTGCCAGAGGCTGGCTGCTCCCTGCGGCTGTTAATGCAATATTCAAGACAGCAGTGACGCTGCCAGCAGGTGCTGCTGGCTCAGAGGTCGGGTGGCATCCCTCTGTCCTTAGGGGCAGGGTATTCTGTGCAACTTCCCACCTCAATCCCTGCTGGGAGAGCAGCTTGTCATGGTCACAGCTCCCCTTGCTGGGAAAATGTGTTTTTGCAAAGGAGAAGGTCAGCGTGACCGGTGTGCTAAATGAGAGCTCCCTGCCAGCAGGGAAGGAACAGGAGGAGCTGGTGTGTCTCTGGCTGGTGCCTCTGTGGATGTGTGGTGGCTGCTGCCAGCTCAGCCCCTCAGCTGAGCCCCAGGCCATGGGCATCCTCCTGTCATCCAGCCCAGCAGAACACCAGCTCTGCTGTGCTTTGCCCAGCACAAGTGGACAGCCGAGGGCTGTCTGCAAACACAAAATGCAGGTGCTAGGTTCAGCTTTGCTGATCGTTTTATTTCTCCAGGATGGGAGATGTGGAGCTGTTAACGCTTGGTTGTGAGCCCCTCATGGGGGCAGGCACCAAGCTTAGCTTTGTGCCAGCGAGGAGACGTTCCCAATGTCCCAGGCCCTGCAAATGAGAGGTAGCTTGGGGATTTGCAGTGACTCCTCTTGGTTTCGTGTCTCCCAGTGGGCTCTGCTGACATGGGGAACAGCACAGAGCCACCCACCAGCTCAGTCAGGATGTCACTTACTCTGCTTCTTCTTTGGAGATTTGTTTCCCCAAGTACAAAACTTCTGCAATCAGAGACACCATGGGGTCACAGTTCAGGCTGGCAGCTGCAGTCACATGGCCATTCCTGGAAGGGAAAGAGGAAGAATGTGGATCTTCTCAGTGTACACAGCTCAGCACAGCAGCATCCCCGTGGCACAGTGGCCAGGGACCAGCTGTGTTTCAGAGGGCCCAGGGCAGGAGGGCTGGTGCAGCAGGATGCACAGGGACTCATGGCAGGTTGCCTGGCACTGCTGAGAGCTGGGCACTGAGCCTGGGAGCAGTGGGGCAGAGGGAGAGGAGGTGTCCCAGGCTCTCTGCCCAGCTGGTGTCATCATTTGAGTTCATTCTCTTCTTTCCTGCCCTGCTTTGGTTTCCTCTGGTTCAGCACCCAGCAGCTGCCTTTAGTGCACAGCCAGGGGATGTGGAGCCCCTGTGGGATCCCTGCAGGCTGTAGGAGAGAGGACTGTGCCCTGTTTCCAGAGCATGGACTGGCCATGGATTAACTCACCTGATGTAAAAGATGAGGAATTTCTGTTGCTCCAGGCTGCCCTTCACAACAGTGTCCGTGTATCCCTTCCCACAGCCTGTGAGAGAGAGCCTGCTCAGGGAGCCCTGGCACAGCAGTTGCCACCCATCCCACCTCGAAGTGTGGGTAGAGACAGAGGGGACAATGACTGGGGCTGGAACAGGGCTGGGGAGCAGACATAAAGGCCCTGGACAAGCAGGACTGACTTTGAGCCTCTCCTTGGTTTGGAGAGGGAAGTTCTTCCTTTGTGACCTCTGAGTCACTGGACATCAGCAAAGAACAAGAGCTCTGGGTGACCTCCAGGCCTAGGGCTCAAACTCACCATGGCAGCCAGTCCAGAGCTTGAGCTGCTTCAGGTGAACTCTGCAGCCACGGTGTGTTTACAAGCCCCAGACACAGCTGGTGGGTGAGCAGGGAAGAAATCCTTCTGTTTCCCTCTCTCTGCCCCCTCCTACCTGCATAGCGGATGCTTTTCCCAAGCAACGTGGTCCAGAAGTAAGGAACAGTGTGCAACTCCTGCCTTCTCTTCAGCATGTTCAAAGCAGCACAGTGACCTGTGATGAACCAACACAGGGAATACTTTTCTTGTAAATTCTTAAAAATTGCCTGTGTCTCCTGCTGTCCCTTCTGTCCCATTCCCATCTCCAGGGGAGCTGGAAAGTGAGGTGGCTGTGCCCTCACCGTGGGCCTCAGCCACTTGTTGGTGGTGGATGCTGGACCTGTCCCCATCAAGCAGTGCTACCGGGAAGGTGACCACGTCCCCCGCAGCAAAGACATTCGGGATGTTGGTTTGCATGTGCTAATGGGGCAAAAGGCAATTAGTGCAGTGATGAGAGGGAAGGGATGGGGTGTGACCTGGGACGCCGAGCTGGCACTCACCAGGTTCACCAGGATGGCACCTTTGTCATCTCTCTCGATGGAGGTGCCCTTCAGAAATGCAGAGTTGGGGATCGACCCTGTGGGGAGAGGAGCAGGGATGAAATGCAGGAGCTCTGCAGGGATGGGGAGGAAATTTGGCCCCACAGTGCCTGTTCCTGCTCAGAGCAGAGCACTTGGGGCAGTGCCCTGTGCTTGGGCTGGTGCTGAGCCAGGGCAGGGCAATAAAACCAGGGCCCAGGACACAGCACACTCCAGGAACACAGCAGGGACCTGTGGAGCTCAGCAAGAGCCAAAGGCACAGTGAGAGTGTAACCAGCTCCTTTCCTCCTGCCAAGTGTGTGCTCATGGGCTGCTGACTTTTCCAGGTGTTTGGGGCCAAGAGGAAGGGCTGGATGATAACAGAGTGGGAAAGACACTGCAGGGAATGGTGTCCTGGAAGTGAACTGTGATGCCCTGGGCTTGCTGGATGTTCTCCCCATTCCCAAAGCTGCCTCCATGTCCCAGCTGGGGTCTCCTACCTATTCCCACCACTACCACATCTGCAGGGAGATTCTGCCCATTGGCAAGAACAGCCTCTGTGACCTAGGAAAGAATGAAGGATCATTAACAAAGGGTTAAAACCTCTGTCCTAATTCCCACAGCCTCCCTGCTGCTTTGCTCTTTGCTGTCTTTTTTGTCCCCCAGGTTCGGATCACCTTGTCCAACTAATGTGTGTTGCTGGGAAAGTAAAAGAAAATCGCACTGTTGTCCCTGGGATAGGAACATTACTGGTGCCCTTTGAGACCAGAGCTGTGCTCAGTGAAAAGGAGGGAGGGTCTAGACATGGAAGAGGAAAGCCTGGATGTAGGCACTGGGTTATACCTCAGTCTGGGCTTTTTTCCCCTAAAATTAGCACTTCAGGGATCACAAAGGCATGACTGACCTTTCCATCCTTTCCTTTCAGCTCACAGAGTTCTGTTTTCATGTGGAACTTCACCCCTTTATTTTGCAGCATCTGAAAAGGACTGGTTTGAGTATTCATTAGGAAATTCCAGGCTATATAAACAGCTGTACCCAGCCAAAACCCAGGCAGGCAGCTCTGCTGCTGCTCCAGGCTGCAGGGAGGTTCCATTTGTGTCCCTGGCTGGTGCAGGCAGCCTGGAAGCCTGGCTTTGCTCTGCAGTGCTGGTCAGGACTGGTGTGTGAGGTGGGTTTGGGATGAAGAACGCGCTCTGTGTGTGGGGGAAGATTGGGACCAGCCGTGTGTGCAGAGCCTGTGGGTGAGGACAGAGGCTGGGCATGCAGAGTTATGACTCAGCACAGGGGCGAGGTTTCCTGGGCTGATGTGGATCCCTGGGCTGCTTGGATACCATGTGTTCTCCATCCTAGAAACCAGCCCCAGGTTCTCCTAACCTTCATGGTGACACCTCCAACCTGAGCACCCAGGGCGTGCTGGAAAGGGAACTCGTCTCTTTCCACCACTGAGATGGTTCCAGCCTTGTCTGAGAGGAAGGCAGCCACCTCCATTCCTGCAAGGAAGAGGCATGCCCAACATGAGCCTGCTGCAAGCATGAACCTGCACCCTTGGAAACCTTCTTCCCTTCCAGGAGAACAAATCTGATGTGCTGCCAGTGCTGAACTGCTTTGCTATGCATTTCTGGGCTGAGGTATTTAGCTCCCCCCATTCTTTGTTCTCATGCACACAGACCTGGATATTAGGAAACACAAAGAATAGCTCCTGGTTATGTACAAAATATCTCCCTTTCTGTGGCTTAGCCCCTTGCTTTCCCAATGCTTCTGGGGAATCCAGCTCCTCTGGAGGACAGTGACCTTTTCATAAGGCACATTTCCCTCTGTCCGTGTGCAGCAATTGTTTATAGCTCTCAAAGTTTCTGGCTGTCAGAGGAAAGAATGAGTGTGTGCTGTGTAACACACACCCCCAGCAGCTCCAGGGCTCCAGAGAGGATCCCAGCGGGGCAGAAAAGGAACATCCCTTCCCTAAGGGCCTCTGGTTAATGTGCACATGACACAGAAGGGGGTTTCAAGGCTCTCACTGATGGTTTGACACCCACTCCAGCCTGGTACCTATGAATGAGCCTCCTACAATCACCAGATTCTTCCCCATTGCCAGCTCCAAGATCTTGCTGGACTCCTCTGGGGTTTGGAGTGTGCACACATTCTGCAGCTCTGCACCTGGGACTTTGAGGACACCAGAGCTGAAAGAGAGAGAATCCAGATGCATTTCATGATATAAATTAAACAGAAAGAATGAGAAGGGAGCACAAACCCATGGCTGTGTCATTCCATTCTGCCCCTTTCATCTCATTTCCTGCCTCCACCTCCACATCCCAGAGTTGTCCTGCCTAAAATCCTGTGTGTGGCAAAGGCTTTGTGCACTCACTGGCTGCCTGTTGCAATGAGCAGCTGGTGGTACTTCTGAGAGGACCCATCCATGAAACGAACCTTCTGCTTCTGGAAATCCACCAACACTGCCTGCAGGAGAGAGGGGGCACAGACCAGACAGATACCTCTGATCCACACTCTGTCCTGCCTGTGTGCCTTGTTTCTGGGCACTCAGGTGAGATGAGGGATGCTGGGGTGCTCTCTCCCACTTCCTACAGGTCCATCCACAGATGCACAGGTCAGTGTTACACCCTCCCCATGGCAGGAACAGGATCACCCACTGAGGATTGAGCTCAGCTGCTCTGTTACCTCTTTCTCTGTCCAGAATTCTATGTCCTGAGCCTTGAGGAATTCAGGTTTCCTCAAGTAGACGTCCTCAGCTTTCAAGTTCATTTGCTGGAAACACAACAAAAATATGAAATGAAGCACTTTTTACAGGCAGCAATTCTCCTGAAGTATTCACTGGGGAGTCAGTTTGCAAAAGAGGTGAATTTTACATTAGTAAATCACAGCTCTCCACATTGCCCCATCCCCATCACCTTGTCCTCGCCTCAGAAAAACCACCAAAGTTTAATGGCAGGAACTCAATAAAAGGAGATAAAAAACATCAGCATATGTTGTCTCTGATCAAAGACTTTCCAGGAGGACGAAGACGTTTGCTGAAAATAACACCCCTGTTCCTTTTGGATGCCTCAGCACTCCTGCTTTGCTCACTCCACTGCTCATGGCCCTGAGTGTGGCACGTCACACGTGGTGCCCAGGCACAGCCCTGCCCTTGTCACACACCAACCTTGCTCAGTTTGGACTTGTCATAGGGGACATGTTTCTCGTTGGTGGCCATGATGATCCTGCCAGTGAATCCCTCCTGGCGAAGAGTCTCTGCACACACCAGGGCAGCCACACCTACAAGAGATGCTCATCTCAGCCCTCTGACACGTCACCGCGGAGGAGGAGCAGCAGCTCAGTCCTCCCTGGAGAGGAGAGTGGCAGCTCCCAGTGTGTGTGGAGGGGGCAGAGCCCAGATCCCTTCACTGACCTCCCCCCAGCAGCAGCATCGTGTTCTGGTTGAGGAGGCACCTCCTGCTTGTGTCCTTCACCCTCAGGCTGCTCTCAAGGTCCTGTAACAAAATGCAAAATGCTCAAGTCACATGCAGCCCAAGGTGCTGCCTGTGCTCAGTGACAGTGTGTAAGGTCAGTACCTTCTTTTTTGCTGTAATAAACACCTTTCCATCTTCCACTGTTACCTGAAGGAGGGAAAGGAGAGGGTATCTAAGTGCTGCATCCATGAGGTTGTGGTAGCAGCTCTCCTGGGAGATGCTGGTCCAGTGTGCCATCTGTCTCTGACTCTGATCTTGAATGTCACATGATGCTGAGGAGCTCATGAGCTTTTCTGCTCATCCTAAGAGCACTCAGGAAGAGCTGTAAATCCTCTTTTTCTTTCCCAAAGCACTTGTGCTGGCTCTGACGGATACCAGGATCTATGGCATCACCTTTGACTGAAAGGAGCTTCAGGGCAGGGTGTTACACGATCCCAAGAAACCATCCCAAGGATCATCCCTTGTGTCGTAGCTCTGTGTGACAGAGCTGTAGTCAGGGCAGGGGGCTTGTGAGAGAGAATGAATATGAGAGGCATCCAGATGACAGGACAAGAAGTCACCTTAAAGCAGGAGATACAGTCCAGAGCAGGGTATTCCTCGATGTCTCCAGTCCTGATGTTAAAGCAGGCCCCGTGCCAGGGGCAGCGCAACCTCTCCCCTCTCAAGACCCCTGCAATAGAACCCCTCAGCTGGGCAGTGAGAACCAACGTCCCCCACGTGTTATTTTCCCCCTGCCCCGAGCCAGGGTTACCTTTGCTCAGCGGGGCACCATAGTGGGGACATTTGCTGCCCAGAGCACGGAATTCCTTCCTGTTCCTCACCAGCAGCACTGGGTAGCCGGCCACCATCACCTCCAGGAGCCTGGGGGAGAGGTGCAGAGGTGGGCACAGAACCATTTAAATCCCCACCACCACCCCCAGGTACTCACTGTCCATCCCCAACGTCGTCCTCCCTGCAGACCTCGGCGGTGATGGTGTCATCGCTGTCCATGCCGGTGGCTGTGGGGCAGCAGGTTGATGTCAGGCACTCAAGGGACGCCAGATTTCTGATGAAGCAGCAAAATGACCTGCAACTGGTGGAAAACACCCCTTTTTTAATTTTGTGTCCAAACCCAACATCCACTCCTTTGCTCTTTTCTCCTCTGAATTAACCCACGTCTTGTTTTCAGCCCCGTGTCCCATTAAACTCAATTGCAGCGCAGGTTGAGTGAGCAGATGTGATTAATGGCTCTTGTAAACAAACACAATTATTTATGGGGAGGTGCTGCTGCCATATCCCATGTCTCCCTCAAATTGGGTCTAAAGAGATGCTTCAGCCTCTCCAAAGCCTCTCCAACGTTTGTACAGAGATGTTATTCATGGTAATTGCCGTGAGAGCACAACTCCCTGCCCAAAATGCCTCCTGGGCTAGAGAAGAGTGAAACTCCTTGGTCCTTAGTGCTCTTCCTGCCTTAGCAGTCATTGACAGGCTGATTGGGAATCTCCCTCTCTATTTTGAAGGGAAAAAAGAAAGAAATGGAGCAGAGGAAGGTCATTCAAGGCAGGTTTCAGTGCAGGGTGGTGACTTGCTCCTGCAAATCCCCACTGTACCACTGCCCAAATCCCAAGTCCCTTAGGAGAAACGTCGGTGGGTACTCACCTGGTCCTGCCAGGGGGGTTCAGGCAGCTGTCCCCAAGGTCAGAGAGCCACCACCGCTGCTGTCTGTGACTTTCTCCTGTGAGGTGACACCCTGTGTCTCACCACGGGTGCTCTGCCCGCGGCCAGCCCACGGCTGGTGATGCTCTCCCCGAGTTGCACAACGTCCCCATCCATCAGGAGATGCAGCTCCTGGAAGCGGCTGCCTGCCAGGGAGTTTTATCTGATTTCTGCAACTGGTCTGGGCCTAATTAAGGGTATTTTGCTGGGGTTCAGAGTTGCAAAAGAATTGAGGGCACGTAGGAATTATGGCACAGGTGTGGTGTAAAGGTGGGGTGTGTCATGGGCAGTGTGTCGAGGGGATGCAGAGGTATCCCATGGTCCCTTCCCAATGCCCCTTTTTCCTGGTGGAAAGCACTCCAGTTCAACATAAGGTATTTTTGCAGCACTTTGGAATGATATCGCTACTTTTCATATATTTCAACAACATTTAAAATTCTTCAATTTGATCTTTTGGTTGGATTTTTCTCTGTTGATTTTAAGGAACATGACGTTTTCAGCAGCTCTGCACGTGCCTTACACCCCGGCTCTGCTGCTGGTTCAGTCACTGATGTCCAGGCACAGGATCCTATCATCCCTTGGCCCGTGAAGGATGGCATGGAGCAGGGTGCTGTGCTTGCTGTGCTATTTTTACAACAAAGTGGGAGTTGCAAAAAGCCGGGAGTAACACCTACACTGTTTGTGTCTCCTCTTGTTCTTATCTCTCTTTCACAGTCAATATGTTTCACAACTTAAAATATGCCTCAAAAATCAAGGGGGGAAAAGTTACTAACAGCGTGCTTCCATCATCTCCCTTGCAGAACAGGAGATGCGCAGGGATCAGCTCCCTGCCAGCAGCACATTCCCAAATCAAGCAGCAGGGGGGATAAAAATCCTTTGGTGGGTTTGACCCGGAGAAGAAGGCACGTTTAGGATGCTGGATAAGTGCAGGCTGGATTATTTGGGAAGCAGCTCAATTCATGGGACCCTCCAATGAGCATGAGCACCCCCTTCCTTCAGAGCAGGATACGAGGACACTGCTGTGTCCGGATAATCCCGGCCCACGGGCGCTGCACACCCACGATGGGCACAGGAATGAGGGATTTTCTCACAGCACCAATGAGCAGCTCCTGGGCTCTGCCCTCCTGGCCAGGAGCCTGAATGTGAAGCAATTTGGCTGCCAAACGTCCGTATTTAAACTCTCTGTAATTATTCCCCAGAAGCGCATTCCCACGTGGAGGAGCAGCAGCCCTCACGGAGCGTTCTCTGACTCAGCAGAAATGGCTGGAAAACGTTTGCTCGCGGATGGGAATCTGCAGTGGCAGATGGCAAAGGGGCAGGTACAGAGGTGTGCAGCTTTGGGATGAGGCAGGTGGAGCTTGATCCTGTGCAGGGACATTTGCACTGCAGGGCTGAGCAGCAGATTTGGCTGCTGGACGCTGTTGGATGCAGCTGAGCACCCAGCAAAGGCTTTTGTAAAGTGCAAAGGAAAAGGCAAAACAAAATGCCTGACAGAAGCAAAGATGATAGAAAGGATATAAAAAAAAAGATAGACAAAGCACAGAAAGTGGAAAAGGGCTTTGGATGTCAGAGAGAAGGTTTGGGTTGGCTGCAGGGGTGTCAGTGAGTGTCGGGAACACACAATATGCCCTCGAGGGACTGGGATGGGATTGGAGGCAGATTGTCAGAGAGATGCTCTGTAAACACCTTTTGGCCCTTTTTAGGTAAACCAGAGGTGATTACTCAGAGTATTTGAGACTCTTGCTTGTAGCACAAGACAGGATTAAACAAAGGAAGGAAGAGAGGAAAAGGAAGTGGTGCCCTCAACCACAAACAGAGCCCAGGTGGGCATCACACATCTCTGCGCAGATCTGCCACCCACGTTGGTGCTGACTCACACGAGCTGCTGAGCTGACCTTGGATTTTATTCGATACCTTCACTTCTGCTGTGTCTCCTCAGCATCGCTGGCCCTCCAGAAAACTCAGGTTTAGAGGCAAGGATTTAAGAGATGTAACTTTCCTCCCTTCAAGTTCCCACCACCATCACCGTAGCACATTTTTTCATGCCATGGTTGTGTGGATGCATCTTTTTCCCACCTTTTTGCCAGCTCAGGGCCCTTCCCTGCCCTACCAGACCTGCTGATTTTAACAAGCAGCACCCACGGAGTCAAATCATAGGAAAACTGCTCAGCTGCAGGAAGAGGAAGCGAGGTGAAACCTGCAGCAGAGCTGAAGTGATTAATGGGGCACTGCTCTCAGAACAGCTTGGTTTGTGATATTAATAACGAGAGAATTCAGGAGGGAACCTAACCTGTTCCAAGCTGCGGAGCCGGAAGCAGCAGAAGATGCCGTGGGGAAGCTCCTGTGCTTGTATTTGTAAAACAGGAAGAATTGAGTGGTCTCAGAGGGTGTGATGCTGCATGAACTGGGTGTAGGGGCTGGGATGTGCTTTCACCTTGGAGGACTCATTCTTACCTGTCTGAAATGCAAAAAAACCCCATGTAGTCATAAATGCATCATGAGGTAATCATAAAGCACATACATATTCATCAAAAACTACTAAAGCTTGAGACTGGTGAATTAAACAGGGGGAAAAATGTTTATCCCACAAGGGAAGAAGACAGGGAAAAGGAAATATTTAGTGGGAATGAATTTGCTTACAGGGTAAGAATAATTATATGTGGTGTTCCACATTTTCGTGCCTGGCGATGGTGAGAGATGGGCTACAGGCCTGGCAGACACCTGGCACCACTTCTCCACAGTGAACATTGGAAAAGGAAAGAAGGAACCTGAAACTTTATTAATAACAGCAGACAAACAGTTCAAAAAGTCAAAACTTTTGGGGCATGGCAGCTACTGGAAGCAGAGAACTCTAAGGAACTGCTGTGTTTGAAGGAGGTTTGCCAGTCAGTGTGTTCTCAAAGGAATTTTGTTTATCCCATGACATTTTGTTTATCCCACACCTGTGCAACTGGAGAGAGGAGAGAGCACATCCTTCGTGCCACTGGTTCATGACAGCTGGTCCAGCCCAAGCCCTTGAGAAACAGCTGAGCCTGCAGCATCCTTAGGGACACTG
The DNA here is from genome assembly GCA_013397795.1 of Orthonyx spaldingii. Classification (NCBI taxonomy): domain Eukaryota; kingdom Metazoa; phylum Chordata; class Aves; order Passeriformes; family Orthonychidae; genus Orthonyx; species Orthonyx spaldingii. The sequence continues at coordinate 905,544 of VZTJ01000926.1, read as the reverse complement.
TGCTGTCAACACAGGTTTCTCCAACAAGTCCCTTGTGCCAAGTCCTGAGGAAAAAAAAAATATCCTTCCAGTCCTGGGAAAAAGGAAGAAAGCCAAAGGAAGAACATCCAGATCAACATGCCTTCGGGTCATTTATCATGTGGGCAAAGTATTCCCACATGCCAGGCTGCAGCAGGAAGCTGTTGTGCCCAGTCTGCAACTGGTCTCTGGCACCAGAACATGCTGGTTCTGTAAAGCTCCCAGGAGACGCTGTATTCCAGGAATGGTCTCAGGAAGGATGAGCAGCCTGGGCAGCAGAACGCCTGCAGGGCCAGTCAAAACACTGCAGGCTGGAAGGGAAAACCTTCCCTCAGGAGTGGAAGCTTGCAGAGCTGGTCAGGATAAATGGACAGGCTGTGCTGCAAGGCCAGATGAGTTCAAGTTCTGAGGTCAGTGGTAAAGTGCTGCACGTTCTGGCATTTATTGCCTTAAATCCTGCAGCCGCTCAGCACACTCACAGAGACTGAAATCCCTTCCTCCCGTGTCCACGGCAAGTTCTACCTGGAGAATATCCAGCTTCCACATCAGGAAGGTGTTCCTGGCTGGAAGTGGTGGATGCTTAAGCTTGAATTGATTTCAGCTTTCTTCACAGCTGCCTTGCAATGCCTGGGCATGCTTTGCCATGCAGGACCTGCATTTTGCCCAGTAGATCCTTTCATAAGTATGGAGTTCCAGACTTCCTGAATGGAGATGTGGATATAGAAAGCATTCCTACATCATCTGACTTCCTATGGCCTAAGCAGACAGAGCGGTGACACAGTTTAGAGAGGGATGGAGACAACAGCTAATTAAAGTTTGGAAGCCAAGCTGCTTGATTTGTTTTGAGCTGTTGGACTCCTCAGATTATTTCAGGTGTGAGCCAGGTCTGGCATTAAGTGAGCAGATGGGTTTTATGACTCCCTGGATGCAGAGAGGCAGATTAAAGGAGGGAGTTTTTCCAAAAACAGGAGCATAACTTGTGCCTGGCTCCCACATCTGTTGGCTCTGGTGAGTCCTCTGTGGCATTTGGGAGCAGAGTGAGCTCCTCCTTAAGCAAGGGATGGTGGAACTGCAGAAGCACACCCAAACTCTCATCCAGGAGTAGTTGGGGAGCATCTGAGGGGGACAGAGTTCAACTGGCAGAATTCCTGTCGTGGATTATCACTAAACTGCCAGCTTTTTATTGTGGAAAATGGGTTCTAACTCTCAGATGTGCTGCAGAGAAAGCCCAGCCCGGGAAAGAGAGACAAAAGCGATTGTCCAGCTACTGAATAAAATTCCATACCCTCGATTTACACCCCGAGTGCTGCTGGAAAGCCCCGCTATGGGATTAACTGTGGCATTATGGGACGGACCTGGGCACGTCCTTGCTGGTATCTGCAAGCAGCCCCCTGCCCTGCTGGGAGCAAGCACCGGCAGCGACCCGGCACCAGGCTGAGCTCCCTCCCCGCAGAAAACGAGGTCGTTTGGGGACAGCCGGAAAACTTCTGGAAATTCGGGTGAAAAAGGCAGTATCTCCAAATAAGGTGGGAATGAGGAATCCCATCGGATCGGGCTCCCAGCTCTCCAGCGGGCGTGCAGGGACCTCTTGTGGCAGCGGCGTCCGGGCGTTCCCGTCCCTGCTCTTCCCTTCGGGTTCTTTTGGGACAAGCCTGGCCCCCGAGCCTGTGGCGTGTGGTTGAATATTTGGCCTGATCTGGTGTCAAGGGACTTGTTTGTAACTGGGCTTGGAAGTCTCCGGTTCCAAAACCGCCCCCGGTTAATGCCATTGCTGCAGAGGAAGGGAGACAAGGAGAAAAGGCTGGAATCGGGGTTGTAAGAAACCAGGGCTCAGTGGGAAGTCCTGGTAAAATTAAGCAAAATCTGGGCTAAAATGATCCAAAAAGTAGTTTATATGTAACCGTTGGTAGTGCTCTAGCACTGGGATCAAAGTCCTTGAACCAGAGGCTCCATTAATCACGGCTTAAATCCCTCCCATGCAGAAGTGGTAGGTGAAAGCTCTCCAGTCTCCAGAAACATTTTAACTATTCCTGTCCCCGAGCCCGGCTGAATGTTCATCTTTAGGATAAACACACCACAAATGGAGGAGCCGCTGGGGAAACGGGGCTGGATTTTTAGGCATTCCATGGTCTGGGATTTTCCCTGCAGGCAGGTGAAGGGCAGAGTTGTCACCACGGAAAGGGGCAGTCAAGATTTTTTGAGGCTAAAACACCGCAGATGACTTCTCATTCAGAAACCGGCTCTGTGCAATTTTATACTCAATTAATTGTTAAATGATTTTTCTCCTCAGTGCCCTGAGCAGCCCAGCGTGTCTCCAAGGCATGTCTCTCTTTCCTCAGCACATCTCATGCTAAACAAAAATGTCTTTGCATTTGGTCTTCTCACTAACAGATTAGCCTGTGTGATCCTTCGAGTCCTAATAGATGAGATTATTTAAAATCCCCTGAGTACTCAGGGCTGCCTATTACCTCAGGCAGTGTCTCCCCGCCACGTAACTGTTATGAAAGTACATTGTCTTGCCTGGCTTTTAAGCAAATTTGTGCAGCATGAACAGATGCTTTTCTACCAGTTGGGACTTTCACAGAAACATAGAATCGTTTAGGTTGGAAAAGAACCTCACCCGTCTCCCAATTCGATTTAATCACTCAGCGTCCCTTCCATCAGTGTGTATTTGATGTTTTTGTGTCCATCACCCCAAAGCCAGGACAGCAACGAAGAGCTCAGGCTCCACACGCTTCTGTTTCAGCAAAGAGGAAGTAGAAGATTTCATCCAAAATTAATACCTCAAAGGAGAGGTAGAGTTTGACATTAATCGGTGTGTACACGGTGACTCATCCCGGCGGCAGAAGGGGAAGTGAGGGCTGTGCAGCAGCTTCTGCTGGAGACATCAAAAAGTAACAAGGGAGCGATCAAATTACGGGAAGCTGGAAAAGCAGCATAATTGTAGGGTAGCACTAAAATTGTGGCTACGGGATTGTGAATTTCCACAATTTCCAGACAGCAGAGCTGGGGTATCCCAGACATCGGGGAGTTCCTCTCGGGACCACACATGGTGATGAGGGATAACAGTGCTGTGAGCATTTTTAGGCGAGGCAATCAGATCTTTTTCCGTGCTTGATGTGCGATCAGCCCCGGTGGTCTGGGGGGGTTCTGACCGAGAGGGAGCGGCGGCTTGGAGAGCTCCAGCCCAAAGAAACAATGACGGTGACGGGCATCACCTGCCGGGGATGCTTTGGGGTGAAGGACCACCGGCTGCAGCACCTCATGGCAGAGGCGTTCGGCCACCCGGTGCCACCAAGGTGGAGGAGGAACCTCCGGGGAACGAGGGAAGTGCCCCCAACTCCCGCACAGCGACGGGACACGCGTTCCCCGCTCCGTGCCACGCTCTCAGCCGGCTCCGGGCTGGCGCCGCTTCTGCCGTGCGATGCCGGAGAAAGCGGACACATCCCCGGGGGCTCAATTCCCGTCGCGCCGTTCCCCGTGTCCCACGCCCCGACGGGAAGCGCTGCCGCTGCGTGTCCGCATCCGTGCGCGGGGGGATGCGGGAACCGCCAGCGCCAGCAGCGGGGCGGCTCCCGGCCCTTCCCCTCGGGGTGATGCTCGCCGTGCCCCCGCCCGGGCGACGCGCACCGCGGCCGGGCCAGGGCGGTACCGGCGGGGCGGTGCCGGTGCCCAGGGCGGGCCCCGGGGCTGGGCGAGGCGGAGCCCGTCGGGCAGTGAGGCCGGTCCCATGGGAGCCCGGGGGAGGCAGCGGGCCGGTGGATGCCCATGGCTTTCAGCCCGGGGCTGCTGGTGGTGGCCGGGTCCTTCGCCGCTTTCCGCCTGCTGAACCGGGGGCTGGAGCGGCTCGTGCCGCCGCCGCCCTCGGCCCGGCGCAACCGCTGGAAGTGGCGCAACATCTGGACATCGCTGGCGCACAGCGTGCTCAGCGGCGGCGGGGCGCTGGCCGGGTGAGGGACACCGGGCTGCCGGCGGGGACCGCGACACTGGGAGGGAATAGGGGCGTCGAGAGACCCCGACGGGAACGTGCGGCCAAGGGGGCATTAAAGCAAATGGGGGTGTTGGGGACCCTGGGGAGTGTGGGGACTTGCACTCGGGGGGCACTGAGAGATGGAGGAAGGTCTGAGGGGCAGGGAGGCACCAGAGGATAGGGAGGCTCCAGGGAAAACAGGAGGAGAGGGGTGGCTGTGGGTGGAGCAGGGCGACAGGAGGTCTCCGGGGAGGGTGGGCGGCACCAGGTGGGTACTGAGGGCACCGGGAGGGAATTTGGCAAGCAGAGGCACTGCCCGACACTCACAGCCTCTCTCCCTGCAGGTTCTACCTCCACCCCGAGCTGTCCAAGGACCTGGTGGGCACACACCCGCCCGGGGCGCACAGCCTGGTGGCCGTGTCCGTAGGTGAGGTGTGGCGAGCGGGCTGTCCCCTCTTCTGTCCCCCGGGGGGTCTTCAGGCGCTCGTCGGTGCCTGACACCAGCCCCTCGAGCCATGTCGCGATGTCTCAGGCACCTCAAACAATCGCCCTATTCTTGGCAAAGGACAGTGGCTCCTTTCTGTCCCACGGCACCCGCAGCCAGGAGGTCCTGGGCACCGGGCTGCCCTCCACCGTCCTCGGGGGGAGCCAGGCCTTGGGGCGTCCCAAAAAGGGCCCACATGGGGTTGGTGGAGTTACTCGGTGCCTCTTCCTGGGAACGTGTCCTACAGAGCGATTGCAAGAGGGACCCAAACCACACCAATTTCCTTCTTGTCCTGTGTGTGACTCCCCACCCACGCAGACGTGACCATCACCTCCCTGCGGGGGCTGCCCAGTCCAGTCAGGTGCTGAGCCCGCTGGGGCAGGGGGGATTCGTTGGCACAGCCCTTCCTGACCCCTTCTTTGTTCATGGACTCCCCCATTCCAGGCTATTTCCTTGAAGACTTCGTGGACATGTTGTGCAATCAGAAACTTCATCAGTCCTGGGAGCTGCTTTTTCATCACTCTGTGGTGAGTGCACCAGGGAGCCTGGTGTTGAGGGACACGCGTGGGGGTCCTGCTCTTTGTGTGGGTGTTTGCTGCCTGCCACAAAATCTGATTTTATTTCCTGGGGAGAGGAGCCCAGACAGCAGGGCTGGGAGCTCCTCTTGGCCCTGCAGGACTCTGTACTCTTTGAGGGTCTGCGGAAAGGAACCCAAAGATGGGGTAGGAAAAAAAACATACACAGAGTATGGGGGCAGAGGGCTGGGCTGATCCATAGCAGTGTCACTGACAGCAGTGACCCACGTGTCCCCGCAGCCACAGGTGAGCAGCTCAACTCCCGTGGCTCTTGCCCTCTGCACATGCCCTCCATCCACCTCCTGCCTCCCGGGGTGTTTTCCTCTCATCTGGGGCTGCTGTGGCTGGAGCAGCTGTGGTGCAGGACTCCCCCCTCCTTCTGCCTGCCTTGCTGTGCCCGGTGTGGGTTTCTCTCTGATCACCTCCGATGTCCAGGCGCCGGAGTGTTTTTCCCAACCAAAACAATTCTGTGACACAGAGACTGTGGATGCTGCAGGGCAGGGGGGGTGGCACAGCCCGGGGCTGAGCAGAAGAGATGCTGCAGGGTTCAGGGGAGGCTCGGGGGTGCCCAGGGCATGGGGAGGGGGACGGGGACAGGGACAGCGCTGGTACTCACCTGCGATGAGGCAGGGGAGGCAGTGGTCAGACCTGCTCTGTCAGTGAGCCCTGGGGCTCTGCTGGCTGCTGCTGGTGAGCCAAAAGTTCATCTCCACAATAGAGCTAATTCAAGCCAAGACAGTGACTTAACGAGCAGGGAGCAGATAATCTCATTACAGAGCCCATACAGAGAACAGCATTAATGGCATAAACCAAAGAAAGGACTGAGTGTGCTGAGGCGTGGGCAGGCAGAGCCTGTCCCCCTGCCTGGCAGGGAGGGTGCAGGGCAGGAATGCTGTCCCCAACAGCCCTGTCCTCTGCCCCAGCAGCCCCAGGGTGCTTCAGGCCACGCTGGGGGCATCCCGCGGGGCTCTCTGATACACCAAAGCCACTTAATCCCTGCAGGGTGCCTGCTGTGGGGAGAATCCCTGAGCCAGCAGCAGCCGTAGCCCTGGGCTACACTCTGCCTTCCTGTCCACACTGCGTGTGGAAAAACCTGCTGGGCCACACCCGGCTGCATTGCCCAGGCCACAACAGCAGGGTGAGGTCAGGCTGCTTTGTCTCCTCTGCCAACCTGGGGCTTAGAGACTTGTTTCCTTCTGCTCCCGCTGGAACAAAAAAACCCACTCAGGTTTCACGCAGTGGTGAGGAGCTGCCTGAGGCTGCAATGCTGCGGGTGATGAACCTTTCCACCTCTGCCCTGTGCTGTGCCCAAGTGTGGAGGGTTCCAGCTTGCAAGCAGCTGAGAGCAGCCAGCCCCTGGGCTCAGCCTCTCCTCTCCCTCCTTCCCAGGTGATTGTGTGCTTCGGTATCGCCGTGCTGCTCCACCAGTACGTCGGCTTTGCCCTCGTGGCCCTGCTGGTGGAGATCAACTCCATCTTCCTCCACCTGCGGCAGATCCTGCTCATGGCCAACCTGGTGCACACCACCTGCTACCGCCTCAACAGCCTCGTCAACCTGGGTACCTACGTGGTGTTCCGCATCGCCACGCTGGCCTGGATGACCCGCTGGCTCTTCCTCAACCGCCAGAATGTGCCCCCGGCCACCTACGCCGTGGGCACGGTGGGCATGGCAATCATGACGCCCATGAACGTCATCCTCTTCTACCGCCTGCTGCGCAGTGACTTCTTCAAATCCAGCCGGGACGTGCAGCGGGGGAAGGAGGAATAGCCCCCTCCCCTGCGAGGGGGAGCAGTTCCAAACCCACGGAGCGAGTGGAGGGTGAATTTGCAGGGAGGGTCTGCACTAACAGAGAATCCAGGCTTTTCTTGTGGCTCAAGATCCTGGGCCCTGCACAGCAGAGGAGGTGCTCACGGACCAGGCACTGCGGCTCTGCTCCCCAAACACCTTTGGATGATGTGGTTGGACAGTTGGGAGCTGCTCGGAGAAGACTCGACAGCTCCTGCAGCTCCCTGAGGCACCACTGAGAGGAGAAGGGGGCAGAGCAGCTCTGTTTCCCCACTGTTCTTCCAGACATTCCAACACCACGGGGTGTTCCCAACCCCCCTGGTGCTGCAGCCCCCAGCATCCCATCGGCCACACTGTGTCCTCCGTGGCATTTCCCATGGGAACAGCACCAGCCCAGGCAGGCTCCAAGGCGATGGTGAGCAAAAACCAAACCCTGCACTGATGAGCCCTCCCCAAGGACTCTGTCCCAGGCTGAGACCTGCTGCCCACTGTGGGGTCCAGGTCTGGGGACAGCCCCAACCTCTCCTGACAACTGGAGCTTTTTTTCACATTGTTTTGTCCCCAGATCATTTAAGTGCCCATAAATGAGTGTGGGAGAGCATGAGTGGCTGGCAGGAAGATCTGTGTAATGGTCACTCCCCACAGATGTGGGGTTTTCAGGCACCTTTTAGGATTCAGGCACCTGTCAGGAAGGACAAGTTGTGCTGCAGAGCCCAGTGTAACGCTCTCACTCGGCAGCAAAGGCTCTTACTAACACGAGCTTTTAATAAATGGCTGCAAATGAAATGGCTTGAGGGGAAGGGACTGAGAGGGGACAAAAGGACTCAGCATCCCCAGCCCACTCTGGGGGTGTCACTGCTTAGCACAGCCCTCACCCTGTGTCTCCCTGCCATGGAGTGAAAATACACTGTACACTGGCACACTCTACCTCTCTTGTTGGCTTTTTTTTTCTCCCACTCCTCTCCTTTCTGGAGGAAGATGAAGATTTTTAAAATGTATTTTACTGCACATTTCCTGTTCCCCAGCAGCCCAGCACAATATATGTAACAATATCAACCCACTTGGAGTTACGTGTACCAGTCTGGAGAAATCCACTGGGTCGGTCACGTTTCCTTTGTGTGGCAAATGAGCTTTAACACAAAATCTCTCATTTGGTTTGAAGAGCTTGGGGACAGGCAGGAACGAGGCTCAGAGAGGGTGGCATGGGTTTTGAGGAGGGAGACACATTCCTGCTGGGCAGGGAAAGATGAGTGATCCGTGGGCAGTGGGAGGCTGGAGACAATGCGTGGCCAAAGCCGCTTACGTTTCTATTTGTGGAGAGCAGGGAAGCTTCCAGGTGCTGGGGACACCTACTCCAGGTTTGGGGTTGTCACTTCAAGTGGTGTCACCTCCCAGCTGGAGCAGAACTGTCACCCAGGGCTTTCTCTTTAGTTTGACCCGTGTATTCCCAGTTTTCCAGGAGGTGATCCCTGCCCTTAGCACAGCCTCTGCATCTGCTAAAAACGCTGCCTCTGCCCACACCCAGAATATTTCTCAAGGACTGGATTGTGTTCCCACATTCCTGCTGTCAATGGATGTCCTGTAGCCCGGGCATGTGGGGTTGGGGGCCAGGGGAGCCTGTTTTGGGCACCTCTTAATCCACCGTGATTTTCCCACAGGGCTAACAGAGGATAAGCAGTGGCTTTGCAGGTCACTGAGGTTGGACGTGGGGATGCCCTTTGCTTGTCCATCCCGATGAACAGTGCCACAGCCTTGGCTTGAAGGATTTTGGGAAGGACTCACCCCTCTATTCCCACCGTATGGGGGACCACAGGGCTAGAATAAGCATTTCCATCAGGGAATTAATTGCTGGGAGGAACCCCCAGTCTACCACCCACTCACCCTCCCTTCAGCCCCATCCCACGAGCCAATATCCCTCCAGAACAAACCCTTCTCCCCATGGGAGCCCCTACCCTGGCAAAACCCTAAGACAAGTGGCTGCCCAGCTGCTGAGCGGCCGTGACAACACATTGAACCCACTTACAGTGAGCTGGACGTCGCGTTTTCACAGATGCTGCGCAAGAACTGAGGGCTGGGCTCCTGGAGGGAGGCAGGAAGGGGGCAAACAGGTGGGTGACTACAAGCTGGGCGATTAGGGGCCATGGTATGGCCATGGGGGCAGTGCTGGGGGTGAGGCATCACTGAGGAGCAGCATCCCCCTACCTGCCTGGGGCACGGGGGCTGGCTGAGATGGGCTCAGCCCCACCGAGGGGATGTACAGGCGCCGTGGGGGATGTCCCCACGCTGCTCCAGAGGGGACATCACCGGGATGTGGCCACGATGTCCCCTGAGGGCTCCCTGAAGGTCCCCCCGCCCCGGGGCGCCCCCTACCGCCGGCGCGGAGCGAGCTGCGCCAGGCGCTGTCCAATCAGAGGCCGCGCTGCGCCTGGCGCTGCCCAATCAGAGCCCGCTCCGCGCCGTCACCGCCTCCCCTCTCCGCCAATCGAAAGCAGCGAAGGGCGGGACCGGAGAAAGCGGGACGCCGTACCGGAAGTGTGCGCCAGATACAACTGCCTCTTCTCTTCCGCCCTCAGTCCCTCCCCGCCCCTCCTCCGAGTTCTGATAGGTTGTTCCTTCTGTCTGTCAAACTGCCTGAAAGCTGATTGGACAGGCTGTGCCGCGCGTCCCGCCTACATCCGGGTCTCGCAGGCGGCGGCGGCGCGGGGTCGCCATTGTGGTGGGGGAGCGCGGGGGTCGCGGCCGCTGGTGAGGGCGAGCGGGGAGCGGCGGGGCCGGGGTGGGACCGGGCCGGGCGGCGGTGGCGGGGAAGCGACCGGCAGCGGCCTCGGCGTGGTCCCGTAGCTCGCCCTGAGCCCCTCTCCACGCTCTCCGCAGGTGCGTCGCCATGGCTGCCGTGTTCCCGTACCGCGGCGGCTGCGCCCCGGTGCCCAACCCGCTGGCGCCGCTGCCCGACTACATGTCCGAGGAGAAGCTGCAGGAGAAAGGTGGGTACGGCCCCGGCCCCCCGCATCCTCCGCGGGGAACAGGGCCTGACCCGCCGCCTCTGTGTCCCCGCAGCCCGCAAGTGGCAGCAGCTGCAGGCCAAGCGCTATGCGGAGAAGAGGAAATTCGGCTTCGTGGACGCGCAGAAGGAGGACATGCCCCCCGAGCATGTCCGCAAAATCATCCGCGACCACGGAGACATGACCAATAGGAAGTTCCGGCACGACAAGCGCGTCTACCTGGGGTAAGGGACCCCCGGTGTGTGACAGAGAGGAGCTGAGGGGATCGGCCTCTGCTGCCTTGATAACTTTTGAAGGGAGAGACCCTTCTCCAAAGGGCTCTCTGTGTCTATTGTATCTCGGTGGAGATGCCTTGAGCTATCAGGGCAGAGGAGGATCAGTAAAAAGAGTTGTTGCTTTGAATTAGTGAGAAAAAACATTACCCTGCAAAACACGTTGGCTTAGAAGAAGTTGGAGAGAATATGAAATAGCCAGCATATGTTTTTTGCAAGATTGAAAAGCATCCTGAGCGCTTCTTTGCTGTTTGGGAGTAGAGGGCTGTTTAATGCATGTCGTGGTCTGTTGCACTAACTTACCATCATCCATAAAAACTCCAGAAACTCACTTAAAATCCTCAGTTTTTGTTTGTAACATTCGTGAAAGCCAAATCAGTAGAAAACTTTTTGATAGTACAAAGGTAGAGTGAGAAGTTCGTGGATTTGCCTTTTGAACAGGTCAGATGAGCAGCTCTCAGGAGGGAAAACTGGGAGGTCGTTGTGCTTGTGGCAGGTGGTTGGCTGTCCTTGAGATCCATTCCAGTGTGGTTTTCCTTGCTTTGTGGTTGCAGTGCTCTGAAGTACATGCCTCACGCTGTGCTGAAGCTCCTGGAGAACATGCCCATGCCCTGGGAGCAAATCCGAGACGTCCCCGTCCTGTACCACATCACCGGTGCCATCTCCTTTGTCAACGAGATCCCCTGGGTCATCGAGCCTGTCTACATTGCCCAGTGGGGGTAGGTACCTTCTGCTTCATCCATGTGGGGCAAACCCTTGTGCACCCACCATAAAAATCCATTTTTAACCTCCCCCTGGTTTCCTGCAGGTCCATGTGGATTATGATGAGGCGGGAGAAGAGGGACAGGCGTCACTTCAAGAGGATGAGGTTCCCCCCGTTTGATGATGAAGAGCCCCCTCTGGATTATGCTGATAACATCCTGGATGTGGAGCCCCTGGAAGCCATTCAGCTGGAGCTGGATCCAGAGGAGGATGCCCCTGTGCTGGACTGGTTCTATGACCACCAGCCTCTGAAAGACAACAGGAAGTACGTGGCTGTGGTGGCACAATTCACTGGGAGAAAAAACAAACAGTGCATTAATTACCTGTGCAGAACAGTGTGTAACCTTTGTGTGATGTTGGTGGGAAGAACCTTCGCTCAAGGGTGGGAGGGAAACCTCGTTGTTGGAAAGCTGCATTTCTTGCCTGCAGGTTGCTCAGAGAAGCCGTGGCTGCCCCATCCCTGAAAATATTCAAGGTCAGGTTGGATAGGGCTCTGAGCAACCTGGGTTAGTGGAGAGTGAAAGGGTTTAAATAAGATGAGCTTTAAGGTTGCTTCCAACCCAAACCATTCTGGGATTCTATGATTCTGCAAGGCTCCTCTGTCCAGGAGGGCTGTTGCCCACTTGCCTGCTAAAACTGATGTTTCTGACCATGCTGTAAAGGTGACAGCTTGGATTGTTCAGCTGGAATTTGAAACTGATATTTGCTAAAGGTGCACAGATGTTCTGTGTCAGTTTGGACACAGAGGGGGAGAGAAACTGGAGCAGCCAACATTTTCTGCACAGGAGGAGTCCAGAGTGGTCTTTGAGAGCTGCAGCCTTTCTTTCAGCCTAGCAACACCCATGTCCTTGATGAGTGATGTGTGGCAAAAGGTGTTTGGTTATTCCTGGTCTTTTGGTTGTCCTGTGGCTGTGTCTGGAGTGTCCATGCCCTGTCCTTCCCAGGTATGTGAACGGCTCCACGTACCAGCGCTGGCAGTTCACCCTGCCCATGATGTCCACCCTGTACCGCCTGGCCAACCAGCTGCTCACTGACCTGGTGGATGACAACTACTTCTACCTGTTTGACCTGAAAGCGTTCTTCACCTCCAAGGCACTGAACATGGCCATTCCTGGAGGGCCCAAGTTTGAGCCTCTTGTCAGAGACATCAATCTTCAGTAAGTGTTGGGTTTAGGAGAGAGGATAAATGGTTATTTAGGAAAGGGCTGGTAGCATGTTTTTAGGCACAGATGTTTGCCTCTCTCATCTGAATGCTTGTATAACAATTTCTTGTCTCATTTAAGGGATGAAGACTGGAATGAATTTAATGACATCAACAAAATCATCATCAGGCAACCCATCAGGACAGAGTACAAAATCGCTTTCCCCTACCTGTACAACAACCTGCCACACCATGTCCACCTCACCTGGTGAGTGCAGCAGCCTCCAGAGGCAGGAGAGGAGGGGAAAGAGAGGAGGGAAAGACTGTCAGAGGCTCTAATGCATCATTTTTGTTGCAGGTATCATACTCCAAACGTTGTTTTCATTAAAACAGAGGATCCTGACCTCCCAGCTTTTTACTTTGATCCTCTCATCAACCCCATTTCACACAGACATTCTGTCAAGGTGGGTCACTGGCTTTACTGTGGTACAGCCTATGTCTGGAAGTAGGGAGCTTTAGTATCTTGCTTCTGATAGCAGCACACAAACATAGATATTTCAGCAGAAGGGACAAAGCCTTTGACAAAAAATTCCACAGTTGTTGTTTTAGTGTTTTTTCTGCTTCTGGAGTTGCACAAAGTTGTGTCCCTTGGTTTATGTAGGATAAAGCCCAATGCCAAGTTAATAATAATGATGATAATAATGATAATCTGTTTTCTGACAGATTATTTATCTGGTTGCCCTTGGTGTATTCATGGAGCTGACATCTCCCTGAAGTTCCCTCTATAAGACCTAACTCAGGGTTTAGTAGCCACAGTTTGCCTTGTTGAGTGCTTTTTATTTCTCTCATACTCAGTGCAGCCACACTTCTTCCATGAGAACAAAGAGATGATTTTTTAACTTGCTTAACTCAGAAACTGAGCTGAAGGAAACATTTTGTGGGGTGCTTCTGTATTCCAGAGCCAGGAACCGCTGCCTGATGACGACGAAGAGTTTGAGTTGCCAGAGTTTGTGGAACCTTTCCTGAAGGATACCCCTCTCTACACTGACAACACAGCCAATGGCATTGCCTTGCTGTGGGCCCCACGACCCTTCAACTTGAGGTCTGGCAGGACCCGAAGAGCTCTCGACATCCCACTGGTGAAGAACTGGTGAGTTCTGTCCTGGGGGAAGGGCTGATCTAGTGATGCTGACATTATTACCTTGTTATAATGAAATAAAGACATCATGGTGACTGTTTTCTAGAGATGTTAGGAGAGTTTTTGGAGTTTCCTCTAAGGAATGTGAGGTAGCTGAAGCACTGAAGTGTGGTTTATCCGTAGGTACCGCGAGCACTGCCCAGCAGGACAACCAGTCAAGGTGAGAGTCTCCTACCAGAAGCTCCTGAAGTACTATGTCCTGAATGCACTCAAACACAGACCTCCCAAGGCCCAGAAGAAGAGGTGAGTGGGCTCTGTTCAGTGGGGAACTGCTGATCTGTGTAGGGCATTCAGCTGATGGTGCTCTCTGCTCTCTCCAGGTACCTGTTCCGCTCCTTCAAGGCTACCAAGTTTTTCCAGTCGACCAAGCTGGACTGGGTGGAAGTCGGCCTGCAGGTGTGTCGCCAGGGCTACAACATGCTGAACTTGCTGATCCACAGAAAGAACTTGAATTACCTTCACTTGGATTACAACTTCAACCTGAAGCCCGTGAAGACCCTCACCACAAAGGTATCAGTCCATGTGCTGTTGTACTCAAAGCAGAGCTTACCTGAAGATCATTGTGTAGCCAGTGTGGAAAGACAGGCCACAGTGTCTCAGCTGCTCAGTTGTTGTACAGACTGCCCAAATTGGGGTTATTTCACTCTTCTGTGACATTGCTGCATAAATTCTGGCCATTTTGTCTACCCAGGAAAGAAAAAAATCCCGTTTTGGCAACGCTTTCCATCTGTGCCGAGAGGTCCTGCGGCTGACTAAGCTGGTGGTGGACAGCCACGTCCAGTACAGACTGGGAAATGTGGATGCATTTCAGGTAGGCTCTTTTGGTTTTTTTATTTTAGTGTGGTAAGAGGCAGCTGAGAGAAGTATTGGAATTTCTTATATGGGAAACAGCATCTATGGGAGGCACAAAGTGGCTGAATGTTGCGGTGTTGTGGAGAACAGGGGAAACAATGAAAATATGCAGCACTGTTTGAAATTCTGCTTTTGTATTAGTTAATAAGAATTGATCATTGTATGAGGCAGCATTAGGAACTTTGTGTGGCCTGATGCACTCTGTACAATAAACCTGGCTGCTGGGGGTGATGTCTGAGGTGTTGATTGTTGTCCCTGACTGTGTTCCATGTCTCAGCTGGCAGATGGCCTGCAGTACATCTTTGCCCACGTGGGTCAGCTCACGGGGATGTACCGGTACAAATACAAACTGATGAGGCAGATTCGAATGTGCAAGGACCTGAAACATCTCATCTACTACAGGTTTAACACAGTGAGTTCCACTTTTCCATGTGATACTGACCCCGTGTAAACTGAGGAACAGGGGAGGGATTCTGGAATGTCAATAAATGACCTGCTCTTACCGTGTCTCTGTTCTTCCAGGGGCCTGTGGGCAAAGGTCCTGGCTGTGGTTTCTGGGCTCCAGGCTGGAGAGTGTGGCTGTTCTTCATGAGAGGCATCACCCCGCTGCTGGAACGCTGGCTGGGGAATCTGCTGGCCAGGCAGTTTGAAGGTCAGCACCCTGTAAATCCTGCGTGTGGGAGGAGTGTGTTATAAAGATTAATACAGTTTACTTGCCAGCCAGTTTCCTGTTCACACTGGTGGTCTTTATCCATGCCAACCCCAAGAGCTATCGATCGGTTTGGAGTTCTTACAAGATCTGTGCCCCCAGAACAGATTCTCAATGAAAGTGGGGTTCCCTGCTCCACAGCCACTTAATCATCTACTCCAGACTCATGGCAGTGTAATTTCTCCAGACACCCTGCACCTCGCTGCACTCCTGAATCAGGAAGAAGGAGAATCACTGCCCAGTGGTGTCAGAATTCCTGAAGGGCTTTGCTTTTTCCAGGCCGTCACTCGAAGGGTGTCGCGAAGACCGTCACGAAGCAGCGCGTGGAGTCTCACTTTGACCTGGAGCTCAGGGCAGCTGTGATGCACGACATCCTGGACATGATGCCGGAAGGGATCAAACAGAACAAAGCCAGAACCATCCTGCAGCACCTGAGTGAGGCTTGGCGGTGCTGGAAGGCCAACATTCCCTGGAAGGTGAATCTCTGGCTTGGCCTTTAGGTTCAATTTTAGCATCTCCCAGGTGGAGCTGCTCTTGGGCAGGTTCCTACTCGTGCTTCTCTCAAGTTCCTGTCTGTCCCCAGGTGCCAGGGCTGCCAACTCCTATTGAGAACATGATCTTGAGGTATGTGAAGGCCAAAGCTGACTGGTGGACAAATACAGCACACTACAACCGGGAGCGGATCCGCCGGGGAGCCACTGTCGACAAAACTGTCTGTAAGAAGAACCTGGGCAGGCTGACCAGACTCTACCTGAAAGCTGAGCAGGAACGGCAGCACAATTACCTGAAGGTACTTCTGTCCTCCCTGAAGTTGCCCAAATTAATGCTGTTTTCATAGGGAAGCTTTCACTGATTAATTCTGGTGGTGTGGTTCTGCAGGATGGGCCTTACATCACTGCAGAAGAGGCCGTTGCTGTGTACACAACCACAGTGCACTGGCTGGAGAGCAGGAGGTTCTCCCCCATTCCCTTCCCCCCACTGTCCTACAAGCACGATACCAAGTTGCTGATCTTAGCCCTGGAGAGGCTGAAGGAAGCTTACAGGTAAGCAGTGGGAAATGATCTTGATTTCCAGGGGCACTGAAAAGGCTTCTGTTTTGTTATCCATTGTTCCTGTGATTAACTACAGTGCAAAAGTTACCCTGGTAGACTGGTAAAGCTGTTGGTTTTGGTACTGCCAACTTAACTGGGAGTGCTTATTGAGTCTGTCACTTGGGCAAAACCACTGCCATGCTTGTAAGTTAGGGGATGTGGATTGTGAAGAATTACAGGTTGAACATTATCATTCATCAGTTTAATGCAGTGGTCATTAGGCTGTTCCTGTGCACGTGCTGAGCTGTTCTCCCTTGTTTTCAGTGTGAAATCACGCTTGAATCAGTCACAGAGAGAGGAGCTGGGCTTGATTGAGCAGGCTTATGATAATCCCCACGAAGCTCTGTCCAGAATCAAGCGACATCTGTTGACTCAGAGAGCCTTCAAGGAGGTGAGTGAAAGCCTGGTGAAAGCCCAGCCATGTTATGCTGTATTCAGAAGCTGAACAGCACAAAAACTTTGTGTTTTCTCTCAACTGTCAGCATCAGTTTTTCCCCCTCTTTTTTCTTTTAAGGTGGGAATTGAGTTCATGGATCTCTACAGCCACTTGGTCCCTGTTTATGATGTTGAGCCCCTGGAGAAGATCACAGATGCTTATCTGGATCAGTACCTGTGGTATGAAGCTGATAAGCGAAGGCTCTTCCCTCCTTGGATCAAACCTGCTGACACTGAACCACCCCCACTGCTGGTGTACAAGTGGTGCCAAGGTCAGTGGGCTCTTGGATTCCATGCAAAAATGGTTTTTCCTATTGGGGAACTTGTGTCCTATGAGTCTCCTTGGGAGCTGAATTTTTGTATTTGCAATTTGCAGTCAATAATTACAATCAGAGATGTGTTTTGTGGGTTAATACCTGTGCATATACTGGAGGAGGACGACATGCACAGCATTTATGGTTGATTACAGTTTTCCTCCCATTTCTGGATAGACTGGAAGATCCAGACTCTGAAAAGTCAGACATTGCAGGACTTGTGTTGTGTTCCTGTGCCCAGGGGCTGCTTCTATGCTCTGATGTGTCAGATAACACAACATTGTTTGTTCCCTCAGGCATTAACAACCTGCAGGATGTTTGGGAAACCAGTGAAGGGGAGTGCAACGTGATGCTGGAATCTCGCTTTGAAAAGATGTACGAGAAGATTGACCTGACCTTGCTCAACAGGCTGCTGCGTCTCATCGTTGATCACAACATTGCTGACTACATGACAGCCAAGAACAACGTGGTCATCAACTACAAGGTGATGGCTGCTGTCAGGAAAGGGGGTTTGTGGTAAAAGGGACCCATGGGGGAGGAGGTTTTGGACCCGTGGCAGAGAAGGAACACAAGCTTTGCCAGGGAAAAGTGATGAGGGAGTAAAAAACCCCTTCTGGGTCCTGCTGAGAACAGCTGCTCAGGTGAAAGGGTTCTGATGTGTTGTGATGTGTTTTCTCACCATTCCCTTTCATCTCCTCAGGATATGAATCACACAAACTCCTACGGGATTATTCGTGGGCTGCAGTTTGCTTCCTTCATTGTCCAGTACTATGGGCTCGTGATGGACCTGCTGGTGCTGGGCCTGCACAGGGCCAGTGAAATGGCTGGGCCTCCCCAGATGCCAAATGACTTCCTCAGCTTCCAGGACATTGCCACCGAGGTGGCCCATCCCATTCGCCTCTTCTGCAGATACATTGACAGGATTCACATCTTCTTCAGGTGAGATCTCTGGGGCCCTGCTTTCCTCAAGTGAGCACAAAGGAAAGGGAGAATTAAAAGGAAAGCTCCTGCTCCTGGCTTTTGTTCCCTCTGCTGTTGAAGATCAGGAATACTTGAATTGACAGATGTCCATGTCCACATGCCTCCTCTTGTTTTCTCAATTCACTTTTCTGCAGCTTCACTGGACCAACAGAAACACAAAAATGTCAAGAGCTCAGTTGTTTAGGGACTTGGTGAATTAGAGACTGGTAAAATAAGCCTTTTCTGTCTCTTCATGGCAAGATAACCCAAACCCTGAGTTGCTCTGTGCTAATGGAATTCCCCCCTTCATTGTGAGGATATAAAAATGGGATAGTTGCCTTCAAACAGGCTGACAAACACCTTTTCCTGATTAAATCCTTATCTTTGTGGCCAGACTTGTGATGATAAGTCAGCCATGTAATTCCAGATCCTCTTCTGTGCATTCCCAGGTTTACAGCTGACGAGGCAAGAGACCTGATCCAGCGGTACCTGACAGAGCACCCAGACCCCAACAACGAGAACATTGTGGGCTACAACAACAAGAAGTGCTGGCCCCGGGACGCTCGGATGCGCCTCATGAAGCACGACGTGAACCTGTAAGTGCTGCAGCTGGGAAAGAAGAAGTGGTAGGAAAAAGGGGAAAATAATTTGTAGTAAATAAGTGTTGGAGACTGATAGGTGCTCAGGATGAAGTGTGAGAAGTGAGGGATCTGTGCTGATGTCCTAGGGTGATTTTATGTTTTTTATGCTATGTATTCCATATGCCTGTGTGCACCCTGCTTGTTAAATAAACAGTTTTTTCTGCTTTTTTCCAAGGAAATCTTTCCCAAGCCAGCTGGGGGAGGGGCTGCTGAAATCTGCTTTCCAGAGGAGACCTCCCTTCGGAGGTTCCTCCCAAAATTTGCCCTAAACCAGCACAGCTGAAATCCTGAAACATGAGGGAAGCTCTGAGAACTCACCCAGTTGTTATTTGGGTAAATTTTTGCGTGTCACTGTGCACATGTTGTTTTCCAGTGGCCGTGCCGTGTTCTGGGACATCAAGAACCGTTTGCCCCGCTCGGTGACCACGGTGCAGTGGGAGAACAGCTTCGTGTCCGTGTACAGCAAGGACAACCCCAACCTGCTGTTCAACATGTGCGGCTTCGAGTGCCGCATCCTGCCCAAGTGCCGCACCAGCTACGAGGAGTTCACCCACAAGGACGGGGTCTGGAACCTGCAGAACGAGGTGGGCTGGGAGAGCAATCCCTGCCTGGGCTTTTCATGTTTTGGAGAGGGGCTCCCGGGAGGGAACTGATGGCTCTGTGCTCTTTAGGTCACCAAGGAGCGCACGGCTCAGTGCTTCCTGCGCGTGGATGATGAGTCTATGCAGAGGTTTCACAACAGAGTGAGGCAGATCCTCATGGCCTCTGGCTCCACAACCTTCACCAAGGTAAGAGGGGAGGGAGATTTATGACAGAGCTTTCTGCAGATGCTTGGGGAACGGGCTGGGAGCTGATCCTTTCCTTTCCTTTCTAGATTGTCAACAAATGGAATACAGCTCTGATTGGCTTGATGACTTATTTCCGGGAAGCTGTTGTAAATACTCAGGAGCTGCTTGATTTGCTGGTGAAGTGTGAGAATAAAATCCAGACTCGGATCAAGATCGGCCTGAATTCCAAAATGCCCAGCCGTTTTCCTCCTGTGGTGTTCTACACCCCTAAGGAGCTGGGAGGGCTGGGCATGCTTTCCATGGGCCATGTTCTCATCCCTCAGTCTGACCTGAGGTGAGTTGTGCTGCTCTAATTCCTGCATGGCTTGAGTGTTCTCTTAGATGCTCTTTCCCCTAAAAATATTCCAAGGGTGTTAAACCACACAATGGTGCAGAGCTGTGTTGCCTTACAGTAGCTCATGACAGTGATCAGGGAAGTCCCAATTCCTCCTACCTCATTCTTGTGCCTCTTTGCCTCCAGGTGGTCCAAGCAGACAGATGTTGGCATCACTCACTTCCGCTCAGGAATGAGTCATGAGGAGGACCAGCTCATCCCAAACCTGTATCGTTACATCCAGCCATGGGAGAGTGAATTCATTGACTCCCAGAGGGTGTGGGCAGAGTATGCCCTGAAACGACAAGAAGCTATAGCCCAGAACAGGTGTGTGTCCATGTGTGGGAGCACAGGCAGCAGTGGGAAGTTTTATGCTGTCTAGGGATTTTGGAGACCTTGCTGGCCCTGTGGTACCTGCAGAGCTGTTCCCTTACCTCTGGAGGAGGTGAGGACTCTGCAGGCAGAAAGTGCCACCCTTAAAGGAAAATGGTATGGCCATCAGGAGAAGCTGGCATCAGACCCATTTGCAGTTCTGTGCACTTTCAAGGGCTTTTTCTTTTGCCTGTTTGGTATCACTGTGTTCACAGTGATGGCTGCAAACACACTGCTGAGTGTTTGACATTTTAGTGTCCCCTGTCAGCCCTGAGCTCTGTGTAATTTCTGTGATCTCATCAGCTGAACTACTCAATAATGCATTGCCGTAAATTGGAGGTGACCAAGTGTGGGGATCTTTCTTCTTCAGGCGTCTGACACTGGAGGATCTGGAGGACTCCTGGGACAGGGGAATTCCTCGTATCAACACCCTTTTCCAGAAGGACAGGCATACCCTGGCTTATGATAAAGGCTGGAGAGTCAGGACTGACTTCAAACAGTATCAGGTACTGACTGGGAAGTTTTCTTCACCTGGGTGTGAGGTTCAGATACCTGTTCCACCCAAAATCCTTTCACCTTGCGTTATTGCAGGTGCACTTCTGTCTGTCTGCTGCAGGAAAAATTCACAGCCTTGTGTTGGGACTGCTAGAGGCTGTTGGGAACCAAATGCTCCAGAATTTGTAGCTATCCACTTGTGAAGCATTTGGATAGGTTGCAGTGCATTGGGGAAAACCACAATAAGCACAACTACATACTAAGAAATCAGTTCTGGAGAGAGAAAAGATAGGATCCCAAAACAAACATTTCAAAATACTAATAACACCAGAAAAATATATTTAAAGCCTCTGCTGATACCTCTGTAGAATTCTAATCCCTGAAAGATAAAAATATCACCTGAGATTCCACCCAGTGTGAATTTCATAGCAGTACAGACAGAACCTGTGCTGTAGGTGAGCTGTGTGCTCCAGCACTGAGGCCATGAGGCTTTTTACCTGTTCCCTGACATCATGGTGATGCTGATTCCCACACTGAGTGCAGCCAGGTGCCCTGATGTGCTCCCTGTTGTCTCCAGGTGCTGAAGCAGAACCCGTTCTGGTGGACACACCAGCGCCACGATGGCAAACTCTGGAACCTGAACAATTACCGCACGGACATGATCCAGGCGCTGGGCGGCGTGGAAGGGATCCTGGAGCACACTCTCTTCAAGGGCACTTACTTCCCCACCTGGGAGGGTCTCTTCTGGTAAGAGGAACTTGGATGTGGGCCCTGGGCTCAGGCTCTGGTGACTGAGTTTCTACTGGTTTCCTGTGGTCACTTGAGAACATTTTGTAGTTCAGTTGTGAGGGCACCTGGGAGGGGGCTACAGCTGAACTTCTTGCAAATCCCTGG
Source organism: Orthonyx spaldingii (assembly GCA_013397795.1). Taxonomy (NCBI): domain Eukaryota; kingdom Metazoa; phylum Chordata; class Aves; order Passeriformes; family Orthonychidae; genus Orthonyx; species Orthonyx spaldingii. The sequence continues at coordinate 884,413 of VZTJ01000926.1, read as the reverse complement.
GAATTTCTTGGCATGAAACAACCCTTCCAGCTCCTGACTGATCCCTGGCTCTGTTATAAGTGACACGTGAGGGACATCTCATGCAATTGAATCTAATGCAATTGGTGGTCTCCCCTTCCTAGGGAGAAGGCCAGTGGCTTTGAGGAGTCCATGAAGTGGAAGAAGCTGACAAATGCCCAAAGGTCGGGTTTGAACCAAATTCCAAACAGAAGATTCACTCTCTGGTGGTCTCCTACCATTAACAGAGCCAATGTAAGTACCTGGTGTTTGTCCCTTTAGGAACTTCCATGGAGTCAAGAGCAGTTAATTGATGTAATTAATTCTCAGAACATCTCTTACAGAGTTACTAAACCTCCTGAACAGGAGATGCTCCATTTTTTTAGACCTCCTCAGTTGTGCTGTTGTGTGTAATCATAGCTGCTTTTCCTTTGCAGGTGTATGTTGGCTTCCAGGTGCAGCTGGATTTGACAGGGATCTTCATGCATGGCAAGATCCCCACGCTGAAGATTTCCCTCATCCAGATTTTCCGAGCTCACTTGTGGCAGAAGATCCATGAGAGCATCGTCATGGATTTGTGTCAGGTGAGCAGGGTTGGCTTGGTTTGTTTCTGTGCCCTTTTGGAGCAGGACCAGTCCTGCTTCAGCAATTTGGCAGAGAAAGGGAGGAAACAGAAAATGGGATTTTCCTGGCTGCCTCAGTGTTGAGGACAGATTCCTTCTCTGGGTTGCTCGAACACAGTTCATCTTTGATTGCCTTTTCCCCAGGTGTTTGATCAAGAGCTGGATGCTCTGGAGATTGAGACAGTGCAGAAAGAGACAATCCATCCCAGGAAGTCCTACAAGATGAACTCCTCGTGTGCAGATATCCTGCTCTTTGCTTCCTACAAGTGGAATGTGTCACGTCCATCGTTGCTGGCAGATTCCAAGTGAGTTTCCCTTTTCCCCTCTCCTCAGTATCCCTGCAGAGCAGAGCTGCTGAGCCTGTCATCTAGAGCCTCTGTGTCCCTTGGGCATCTGGGGTTTGTTTTCTTTGTCCAGCAAAGCACAGGGTTTGTGTGGTAGGTGGTTGCAGCACCTCCTGGCACTGCCTGCTGCAGAACACCAAGACCGCCTTTGCTCCTGTTCTCTCCTCTGGGTCAACTTTTCCCTGAGCTGTTGAAGGTTCTTCTGGAAACTCCACAAAGCTGAGCTGGCTCAGGGCCAGAATCTGGAGTGAATTCTCACTGAATCCTCCTTACCAGACAGTCCCTGGGGGGAGATGACCCTCGTGGTTACACAGCAGTGGACTCAGAGTCCCTTTCCAGGGTGGAGTGTGGATGTGAGCTGGCTGCAGTGTCCATGCTTGGTGACAATTACTGCAGGAGAGTTTTGTGCAGGATGAGCTTGTTGTGGCTTGCTCTCTTCTCAGGGATGTGATGGACAGCACCACCACCCAGAAGTACTGGATTGACATCCAGCTGCGCTGGGGCGACTACGATTCCCACGACATCGAGCGCTACGCCAGGGCCAAGTTCCTGGACTACACCACAGACAACATGAGCATCTACCCCTCTCCCACTGGGGTGCTCATTGCCATTGATCTGGCCTACAACCTGCACAGGTGAGAGCTGCACCGTCTGTGCTTTTGTTGGTAGGTTTGTGACTGGTGGTTTGTGGGTGTTGTCTCAGTGCATCTGCAGACCGGGTTGTGTTCCAGGCAGGAGGATCAGGGGAGAAGGCAGAAGCTGGAGATGTGCAGTCAGTGGGATAAGGCATCTCAGGTTGCCCAGTTTTGCTCAACAGTAGTGGTTCAGTTCCCCCAGTTCATTAATAATTTGTTTCTTAGGATATTTCTGTCAGGCTGTTCTTGGAGCTGAAGGACAGGCCTTGTTTCAAGGCCCCTACGAGTGGGAAGAGCTATTTCTCACTGGAAACTAGAGGGAAAGTCAGAAATCAGTTCTCCAATGTGTTTGTTAGAGAAGGTGAAGCTTTCCTGGGACTGCAGTGTATGTGTGCTGTGGCTTCCCACTGAGGAGGTGTAGGGAAAAGCCACAGGTGACCAACTCCCAGGGACATTACAGGAGTCACACTGTAGTACAAAGCTGTATTTTCAGCAGGTAGAAGGGGGTCTGGCTGCTGCATGGAAGGGCTTGTGTGGCTGTTGCCTGTTCAGATCTAACGGTAACAACTTGGTCTTCTGTTTGTTTCCTTCTTCAGTGCTTATGGGAACTGGTTCCCTGGGAGCAAACCTCTGATCCAGCAGGCCATGGCCAAGATCATGAAAGCAAACCCTGCCCTGTATGTGCTGAGGGAACGCATCCGCAAGGGGCTGCAGCTCTACTCCTCAGAGCCCACGGAGCCCTACCTGTCCTCCCAGAACTATGGGGAGCTCTTCTCCAACCAGATCATCTGGTTCGTGGATGACACCAACGTGTACAGAGTCACCATCCACAAGGTGAGGCCAGAGGGGTGTCTCAATGGGGTGGAGGTTTCCATGCCTGATGGAAAACTGGGAGCCAACACATGGGCCCAGATGTTTGCAGTGTGCACAGAGCAGCTCTTACATTTCCCACACAGCTCCTGCTCAAAGCACACAGAGAGTTGGCTGTTGTGTAAATGGGTGGGCCCCATTTATCTCCTTACACTTCTCACTCTCACTTGTTTTCTCAGACTTTTGAAGGGAATTTAACCACGAAACCCATCAACGGAGCCATTTTCATCTTCAATCCCAGAACTGGGCAGCTCTTCCTGAAGATCATCCACACATCTGTGTGGGCAGGACAGAAGCGTCTGGGACAGGTAGGGCTTGGGTGTGAGCCAGGGTGGGTCTGACTGCTTGGGACACTCTCTTGAGCAGAAAACATCACAAAGATCTTCACCTTCTTACTTCTTAATGGGTTTGGAGCTCCAGAGTCCAAGTGGTCAGGCAGGCAAGAGCATGGGATATAAAAGGGGAAGAACACAGGCATTGCTGCAGCAAGGATTCCAAGGCTCTGAGGTGTAAAGACCCCACATCATCAAGCAGAGCTTGAGGAACAGTGCTGTGCTCACTGTTACAAAAATCACTCTGCACTTGGCTGTACATCCAGTGCAGTGGGAAAACTCAGGTGGCAAATCCAGGGAGGTGGAGTAGCCAGCTGGTTTTTCCTGAGCCACTCAGGAGTAACTGAGCTCTAGGAATGGGAGCTGCCCTCTGTGATCAGTAAGGAGGAAATGCTGGGCCTTGTCACTGATCTGGAACAAGCCATGAATTCCAGTCGTATTTTTAGAATCTGGTTTGTGTCCCTCTGATTCCCAGAGACATGGAGACACTGTTGGAGAGCAGGGGGATATATTTCTCTGACCCTGCTGTCTTTCTGCAGCTGGCCAAGTGGAAGACTGCTGAAGAAGTGGCTGCCTTGATCCGATCCCTTCCCGTGGAGGAGCAGCCAAAGCAGATCATAGTGACACGGAAGGGCATGCTGGACCCACTGGAGGTAAGGATGCAGATCCTGCTCTGTGAGGATGTGTAGAATCTGTGGGAGATAACAGGACAGTTCTGTGTTCCTGTGATGTTCTGCAGGAGTTGTGAGCTAATTCCTCTTGATAAACTCCAGGTGCACTTGCTGGATTTCCCCAATATTGTGATCAAAGGCTCGGAGTTGCAGCTGCCCTTCCAGGCCTGTCTGAAAGTGGAGAAGTTTGGTGATCTCATCCTGAAGGCCACTGAACCCCAGATGGTTCTCTTCAATCTCTATGATGACTGGCTGAAAACCATCTCTTCCTACACAGTAAGCACAGATGTGTCTCCTGCATTTTGCTTTGCTGCTGATAAATGAGGCAGGAACCAAGGCCTCAGATATCCCTCATGATTTGTTGTTGGGGAGCACTTGGCTCTGAATCTGCCTGGATTTTCCTTTAGATGGATTTCACTGGCAGTTCCCATGTGCCCAGACAGAGGAATGCTGTACTAGGGCCTTGTATATTTAATTTTCTTCCTTCTAACTCCATCTTTGTTTTATCTCCAAGGCATTCTCCCGTCTGATCCTGATTCTCCGGGCGCTGCACGTGAATAACGATCGAGCCAAAGTTATCCTGAAGCCAGACAAGACAACCATCACTGAGCCTCACCACATCTGGCCAACCCTGACAGATGAGGAGTGGATCAAGGTGGAGGTGCAGCTGAAGGATCTCATCCTTGCTGACTATGGCAAGAAGAACAAGTAAGCCACTGTGCAGCTGCCACAATCCTGCCCTAAAGGCTGTGGCCAAGGGCTTTTGTCAATGAATTCTCAGCTTTGTAGGGAATCTGGTTGTTATTAATAACTTTCTGGTAAGGCAGATAAAAATGTCTGCCTCAAATCTTCTCTGATCTGAGCATCATGTGGTTTGGCCCCTCTCTTGTTTAAAAAGTTGTGATTTCATTTTTCGTGGTACCCAGGGTGGATACTCTGAGCTTGTGCCTTGGTGAGAAGGCTCCAAAATGTATTTTGAAATGCCTGACTTGGGTGGATTTTCTCTTCCAGCGTGAACGTTGCATCCCTGACCCAGTCAGAGATCCGAGACATCATCCTGGGCATGGAGATCTCTGCCCCATCTCAGCAGAGGCAGCAGATTGCAGAAATCGAGAAGCAAACCAAGGAGCAGTCGCAGCTGACGGCGACGCAGACCCGCACGGTGAACAAACACGGGGATGAAATCATCACCTCCACCACCAGCAACTACGAAACCCAGACCTTCTCCTCCAAGACTGAGTGGAGGGTCAGGTAGGAAGGCAAGCAGGGGTGGTGGAAAGGGTGTTGGGATGCTGAGGGAGGATCTGTGCCCCCTCTGATCATCGTCCCCTCCTCACAGAGCAATTTCTGCTGCCAACCTCCACCTGCGGACAAACCACATCTACGTCTCATCAGATGACATAAAGGAGACAGGTTACACCTACATTCTTCCCAAAAACGTGTTGAAGAAGTTCATCTGCATCTCAGACCTGCGGGCCCAGGTGAGTGTGCAGGGAGTTTGTTACAGTTGTGCCCCCCTCAAACACGCCAGGGGAAAACTTCTGGTGAAGGGCTGGGAACCTGTTGTTGTTTGTCCCACGTGAATCCTTCTGATGCTCTCCTCAGGAATTAAGGAGTTCCCACTCTCACACAGAGGTCTCTTCTGGCCTCCTAAGGCAGGTGTGTGTTTCAGATTGCAGGTTACCTGTATGGAGTGAGCCCTCCCGACAACCCCCAGGTGAAGGAGATCCGGTGCATTGTGATGGTGCCCCAGTGGGGGACACACCAGACTGTGCACCTCCCAGGGCAGCTGCCACAGCATGAGTATCTCAAGGTGAGTTCAGGTTCAGCTCCCAGGCTGGGTGCAAGGTCAGTAACAGGAACCTGAGGTGGTGGGGCAGCTTCTCTTGGTCTGTTGTAGTTGTAGGACTGAAAGGGCTCAGCCCGAAGCCAATCTGATTTGGATCAAGTGAGGGGGAAACCTGTGATCTCTCTGTCCTTTTTGCCAGGCTTGAACTGGCCTCATTTTAAATGGTTTTGGTTTTTCTCTAAACCACTCTCTTTTTGTCAGGAAATGGAACCTCTGGGATGGATTCACACCCAACCGAACGAGTCCCCTCAGCTCTCACCCCAGGATGTCACCACCCATGCCAAGGTCATGGCTGACAACCCCTCTTGGGATGGGGAGAAGACCATCATCATCACCTGCAGGTGAGGGGCAGGGAGGCTCCTGGTGCCCTTCTGAGGGGGGTGTTGCTGCACTGCTGGGAACTCTCAAAATAAAAGTGGCAGAAAGGGGAGTGTTGGCTCATTTCTGGTTTCCCTGCTGTGCCCCAGCTGAGTCTGACCTGCCTCACGTCTCCTCCATTGCAGTTTCACCCCTGGCTCCTGCACCCTGACAGCCTACAAACTGACCCCGAGCGGCTACGAGTGGGGCCGGCAGAACACGGACAAAGGCAACAACCCCAAGGGTTACCTCCCCTCCCACTACGAGAGGGTGCAGATGCTGCTGTCCGACCGCTTCCTTGGCTTCTTCATGGTCCCAGCACAGGGCTCCTGGAACTACAACTTCATGGGTGAGCTGCCCTGGGAAGGGGAGGGGAAAGGAGGCAGGGTGAGGAGCTTGGGGAGGAGGGAAGAGCTCCCCTTACCCAATCAGAGCAGCTGGCAGGGATACCGGCACTGGGATGTCAGCTCAATGATTTTTTTGGTGGCAAGAGAGGAAGCTGATAGAGAGGAAAAATAGATACCATGTCTGCCTGGATTGTAGTGCATGGTCTATTGCCACTGAAGAATTAATCCCTGTCAGGCAGAAGAGATAATGAAAATGCAAGAGAGAAGCTGTTCCCAGGAGGGAGGTCCTGGTATCATGAACACCGCGGGCAGCTGGAGAAGGGGTCAGGAATGAGAGTGACAGAACACTCGACTAGCAGAAAGGGAATGCAAATCTCCTGAGAGGGGAACCCAAAGAGGGGTGATTTTTGTGGGTTTAGAACTCTCTCTCCTGGCATGGAAATGAGCACAGAAGGGTGGAGAGCTTTGTTGGGTGACGCTCTCTCTCTTCCAGGTGTCCGCCACGACCCCAACATGAAGTACGAGCTGCAGCTCGCCAACCCCAAGGAGTTTTACCACGAGGTCCATCGCCCCTCTCACTTCCTCAACTTCGCGCTGCTGCAGGAGGGGGAGGTTTACTCCGCCGACCGCGAGGATCTCTACGCCTAATCCTGCCCCTCTTAGTACTGTTGATATTCAACAGCGTGTTCGTGTCCCCCCCTCCACTATCCCCCGCTCGCCCCCCTCACCCCGCGCGTTGTTGTTGTTGTTGTTTCCCCACTT
>VZTJ01000926.1:860332-876892 GCA_013397795.1 Orthonyx spaldingii | reverse complement strand
TCCCAGAGGATGGCTGTCCCGGCTTTCCCCCATCCCTGGGACGGCTCTGATGTGGCTGCTCCCTTCTCTCGGGGGATGGCTGTCCCGGCTCTCCCCCATCCCTGGGACGGCTCTGATGTGGCTGCTCCCTTCTCTCGGGGGATGGCTGTCCCGGCTCTCCCCCATCCCTGGGACGGCTCTGATTTGGCGGTCCCTCTCCTCTAGTATGGATCTGACCCGGCTCTTCTCCATGCCTTGGGATAGCCCCGACCTGTCTGGCCAGTTGTCCCCCTTTCCGAGGTGGTGGCTCTGACCCCACTGTCCCCCATCCCTTGGGAAGCCTCTGACCCGGCTGTCACCATCCACTGGAACAGCGCTGGCCTGGCTGTCACTGCCCCCCGGGGTGGCTCTGACCCGGCTGTCCCCGTCCCCCAGGACCCCGAGCAGAGGCTGTGGGAGGCCGAGCGCCGGGAGCGAGCCCTGCACGGCCGCCTGGCCTGCCTGGAGGAGCAGAACCGCCAGCTCCTGGGGCAGCTTGCGGAGAGCCAGTCCCAGGAAGGTGGGTGTCCCAGCGGGCTTGGGGTCCCCGGTGCCACAGGGTGTCCCTGTGGAGCCCCAGGCTGGGTGCAGGGCTGAACCGGCTCTTCTGGAGCCTGGAATGCTGCTCTCCTTCCCCTCACCTTGGAGACCTACCAGGGAGCACAGGGATCCCAAAGAGCACCTCGAAAGCCCCCAGGAGGGTGGTGGAGGCAGGCACAGGGTATGGGCTGCTGTGCCAGCACAAGGATGTGTCAGGAATGGTCTAAAACTCGCAGTTCCCTTTTTCCCACTGTTCCCACTCTGAGATTGCCAGGAACAAGTCAGACTTTGCAGAAGCACTGAGGAACTTTGTGGTGTTGTGGGGCTGGGGGAGTCCCTGCATCACTGGGGACTCCCTCTCCTGCCCACCCCTGCCTGGTCCCAGACAGCACGGCACGGAAGGAGCGGGAGGTGATGCTGCGGCTGAAGGAGGTGGTGGACAGGCAGAGGGATGAGCTTCGTGCCCAGGCCCACGAGATCCTCTGCAAGAGCCGGGACACGGAGGCGGTGAGGGCGGGGGAGCTGCGGGGTGTGGCGTGCCGAGGGCCCGGGGACTGCTTTCATGTCACATCCCCCCCGGGGCTGTCACAGCTGCCGAGCCTGCTGGGGCAGGTGACACTGATGGCCCTGGGTGGGGACACGGCCTCACCTTTGGCTGCCCTGGGCCCTGCAGCTGCAGGAGCAGCTCCATCGCTTCATGGCCATGAACGAGGAGCTGCGGCACAAGGTGGCCGTGGTGCAGGCCCAGCTCAAGAGTGCTCTGGAGCAGAAGTCAGACCTGGAGGCTGCGATGCTGCAAAGCCAGAGGGAAACGAGCAGGAGGAGCAGGACAGCCCTGGAGAACCAGCGGCCAGAGCCCGGCACGGTGAGTCTGAGCTGTGACCCCGCGTTCCCAGCCCTGTGTGGAGCTTTTGGCACACCCAGACATGCTCAAGGCAACCCCACAGCTGAAAACTGAACAGTGTTCGATTGTCTGTGATGCCAGTAACAGCTGATCTGTAAAAATTGGTTAGGGGTGGGAGCAAGGTGAGGTGACAGGAGGAAAGACCAGGTGGGACACAGAGGATGAGGAGGGTTTGCCACGCGTGGTGATGGGCAGTGGCTGATGGCTGAGATGGGGACATTCCTGGGACTTTTCCATTTCTGCCTGCACATGCACCCAGCCTTTGGGTGTGGGTTTTGAGGTCTCTGCTTGCCTGCTGACTCTTTCCATCACTGCCAGGAGGGAGCCCTGTCACCCTCGGAGGGGCCACAGCACCAGGATGAGGACAGGAGCCCTGCTCACTGCTGCTTCTCCAAGGAAGAGCTGCAGCAGATCCTGCAGGAGAGGAATGAGCTCAAGACCAACCTGTTCTTGGTGCAGGAGGAACTGGCCTATTACCAGAGGTGAGTCCTGTCCCTGCAGCCACCTGTGGCCTGTCAGAGGCTGCTCCCAGCAGGCAGGGCAGAATATTCCCCAGACTCTTGGTTCACCAGCTGGCTGCTTTTTGCCAGGGAGCTGCTGAATGAGGAGAGAATTCCCAGCTTGTTCTTGGACGCAATGAAGTCAAATATCAAAAAACAGAGGAAAAAAATCAGAGCCAAAATGCTGGGAACGACGGAGGAGTCGGCGAGCAGGTGAGTCAGGCTGGGTGCTGGGATCCTCCCGTGCAGGGTGGGTGCTGCTGGCCTGCTCCAGTGTTTCCTGGATTTGGCTCCAGTGTGATGCCCTGGATTGGAACTTCCCCACGCCCAGAGCTACCTCCTCCCTCCAGAGATCAAAGGTTTGATGTCTGTGGCTGATGTGTTGCTCTGGCATAGCTGTGCCACGGGGGCTGGGCTTTGTGCTGCAGCTCCTGTGTCCCTGTCACCAGCCAGGCATGGCCTGGCCAAATGCCACCTGTCCCTGCGTGCATGTGACAAAAGGGAGGTGAGGTGGTGGCACTGGGAATACTGGACAGACTCCAGAGTGGCTCCAGCACTTGCTGCTGTGGCTCAGTGCAGGTTCACCCCCATTTCTTTGTGCTGCAGCGATGAAGAGGAGGGCTCCTGGCTCCCAGGTCATGGCACAGACTGTGTGGATGCTCAGCCTCCAGAATCCAAAATTAGGAGCTTGTAAGTTTGCTCCTGTGCTAGTAGGGACGGGAGGCTCTGCCAGCAGAGAGGTTTGGGGCTTGGCTGGGACCTGGCACCTGTTGAGCTTGGCTATGATGGGAACAGAGTCAGCAGCCTGGTGCAGGGCTGGCAGGGATGTTGCCAAAACAGGGGGTGTTGTTTTAGGGGGGGATCTGCCCTGTCCTGGGTGCCACACGCTCCCAGGGCCCGCAGCCAGGCTGTCCCCTGCTGCCACCACCAAACACGGCGGGAGGTTGGGATTCCACATCCTCCCTGGGAAGGTTCTTCTCTCCCACAGCCCTTATCTGCTCTCTCTGCAGTTTTGGGCTGTGGTATCAGGGCAGCAGCAAAGATCCCCCCACATCCAGCTGCTCCGGAACCTGGGAAATCATCGACTCTCTGGACATGCAGCTGGAGCCAGAGGGAGAGAGCAAGGCAGGCTCCAGCTGCCCTGACAGAGCCACAGCACCACTCTGACCCCACGGGAATGGGAGCAAGGTCTGGCCTGGCAGCAGAACTTCCTGGATCCTCTTCTTCCAGTGGCTTCAAGAGCAGCACGGCGGCCCTGGCACTTCCCTGTGCCACGGTGGTGGTGAAGCCACAGCATGGGCAGATTGCTGCAAACCCACTGGGACGCTTGGATGTGGGGTGCCAGCGTGGCAGGGGACAGCTCAGCACCTCTGGGCATCTCTGCCCATCAGCCACCCTTCCACTGTGCCCACGGTTTAACCACAGCGGGTCCCTCACGGCTGTGCCCCCTCCCCACTGCTCCCTGCTTGCAGCTCAGCGTGGTGGGGTCTGCACCCTCTTCCTGCTCCACACCCCAAAAGGGATCTTCCCATCCACCGGTGGCTCTTTGCAAACCCTTCTGCTCACAGCTCAGGATCCCACTGCCCAATCCTGCTCTGTGGGGGTGTTCTACCTCACCCCTTTCTGTCTGTACCTCCCCAGTCCCTGCAATGTGAAAGTCCAGCTGGGCTGTCCTGGGGTCACCACAGGGCTGGGAGGGGCTGAGCACACTGCACTGGGTGTCCAGGTGCTCCCGTGGCTCGGAGCCATCAGGATCAGCACCAGCAGGGCCACTCCTGCACTTTTTAGGCGTGGGGTGAATCAGTTTTGTACTGGGACCTCTTCCTGCTGCTACTGGGAGCTGGCAGACTGGAACAATCCTTGTGTTCATGGGGGCGAGTCGGTCCCCTCAGGTCAGGTACTTTCTACCTTTAAATTGGAAATAAATCAGTCTCTTGTTTCTCCCCTGAGGTTCTGGCTGCAGCCTCTGCTCTCCTTGGGAAGGGCTGGGTGCTGCTCTGGGGTTTTCCTCACCCTTCTCCAGTGTAGCCACCGATGGCTGTGCCCCCTGAGCCCCTTCTGGTGGGTCAGCTGTGATGGGGAGGAGGCTCGAGGGGTTGATCCCACAGTGCTGGGCAGGGAGGAGTTAATTCCTGCATGGCCAAGAGGAGCACTCTGCTTCCAACCCAGAGCCCCCCCGGCTGAGCTGGCCTTGGGTAGGAAAAAGGTATTTCCTGTGCATCTGCTGACACAAAGCTCCTGGGGACGTGGCGAGGTGGGACAGTGGCCAGCAGCCCTTCAGAGGCCAACACCGGTCAGGCTGTGTTGCCCTGGGGGACATGGGGACCCCTCCTCTGAGCCCCTGGCAGGGGCTGGCAGTGCCATGGGGTGGCTCATGGGGGCTGAGGCAGGGGGTGGCACTGGACCCTTTGTTTGGGTTGGAGGCTGAAACAGCTTTGGGGGCGATGGAGGATGGCACAGGGGGGAGTGGGGTGATGCAGGTGAGATGTTCAGGCAGGTACCAGCCCCTGCGTGGCTGTGCCAAGCCCTGGGTGCCCCTTTCTGCTGGTGGGGTGGCAGCCAGGGCCAAAAATAGCCCATGCAGCAGCATTCCCTGCTCCCCTGACGTCGAGATCGGGGCGCCTCCTCCCACGTTTCCTCAGGAAGAAACCCAAGGCTGGAAGGAGGAAGAGGCCGCACCACGGGAGGGACAGAACAGACGGCACAGTGGGACAGAGGGACACCAGCGTGGGGCTGGGGAGCCAGCAGGACTGGGGCCCTGGTGCCCTGCTGGAATGGGGAGCGCCCGGCCCATTCTCTGCCTCCAGCTGTGGCTGTGGGTGCAGAGCTCTGCCCAGGAGCTCGACCCTGACGGCAGGAATGTCTGCAGGTAGGTGCCACGGGGGTCCCCACTGCTGCCCCTCCAGCTCCTGGGGGCTCTCAGCAGCCCCAGGGGGTGCTGCCCATCCCTCCTGCCCCGGACAGAGATGTGCAGCCAGGCACGGAGTGGGTGCAGAGGCTGGGGTGAAGCTGGGGAGCGTGGCTGGGGCAGGTCTGGGCGTTTGGGGCACCAGACCCTTTCTCCAGGGTTTATTTCTCATTCACCCGCTGAGCACGGGGCAATATGGGACCCTTGGCAAAACTCATGGTGGAGAAACATTGGTGTAGCAAACCCCAAAGCGCTTCGGGAGCTGATGAAACCAGAATTTGCTGCCACGTTGTCTCTACCATTGTGTTCCATCAACGGTGACGCCTTTTGCCTTCACTTCAGTGCCTCACTTCTGCTCTGCTGGCGAACCTTTGGGCCTCTCCCAGGGCATGGAACACCCAGGGCTCCATGGGGGCATTCCCAGCACTTGGGGCAGCCCAGCCCCGCTGCCCACTCGCGCTGCAGCCTCCTAAATTTCCTTCAATTTTGCTGGTTTCCTTCCGGAGCGTTGCCCTCGGGGCCGCGCCGCCTTCTCGCCACTGGGTCAAGGATCTCTTGGCCTCGACCATGAAGCCACCGTGGCCCCCCCGGCCTGGCTGACACCCCCCACTCTGTCCCGCAGGTTCCCGGCCGGCCCTGCGTGTTGTCCCGGCTGGAAGCAGGACGGGAGGGAGTGCACGGCCCGTGAGTGATGCGTGGGGTTGAATCTTAAATCTTGGTCCCCACGCTCGTCCAGGCGAGCCTCTGAGTGCTGGGGAAGGCCCTGCAGCTCCTCTTGAGCGGTGCCGGTGGGGTCCTGCCCCACTTGGGGACCCCCCGAGCTGCTGATGGTGCTGCGGCTGAGGCGGAGGGGTGGAGCGGGAAGCGGGGTGGTGGTTTCCCTGGGAATGCTGTCCCTGCGGGAGGTGGGCGGGTGGCAGGTGGGCTGTGAGCCCAAGCTGGAGTGGCCAGAGGGTGCTGAGTGCCTTTCCTGCCACCACAGCCGTGTGCGAGGGGGAGGACGCCTGCAGGGAGGGCGAGGTGTGCGTGAAACCCGGGCTGTGCCGCTGCCAACCCGGCTTCTTCGGAGCAGACTGCAGCTCCCGTGAGTGCCTCCCCCGCGCCCAGCCCCTGCCATCCCCCTTCAGAACCAGCCGGCCGCTCGGGGGGCTGCCGGCCGTGTCCCCATGCCGGCCGTGTCCTTTCCCCTGGCAGGCTGCCCCGAGCAGTACTGGGGCCACGACTGCAAGCGGAGCTGCCCGTGCCACCCCAACGGGCGCTGCGACCCCGTCAGCGGCCACTGCACCTGCGACCCCAACCACTGGGGAGGGCTGTGCCGGTTCCCCTGCCAGTGCGGCCCCCACGGCCGCTGCGACCCCCGGACCGGCGTGTGCCACTGCGAGCCGGGCTGGTGGGCACCGGGCTGCAGGAAGCAGTGCCAGTGCAACCCCTCCACGTCGCACTGCGACCCCCTGACGGGGCTGTGCCGCTGCCTGCCGGGCTGGTGGGGCCGGAGGTGCAGCTTCAAGTGCTCCTGCAACGTCTCGCCGTGCGCGCAGGAGACGGGCAAGTGCGAGTGCCTGGCTGGCTACTGGGGGCCGGCGTGCCAGCGGCGCTGCGACTGCGGGCACGGCTCCTGCAGCCCCCTCAGCGGCCACTGCTCCTGCGAGCCCGGCTACCAGGGCAGGAGCTGCCGGGAGCCCTGCCCGGCAGGGAAATACGGATCTCAGTGCGTGCACAGGTGAGGTGGGGGAGCAGGGGGGGGTTCTCTGCAGTCAGAGCTTGGGGGAAGTCGCTGTGCTGGTGTCTGTCCCTTTGGCTGGGCAGGGAGACCGGTCCTGGGGGGTTGAGCATCCCAGGTTGGATGGGATCAGTGTTGCCCCAAAAGAAACAGCTCTCTAACGCCAGCAGCAAGAGTCACCCTAAAATCTGGTCGTCCTTAGTCCTGCTCTCCATGGTGATAAAGCAGCACCTCCCCCTGGTCCCTCCTAACTCAGAATATTCTGAGGTTCTGCTCCCCTCCTGACCTCTTGCTGCCACAGAGCATTAGGCACCACTGCTATTTCCCAAAGTGATGTTCAATGATTTTGTGGGGTGACAATTACTTTTTGTGGGGCAAAACCTGCTTTTTGTGGGGCAAAGCTTGCTTTTCAGAGGTACAAGGGTGGGTTTTGTGACCTCAGCGCCTCTCTGCCCGTGCAGCTGCGGGAGCTGCAAGCGCAGCCAGCCCTGCTCACCCGTGGATGGCTTCTGCCTGGCCTGCCAGCCCGGCTGGAACGGCACCCTCTGCAAGGATCCCTGTGCTCCCGGGTTCCATGGGGAGGGCTGCCTCCAGCCGTGTCCCCGCTGCCGGCAGGGAGAGCCCTGCGACCCCCAGAGCGGGTCCTGCCTGCGCTGTGACCCCGGCTGGACAGGACCCAGGTAGGCCCAGGGTGAGGCCGCCGGTCCCTGTGGGTGTCCCTGCTCTGGGGTGCAGCCGCTGATGCTTCGCTCTGTTTTGGCAGCTGCAACAGCTCCTGTCCCGTGGGCACCTTCGGTGAGGGGTGCCAGTTCCTCTGCCCTGAGTGTGTTTCGGGGAGCTGTGACCCTGTGACAGGGGTTTGCATCTGCCAGGCAGGCTACTGGGGAGACAGGTAACGCCAGGAAAACGCTGGGATGACGCTGGGAGTGGGGCAGGGATAGAGCCTCGCTCTCTCCTGGGGCATTTCCCTCCTTTCCTCTCTCTTCCAGCTGCAATGACACCTGTCCCGAGGGGTATTTTGGAGTGAATTGTTCCTCGCCCTGCCAGTGCTCCCGGGGGACCTGCAACCCTGTGCAGGGTGACTGTGTGCTGAGTAAGAGCAACCTCACGGTTACTCCAAGGGACGGTCACACCCTCGCTGGGGAAGGTGCTGGGAGGCTGGGATGCATCCCGCTGCCTCCTGGCCCCGCCAGGAGCTGCCAGCTCCTGCACTCTCCACGCAGGGCTGTTCTACAGCCACAGCACATGCTGGACTCAGCCCATCTCCTCACACAGGTCTGAAGGACCACGGAGCCCTTGCAGCCGCCATCCTCGTCCCTCTCCTGCTGCTGCTGCTCTGTGTCGCCTGCTGCTGCTGTGGAGCCGGCCCAGCAGATGCCAGAGACAGGTATTTTTTCGTGTTTTTCAGCCTTTGACACAAACCCCCATCTCCCATGTGCCTTGATGTCCATCTCTGCTCTGCAGGGCAGCTGTGCCGGACGATGATGTGGTGGCCAGGATGAAGCACCACGTGCAGGGGGTGCTGGCGAACCTCAGCGCTCTGATGCCCTGCTTCAACCTGGGTGGCTCCAAACTTCCCAAAGTCACAGGTAAGAAAAGCAGAGCTGCCGACAGCACTTCCAGAAGGTCACCCTGCCCTCTCTGCAGTGTCACTATTGCGGGACAGCCTGAAATCTGTCTCCTCTGAGCACCCCAGGGTGCCCAAGATCAGGTGGGTGTCTTCTCCTCCCCAGTTTCCCATCACGATGCAGAAATCCCCTTCAACCCCAGCTTCATCGAGCCACCATCATCTGCGTGGGTTTCAGACAGCTCCTTCTCCTCCTTCGACACCGACAACGAGGGACCCGAGTACTCCGTCCCTCCCAGAGAAGGTGACGCCCACGGCTGCTCCTCCTCCTCCTCTCTGATCACCTCTGGGCTGCCAGGGTCAATCCTGGTCATCCCAGGGAGGTGTGCTTGGCACAGGCCGTGTTTATTTCCATGCCCTTGTTTTCCTGTCTGCAGGGCTGTGTTTGGCCTTGTGCGCTGGGCCGTGCCCAGTGGGGCAACCCCATTTCACAACCTCCTCCCTGGGAAACCATCCCAGGGCCAATCCTGTTGTACCAGCTCCTGTCCCAGTGTCCTCAGCTGTGTCCCCGGGCAGGGTGGCAGCTGTAACACCTGTCACCTTGTTCCACAGGCATCCCGCTGCTGGGCGGGGCTGAGCTGCAGGATGGGGCATCCCCCGCTGGTGAGGCACTCCCGGACCCGTCCGCCTTCGACTCTGAGGATGTCTCGCAGCCCTTCGCCATCCCCCGCACCTCCAGCATCGCTAAGGCCAAGCGACCCTCCGTGTCCTTCGCCGAGGGGACAAAATTCGGGGCGGCCGAGACCCCCAGCCCCAGTCGGAAGCCCAAAGCCCCGTGGGGCCCGGCCAGGCTGACCCCTCCTCCGGGGGATGAGGCAGCCGAGCCCCACAGCGAGCGCCCGGCCAGCGATTGCTACGAGAACCCCGAGCCCCTCAGCAAGGGGGATGAGAGCCACCGGCCATCGCCTCGGGCCACGCCGGGGGGACGCCGCAGGGTCGTGTCCAGCACCAGGCACGTGGCACAGAGAGTGGAGGCGCTGGAAGCGGCTGCGAAATCCGGCAGCTGGGAGGCGAAGGGGAAGGAGCCCACTGTCACCACCATCTACATGATGGTGGGAACAGCCGGGCAGGACCCCAAGGCGGAGGGGACTGGCGAGGGACCGGTCCAGGCTGTGCTGAAGCGTCTGGGCAGCTTGCAGAGGGGCAAGTGGGCTGCGAAGGAGGAGCCCAAGGTGAGGAGGAGCATGGAGGCCATCCAGAAACCTCCCCGCCGGGCCCTGGCGCAGCGCAGGGACTCGGAGAACAGCTGCAAGCAGAGGGAGAGCGTCCCGGGGGCTGCTGCCGAGCCAGCCCCTGGCAAGAACCAGCACCCCGCTGCAAAGAGACTGTCCCTGCTCCTTGCGTCTCTCTCGTCAAAAAACACCGGTGCCCAGGATGGGGACAGCGAAGCCGGAGGTGCCACAGAGAAGGGCAAAAGCCCTGAGTTAGCTGGCAGCCTCGAAAGGAAGGCACAGGCTGCTGCGGAGGAAGAGCCGAAATACGAGAACGTGGCCAGCAGCGGGGTTGATTCGCCCTCCGGCCCCGGCAAAGAGCTGCCGGCCACCCCTGCGGCCACCTGAGCCACCCCCGCCCGGGCTGGGGCCGCGGGAGCCACGGGGCTCCTCCAACCCCAGCCTGGGGGAGCCGAGGTCCCGCTCCGAGCTGTGAACTGGAGAAGCATCGAGCCTTCCTGTGGTCCCTGTCCCTTTCCTCTGCCTCGTGTGGCTGCTCTGGATCCTCGCTGGAGCCACAGCGGGGGCAGCCTGTGGGATTGAGGTGCTTGAGGGCTGTTTTCTGCTCCCCCCTGCCCTACCGACCCCATTTGTGTCTGCACAGCCCCAGGGGACAGCGGTGCTCTGGATGCTGTGGTGACACACTCCAGTCCCTGTCACCACGAGGGGCATAACCAGTGCAGGGCTGCTGAGAAACGCTCAGCTGGGAAATGCATGGACAAAATCCAATCTCACCCCATCGGTTTTCACCGTTCTCTGTCCCAATTCCAGTGGTGTAGCTCAGAGGCTCTTGCTCTAAAGGTGCGTGTGGCTGAAGGGGATTATTTCGTGGAGCTGGGCTGAGGAGAGATGATGGGCTGTCACAAGCAGCTTCAGAGAAAATTAATTTTAGCTGCTTATCTCAAAGGATATCTGGGTCTGCGGGGGTTTATCTGTGTGGCTCTGGCTTCTGTGGCAAGGCCCTGGCTGCCTTTGCTTCCATGTGTAGCTCGTGGAAAAGCTCGTGGCAGGACACGGGGAGTAGTGACAGCCTTTTAAACTCCACGCAGTTCCAAGCTCCAGTTGTACAAGAGCAAACGTGGCAGCTGGGCACTGACCATCAACCTGTGCACCTGGCGCCGTGCTGATAAGGACGGAAATTGCCCAGAAAACGGGATTGCCACGGGCGCCCTGAGCTCCTGCCACCTCCCACGCCTCATTCCCACTCTAAAGGCGGCTGAGATGCCAAAGAGGATTTGCAGAGTGATCTGGTTTTAGATGTATCTAAGTAGTAGAAGGTTTTTGTGTATTTTTTCTGTTATTTCGCGTGGCGTGAAAGCCTCGGAGTGAAAATTAAAGGCCCTTCAGGAGATGGGTTTCCCAGCCACCCTCAGAGTCAAAGACACAGTCAGGAATATTCTCCAGAGTGTGGACAGTGTCAGCAGCCTTAGGCTTTCAGTTTTTTGGGTTTTTTAAAAATTTCCTGGTTCTGTTAAATTCTGAATTCTCACTCCCTGAGCTGAGCACTGCGCAGAGCCCAAGACTCGAGTGCAGGGAGAATGTGAGTGGGCTGTGAGTGTCCAGAGCCCCTGTGCTGCAGCCTGCACCTCACACATCACGTGCAGAGCTCCATGTGAATCCTTCTGGTCCAGCACTGCTCAGCTGGGGTTCAGGGTTTGGGGTGTTTCAGAAAACACAGTGGGTTTTGCTTTTTCCCTTCTGCTTCCCGTGGGTGCTTCTCCACAGCACGAGGCACCAAATCCCCACAACGTGGCTCAAACTTCCAGTTTTGCAGCTGGCGTGAAGCACCCTGTCCTGCAGTGGAATCATCTGCTGCTGTGATTATAACACCAAATATTCTGGCATCCAAATAAAACCGCTCATCCTGGCAGGACTGGAGCAGCAGCCTGTTCTGCACAGGCTTGCTTTTGTTTTGACACTGTTTTATGGCAGAGGCACAGGGACAGTCCCACATTTGATTTATAAGCAGCCATTTTTTTTCCTAATGGGGTGGATATTTTGAGCCTGTGAGCTGAGCAGGGCTGTGCCATAAGTGAACATCACGTGAGCCAGTTCACTGTGGGTACAGCATGCAAATAGCTGACAACAACCTGACAGCTTTTGTGTTGAACCAGCGCAAAAAATGCTTGAGAAAATTGCTTGAGAAAATGCTGCTGCTGGGAGAGCCTTCCATGTCCATGGAGCCAGCATGTTTCCCCTGCTTGAAGATGAAATATCGTGGCTCTGTCTGGGCAGTGAGAGGGAAAGGAGTGCAGATTTCCAGCGTGTGGCTGTGGCTGCCCGTGCACACGCCGGCAGCGTGGCTGCGCTGGTGTCTTCTTGCTGGGGATGCTTCAGCTGTGCCGGGGGTTCAGTGCTGGATGTGGGAAGTCTGCAAGGCAGAACTGGCGGGTGAGGGAGGGGGGAATCTCTTCCCGTGCTGGATTCCTGACTTTCCAAAGCTGCTGCAGTGAAGGCAGGCAGTGGGAAGGGATCCGTGTGCAGGTGCTGTCTGTAAGCAGAGAGGTGTCTGTGTGCTCTGCTGGGGCAGGAACAGACACTGGAGCTGTTCCTGGGCTCTGTCCCATGGTGGTCTCTCCTTGTCATCTTGTCAGCCTTGTCATCTCCTGTCCCAAACTGCCCGAGCCTTTGAAGAGCACCACATCATTTACCCCAGTGGCTCTGCCAGAGCAGGAGCTGTCACCTCCCTTCCAGCCTAAACTCATTCCTGGCCAGTTTCTAAAAACGTGTCTCTGTGTCAGTGCTGCTATTTGGCTTCCCTTTATTTTTTTTCTCCCCATGCTGTTTACTCAGTCCCTGGGGTATTTATAGCTGGCCACGGATCACCCGATAGCTTCTTTTCGCCTTCTAGGATGGGAAAACTGAGCCCCCCACTGCTTTTGCTGTGGCAAAGGGTTCCCGTGACCCCAAACAGCCTCCGAAGCCTCCTCACGCTCCTCCCTATAACAGTTTGTGTTTCTTGGGCACAGCAACCAGGTCTGGGTGCTGAGGTCTGCTGGGTCTCATGCTGTCTCAGCTTTCCTCTACCTCTGTTAAACACCTGGCACCAGTCCAGGCTGCCTTGTTTTCTTTGAGCTTTTTGTTTGTTTGTTTGCTTTGGCTTAAATCCACTTTCCATGTGTTGAAGCGTTTGACCCCTCTCCCACAGCCAAGGCTGAGGAGTTTCCTCTTCCCGCCCGCCACAGGGATGGAGTGGTGGGGGCACGTCCGTCTGTCTGGACCCTCTGCTTCCTCTGGGGTGTTTACCTGCCACAAACGCTGTTTACATCTCCTTTGGCTGAGAAAATATCCCCTATAATGATTCTAGGGACTCATGGCCATGTCCTCTGACCCAGGACCTTGCTAATGAGGGATGGATTTATGGCAGGTCTAGAAATACCTCAGAGGAATGTTCTGAAAAATAATTTAACAGAAAAAAAGAGGGCAGAGCTCTGGTGAAGTCAGACGTGAAGCTGGCTTGTAATGATGTTACTTTTATTTCATGAAGCTGGGCTGCATCCCCAGCAGAGTGATCAACAGGTTCAGTGAGGGGATTTTTCCCCCTTTATCCGCTCCCCTGAGACCCCACCTGCAGTGCTGTGTCCAGCTGTGAGGACTCCAACATAAAAAGGATAGGGATGTGTTGGAGCAAGTGCAGAGGAAGCCACAATGATGATCAGACGCCCGAGCAGCTCTGCTGTGGACATAGGCTGAGAGAGCTGGGGGTGTTCAGCCTGCGAAGAGGAGGGTGCAGGGAAACTTTATAGCACTTCCAGTGCCTAAAGGGGATCCGAGAGAGCTGGAGAGGGACTTTGGACAAGGGATGGAGTGACAGGATAAGGGGGAATGGCTGACAGAGGACAGGGTTAGATTGGGATATTGGGAAGAAGTTCTGTGCAGCGAGTCCCTGGCACAGGGTGCCCAGAGAAGCTGTGGCTGCCCCATCCCTGGAAGTGTCCAAGGCCAGCAGCTTGGAGCAGCCTGGGATAGTAGAAGGTGTCCCTGCCCATGGTAGGGGGTGGAACGAGACGATCCTTTAGGTTCCTGCCAACCCAAACCTTTCCGTGACTCTTTGAATGAGCTGTGTGGTTGGCCGGGGTGTCTCGAGGGCTCATTGCCCTTGTCCGGCTGTGCCATGAGGGGTGAACAGCCCCGGGCTGTGTTGGATGCCTGCTCCCAAAACGCCCTTTGAGCCACGGNCATTTTTTTTCCTAATGGGGTGGATATTTTGAGCCTGTGAGCTGAGCAGGGCTGTGCCATAAGTGAACATCACGTGAGCCAGTTCACTGTGGGTACAGCATGCAAATAGCTGACAACAACCTGACAGCTTTTGTGTTGAACCAGCGCAAAAAATGCTTGAGAAAATTGCTTGAGAAAATGCTGCTGCTGGGAGAGCCTTCCATGTCCATGGAGCCAGCATGTTTCCCCTGCTTGAAGATGAAATATCGTGGCTCTGTCTGGGCAGTGAGAGGGAAAGGAGTGCAGATTTCCAGCGTGTGGCTGTGGCTGCCCGTGCACACGCCGGCAGCGTGGCTGCGCTGGTGTCTTCTTGCTGGGGATGCTTCAGCTGTGCCGGGGGTTCAGTGCTGGATGTGGGAAGTCTGCAAGGCAGAACTGGCGGGTGAGGGAGGGGGGAATCTCTTCCCGTGCTGGATTCCTGACTTTCCAAAGCTGCTGCAGTGAAGGCAGGCAGTGGGAAGGGATCCGTGTGCAGGTGCTGTCTGTAAGCAGAGAGGTGTCTGTGTGCTCTGCTGGGGCAGGAACAGACACTGGAGCTGTTCCTGGGCTCTGTCCCATGGTGGTCTCTCCTTGTCATCTTGTCAGCCTTGTCATCTCCTGTCCCAAACTGCCCGAGCCTTTGAAGAGCACCACATCATTTACCCCAGTGGCTCTGCCAGAGCAGGAGCTGTCACCTCCCTTCCAGCCTAAACTCATTCCTGGCCAGTTTCTAAAAACGTGTCTCTGTGTCAGTGCTGCTATTTGGCTTCCCTTTATTTTTTTTCTCCCCATGCTGTTTACTCAGTCCCTGGGGTATTTATAGCTGGCCACGGATCACCCGATAGCTTCTTTTCGCCTTCTAGGATGGGAAAACTGAGCCCCCCACTGCTTTTGCTGTGGCAAAGGGTTCCCGTGACCCCAAACAGCCTCCGAAGCCTCCTCACGCTCCTCCCTATAACAGTTTGTGTTTCTTGGGCACAGCAACCAGGTCTGGGTGCTGAGGTCTGCTGGGTCTCATGCTGTCTCAGCTTTCCTCTACCTCTGTTAAACACCTGGCACCAGTCCAGGCTGCCTTGTTTTCTTTGAGCTTTTTGTTTGTTTGTTTGCTTTGGCTTAAATCCACTTTCCATGTGTTGAAGCGTTTGACCCCTCTCCCACAGCCAAGGCTGAGGAGTTTCCTCTTCCCGCCCGCCACAGGGATGGAGTGGTGGGGGCACGTCCGTCTGTCTGGACCCTCTGCTTCCTCTGGGGTGTTTACCTGCCACAAACGCTGTTTACATCTCCTTTGGCTGAGAAAATATCCCCTATAATGATTCTAGGGACTCATGGCCATGTCCTCTGACCCAGGACCTTGCTAATGAGGGATGGATTTATGGCAGGTCTAGAAATACCTCAGAGGAATGTTCTGAAAAATAATTTAACAGAAAAAAAGAGGGCAGAGCTCTGGTGAAGTCAGACGTGAAGCTGGCTTGTAATGATGTTACTTTTATTTCATGAAGCTGGGCTGCATCCCCAGCAGAGTGATCAACAGGTTCAGTGAGGGGATTTTTCCCCCTTTATCCGCTCCCCTGAGACCCCACCTGCAGTGCTGTGTCCAGCTGTGAGGACTCCAACATAAAAAGGATAGGGATGTGTTGGAGCAAGTGCAGAGGAAGCCACAATGATGATCAGACGCCCGAGCAGCTCTGCTGTGGACATAGGCTGAGAGAGCTGGGGGTGTTCAGCCTGCGAAGAGGAGGGTGCAGGGAAACTTTATAGCACTTCCAGTGCCTAAAGGGGATCCGAGAGAGCTGGAGAGGGACTTTGGACAAGGGATGGAGTGACAGGATAAGGGGGAATGGCTGACAGAGGACAGGGTTAGATTGGGATATTGGGAAGAAGTTCTTTGCAGCGAGTCCCTGGCACAGGGTGCCCAGAGAAGCTGTGGCTGCCCCATCCCTGGAAGTGTCCAAGGCCAGCTGCTTGGAGCATCCTGGGATAGTAGAAGGTGTCCCTGCCCATGGTAGGGGGTGGAACGAGACGATCCTTTAGGTTCCTGCCAACCCAAACCTTTCCGTGACTCTTTGAATGAGCTGTGTGGTTGGCCGGGGTGTCTCGAGGGCTCATTGCCCTTGTCCGGCTGTGCCATGAGGGGTGAACAGCCCCGGGCTGTGTTGGATGCCTGCTCCCAAAACGCCCTTTGAGCCACGGGGAGCAGCTTCTGTGGCCCCTCCTTGGTCACATTAGCAGGACAGGAGGGCTTCGCAGGAGGGATGTACCTGTACCCACAGCACACGAGCTGATCCCGACACGGCTCCCTGCGCTCGGCGGGGCTGTCCGCACAGCCGCCCTTCTGCCGGCGAGCGCCGTGCAGCTCCCGTGGCTGCCGCCCGGGGCCGACGGCGAGCGGCGGAGAGCAGGGGAGAGCGGCCGCCAGCCCCGCGGGAATGTCCCCGCTGTCCCCGCGCGGTGCCGGGGGAGCCGCATCGCCTCCCGCCGCCCAGCCCGGTTCTGTCCCTGCATCCCGGAAGGCGGCGAGCCTGACCAGCCCTCGGGTGCCGCTGTCCCCGGGGACGACAGTCCGTGTCTGTGTGTGTGTGTCCGTGTGTCCCGCTCGGCCCCGTGCCCAGCCCCGGCTGTCCCGGGAGAGCCCGGGTGCAGCCCGGGGGATCGGGGAGGGTACCTGGACACCGGGAGGATGCCTGGTCCCGGCGGACATCGAGGTGTACCGCGGGTATTACGGGCGGCGTACACCGGGGAGATACCGGAGGGTCCCGAGGGAGCACCGAAGGGGATACCGGGCAGTGTTGGAGGGGGTACCGGGGATCCCGAGGGGCGATATCGGGGGGTACCGGCGCTGGAGCGGTACCGGAGGGTACCGCGAGGAGATATCGGGGAGTACGCAAGAGTAGAAGGTACTGGGGGAAGACATCAGGGTGTACCGGGGGGGTCTCGG
>VZTJ01000926.1:826601-859577 GCA_013397795.1 Orthonyx spaldingii | reverse complement strand
GAGGGAGAGGGATGCTGTTGGAGGGAGGGGGGGGTGATGTGGGGGAGTGGGATGTGCTGGGGGGTGCGTGGGGAGCGGCTGGCAGCGGGGACAGCGGGCTGCAGCTCCTGTCGCAGAGAGCATCGCTGCGCTGGGGAAGGATACCGGCCCTGGGGAGGGGGCTGCGGGTGCCAGGATGAGGAAGAGGAGGAGGAGGAGGTGATGGAGGAAATGCGTTGTGGGCTGTGCTGGGGCAGCGGGCCTGCGCTGTGGGTGGGCACGGCTGCAGAATGCTTTCCAGGGCAGGGGTGTCTGAACTGGTTTGTGTGGCTGGAAGGCGGCTGTGACCTCCAGGCATCCCTGCAGGGAGCTGGGTCAGACCCCCATCCCGCCAAAGCAGCCGGTGCTGGGGTCTCTCCCCTAAGGAAAGCTGTCCGGGCTGGGTGTGTGGCCAGCTGGTTTCCCCACAGTGCAGGCTGAGGTGTGCTTGGGCTGGGAAAAGCCTCAGCTTGTCTCAAATGGCCACCTGCCTTGTGACATAGGAGTGGCCCCTCACCTCGGGGCTCTCCAGGGCTGCCCTTTGGACAGCCAGGTGTGTTCCCAAATTTGCTCGCTCCCGTGGGCCCCAGGAACTGGGACAAGTGGAGCTGGACACAGTTACTGCAGCTCCAGCATCTGGGGCAGCCTGGAGATGCCGGTGAGCTGCTGGGTCTGACAGGCAGCAAAAAGTGCTCCTTGATGAGCTATTAGTGGTATAAACTGCATTTACAGAACCCTCACTCGCCTTCCAGAGCAGGTCTGTGCTCTTGCAATGGGGCAGAGCAGAGCTGGTGGTTCTCTGAAGCCACCTCTGGGCATGTGGGGCTGTGTTCGCTGTCCCAGCCCCTCCCTGGTGGCAGTGGGGAGGTCGGGGTGCCGGCAGAAGTCCCCCTGCCCTGGCATTTACTCCCTCAGAGCCTCACAGACGAGCTGCCTGCCCCGTGCAGGTGCTGGGGGCTCCAGGCAGTGGCCGTTTGCTGCATTTTCATACCTGTTGCTCGGGAAGTGGAACAGAGTCCTTGAGCGGAGCCCCGTGTCACGCAGAGTGAGCACCCACAGGGGCTCTTCCAAGGGCACCTGTGCCTCCCTCATCCCTCCAGGTCACTTGGCAGGCTGCTACCTGCCAAAACTAGTTCTGCACCCGGGCGCCTGGCGTTCAGCAGGCGGGTTTGCTTGGGCGCTAGCAGACATCCTTAAACCACAGGGGGGGTTTCATGCTGTTTGAGCAGCGTGTGTGGACTCACTGGGTGCTGTTCCCTGCAGGTTGAGAGGCTCTGAAGGAGGCCAGCTCCCCAGGCAGCCATGGCCCCCACGCTCGCCACGGCGCACCGGCGGCGCTGGTGGATGGCCTCCACTGCCATCGTGGAGAACCTGCTCTTCTCCGCCGTCCTGCTGGGCTGGGGGTCCCTGCTCATCATGCTGAAGGCAGAAGGGTTCTATTCCTACCTGTGCTACGGGTTAGGTAAGGATGCTCTGGGCTCCCGTGTGGTTCTCTGTTTTAGGGTGGTGCGGGACTGGTTGGAGAAGGGCTGAGCTCCACGTCCATCCCACAAGGGTTGCGTGCTCCTTCCCAAAATGAGGGATGGTGCAGCGTGCATGTAGGTGCTGTTGCTTTGGAGGGTGATTGGAAAAAGAAGCTTTAATGATGAGGTGGAGCTTGTCTGGATGGCCTTTCCCACTTGGCCAGGAGTTCTTCCTCTGCAAGGGAAGGCTGGATGGATTCTGGAGGATGATGATTTGTGGGGAGGGTGTCCTGAGTTTATAAGAAGAACTTTGTTCTTAGTGGTAAGAAGAATGGGTGCCAATATCAGGGTAGTCCAGTTCTGTTGCTGAGGAGAATTTGCAGAAGTAAATGCTACTGATGTTTGTTCCTCTCCTTCAAGCACCCAGGATGTGCTCAAACCAGGCTGTGTTTCTGTGAGGGCTTGAGATTTACCCTCTGCCCCAGCCAGAAGTGACTGTGCTTGCTGCAGACACAGCCTGGAAGGGGAGGGGAGAGGCAATTTCGTGGTGTGGGAAGGGTAATCCTGGGAAAACAGCCTGGAAGTGGACATCTATCCCCATCCTGGGCATCCCACAGTGTGTTTGGGTGGTCAGTGGGGTTCAAAGGAACCTGAGGGTAAAGGTGTGGTGTGGCTTTGGGAAGCTGCTGTAGTGACTGAAGGGCAGAGTGAAGAGAGGCAGTTTGGGCTCTGTGTGGGGATGTGTGATGGAGCCTGAGGCTGGGTCAGCCCATTTGGGGCTGGTGGAGTTTGTGAAAAGAGTTAGAAATCAGTGCACGTACCCGCAGTGATTAATGGCTGAGAACAGTGGGGGAAAACCGAAGTGTGGGGAAACAAAAGTCCAGGCAAAGGTGCCTGTGAATAGCTGTGATGATACTCCGGGTTTTGCTCATTCATCAGCTGCTCGTTATCTCCCCTGCTTTTGTACCAGAGCCTGGGTTGGTGCACCTGGCAAACACGCACGTGTTTGAGTCTTTTGTCAGCTGTAGTTTGGCTGCTCCATCTCCCTGCCGTGCTCTGCTCCCAGGGCAGCGCTCCCGAGCCTGTCCGTGTCACTCGGGTCCCCAGGAGCACTCCAGCCCACGTCACTGGAGAGTCCCAGTGCCTGCAGACCTTGCAGGATTTCTGTTCAAGGCTGCTGTGTTCTCTCCACATCATGGAGACTTTGTCACAGGCCCGTGTAAGAGATCACATTAAACTTATCAGGTGGAGACTTTCTGCCACCCAGATAAAGCACACAGGAGCTGATAAGCAAATGCTGACTGTCTCTGTGAGCAGGCATTTGCCTGTCTGCCTCCTGAGATGTGCTCTGCTGACAAGAGAGTCTCACTTGGGGCTCACCTGCTGCTCTTTGCTTTGGTTGCTTTCGGTTTGTCCCAAATCCATGAGGTTCAACCTCGGTTTTTCACTCCTGTTTGCCAATCTGTGGCTTTCCTGGCTCTCCCCGTGGGGGAGTGCCCATGCCCACAGACCACAGGGAAGATGCAAATGTTTGGCCTGCTGTGAAATTGCTGCCCTGGGGGCAACTACTCCCTCCCAGTGGCCAACCTGTGCCCTGAGGCAAGAAAGCTTAACCCCTGGGAAGAAATTTGTGTAGTCAAATGTTCTCATTGTCCTCAAATATCTGGGCATCACTGCTGAACTCGGTGAGGGCTTGTGAAGAGAGGGGGACATTCATCCATGCTGACTCACTTTGCTTTCTCTGGTTTTGTCCTCACTGTAAGGGTTTTGTGGGGAAGAGTGCTGGCTCCAAGTGTGTGGAGACTCTCAGTGACCAGCCCCAAACTGAGTTTTCCCTTGGCTGGGATTAGGGTGACCCAGTGGTTGCCTTTTTCAGCTTAACCTATTGAATCCTGCAGCCAAGTGGGTGCTTGGCTGGAAGGTTGGTGCCAACAAATCATGACTAGTAGCCTTTGGGCACTTGTTCCTAATGCTGCTGTGGGCATGTAAGTATTGCAAAAAAAAAAAAAAAAAACAAAAAAAACCAACAACAAAAACTTTTCCTGATGAGCCAAAGGTTCTTGGCAGGGCTTTCGGTTTGTCAGCAAAAACTCTTGCACTTTGTGATGCCTTCCAATGAAAGGCAACACAAGACCTTGTCCCTTCTGCAGGCTCTTCTCTGAAGGTAACAGCAGCTGCCCACAAAGTGCTGCAGTTCATGAAGGACTCCTTGGCTCCCCTTGAATCCCTCACTTTCCTTGCTCGCCCTTGGCTCCTTGTGTTGGATTTTACTCGGCCACTGTACAAATGTGGGGTCCAATGGACTCCAGTGGCGCGAGGGTGGAGATGGACACCTGGGGAAAAAAAACCCAAAATAACAAAATATTTTTAAAATTTTTTGTTGTGCAACAGGGCTTGAGTGGGGGGTTGTACCCGTTGGGCCAGCTCCTGAGAGGAATGTCTGAAATTCGCTGACAAGGAGCCTGGTAGTAGCACTTTGTTCCCATTTTAATTTTACTACACTACTACTTGGCCTTTAACCAACTGAAGCAGCATCTTTTATTCGGTGCAAGTGCTGACTCCACAGTCTTTATCACAGTTCTGGGCCTTATCAGCTCTTAGGGAATTTGATCAGTCCTGGGCCTTGCCTTGCTATGATGTTTCTGGGATTGGGAAGCTGAACGCTTGGGTCTGAAACATGCTTAAAAAAAAAAAGTCCTGAACTTGATAATCTGTTCACAAAGAGCAGAGATAAGGGGCACAGAGGGCTTTCCTCTAAGACAGGGCTGCAGAATACCAAAGGGATGATAAGCTAATTCACTTACAGCAAGTTAATGAGCCCTGACGTGGTCACAGGGGGAAGGTGCTGCCTTGCAGCCCTTTTCCCTTATTTATCTGAGCTCTGGGGTGGGGAACTTGCGGTCTGAAGGTCCCTTACAACCTGGGGAGATATGACAGCAACGGTTTGTGGAAAGGCTGCCCACGTGAAGCTGTAAACAGGAAGAGTGAAGGTGGTAAATATTCGATTTCTGCAGGAAACACGCTGGGCTGATCAGCACCCGGCGCCGGGTGAGAACTGCTGCAAAATGAAACCACAGCTGGGGAGAGAAGGGGAGTTGAACTGAGGCTGTGCCTTGGTCATATGAGGCTTTCAGCTGGGCTCCCAGAGAGGGGGTCATGCGAGTGGAGGGGCAGGGAAACCCGAATAAGTTGCTTTTGCAGTGGTACAAAGCAGGAACATCTCCTCCCAGTTCCCAGAAGTATGACACCATCCTGAAAAGAGAAAACATGTTCTTATGTGGGCAGACTGCAGAATCAGTTGTTTGCACATGTCTTTCAGTGTGCTATTTTTTTAAACCAATACTCCCAGTCCTTTACCCTTGATTTATCCCTCCTTTTTTTTTTTTTTTTTTCCTTTTTTCTATAAAAAAAAAGAGTAGGAAGGCGAGGAGTGTGCAGGCTCTGTTCCACAGAGCTATTGTCAGGGTGGCTGGGGGTGTCTTGCCTGTTTGACTCAGGCTGATCCATGAAACAAGGTGAAAGGAAAGCTCCTTTCTGCCATCTGAGATGGCAGTCACGCCTGAAAAAACCAGACTCGTTCCTCTGGTAATATGGTGTGTGTGTGTGTGTGCCTGGGATTTGAAGAGGTCAGTAAAGAGCAGTTAATGATTGACCCTGGCATGGAACCTACTGCACTTAATTTGGGAGAAAGGATGGCTTTAAATGTTCCAGCCTGAACAAATCCCAGCGATGATCTTGACATAAATGATTACCCAGGCAGCCTTCTCCTCTACCTAAGCTGTCATTCTTTAAATAGTAACTTGAACTACTAATTGGGCAGTAGAAATCCTGCTGCCTGTGTGGGGAGTGCTGTAAAAATAGGCAGCAGTGTTCTTGTAATTGCTGGTAAAGACTTGTAGCTTCTCCTGGCTTGTCAGTGGGGCAGCAGTGAGTGAGCACAGCCTCGGTGCTGCTGCCTTGCCTGGGTGTCACACCTGGAATGCTGCGTGCAGGTGAACTTGGCAGGAGGATTTGGGGAGGGCACCACAGTGGGCACAGAGCCAACCCTTCCCCAGAGCAGTTTTCCAGATGGAGCCAGGCACGTAGGAGATTTTCCCCGGGAGTGTGCCGTGCACCGACCTGGAACAGGATCTGAGCTGTGATTGAGGGGAAGCTGCTGTTTGCTGTAACCAGGTGCATTAGGTAGGTGAGTAGTTAGGCAGGTTCTCTGCCCATTAAACCCCTCCTAGCTGCATGTCCTGTGCTGCCACTCGCTCTCCTGTGCCAACGAGCTGCTGGCACCCAAATCCATGCTCCTGGATGAGCTGGCTCTTGGCTGGACCTTGTGCCTGCAGCACACACCTGCAGCCCCTCCAAAATATTCTATTTATGGAGGGGGCTCAAAGGATATGGGGATGTCAGGGTGCCAAGGGCTGTTGGAATCATTTCCATTACTCCTCAGTGGATCTTCTCTTGTTGCTCAGGGGCTGCTTCTATTTTCACAAACAATTTGTATTTCCACACCGCGCTGTTGCCTGGCCCCTCCTCGGAGCAGGCACTGAGCAGCTGTAAACAAGGTGCTTGGTACAGGCAGGGACTGAAGGTCCCATTCCCAGCCTTCCTGGCTGCTGCAAGTGTTCAGAGAGGGGCAAATTTCCTTGCTGTTTCTGAGCTGTGTCCTCATGACCTGATGCACCCTCGTCACGGGAGGGCTGTGCTGTGCGAGCCCCTGGGGGACACGCAGCAGCCGAACACATCACAACACGGACAGGAATTCATGTTCTCCAGCTTTAAAGGCTGAAT
Organism: Orthonyx spaldingii; assembly: GCA_013397795.1. Classification (NCBI taxonomy): domain Eukaryota; kingdom Metazoa; phylum Chordata; class Aves; order Passeriformes; family Orthonychidae; genus Orthonyx; species Orthonyx spaldingii. The sequence goes on along the minus strand of VZTJ01000926.1, from coordinate 853,314 downwards.
ATTTCTGTTTTGAGGTCTCTTTGTGGGGAGAGAGGCTTTAACACGTGCAGCCAGAAGTTATAAGGTCACTGCACTGTTCGTGTCCCTCCACCCTCCTTCCACTCCACAGCTGAGCTATCTCTGGAGAGTGCTGACACAGGGAAACTGCTACTACTTTGTCAATTCCCCCTCCTCCTTGTTTTCCCGAGTTTCACCTCTCACCCACATCTGTTTCCTATGAATTTATCTTTGTGGAGAGCCCAAAAGCCTTGATGCTGTGGGTGAAAACTGCAGAAAATCTGTCCAGGACTGATTTCTAAGGATGTGACTTGGGTGCCTCGGGATGCAGGGCTGCCCTCCCTGCAAAGGAGATGCTGCTGGTGGGACGTGTGGTGTTTTGGGGATATTTGTTGCTTGCTCTGGCTATCCATGACTAACAGGGCAAGGGAAGGGGCAGATTGAGTTATCAGTCAGGGGCACGTGGCAACGGAAAGGAAGTTTGAAGCCATCTTAGCACAGATGCTGGTGGGAGCAATATAGATGGGGAGAAATGCCCCTGCCTTCCCTGGAGTGCTGGGAGGGGACAGAGGCAGCTCCAGAGCCTCAGATATCAGTGCCTGAATTCCTGCTGATACCTGATGGCAGGAAGGTGGAGTGAGGTTTGTTTGCAGTGGATACAAAGCTGGGAGGGTGGTTTAGGGCAGCTGGGAGAGCCAGGGTGACACCGGTAACTGCAGAGGGGCTGAGGCTTGGGTGGAAGGGAGGGAGTAGCAAGGTGGGGCTGAGTTATCTCCAGAGATGGGAGGGTGAGAGCAGCCAAGGGGATCTCCACGAGCCTCACCAAGCAGTGAATGTGAAGTCACTTGCACATGAGGGATTCCTGCTAATTAACTAAACCAACCAGGGCTCCCTAGGAATCTCCAGCCTCCCTTCGTGCTGGTGGTTCTGTCGGTGACTTCTCTCTCTGTTCCTCCTTTAAGACTGAACTCTGTCAGATTAATTATTAAATATGAAGGAGAGTGTTTTATGTCACTGGCTTGCAGCAGCAGCAGCAAGTGCTTTGTCATACCAGCAAAGGTTCCAGATAATTGTTGGGAGGAGGAGAGGTGGAGTGCACTGGAGCTGTGAGTTAATGGAAGTCTGAAGGCACACATACTCACTCGAGGAGTTGTGAGCAACCTTGGGGATAGGCATGTAACAGGAGAAGAGTTGACATGAGGCAGTAAAAGGGAACTTCTTTCCTTTCATATTTTTTTTTTTTTGTGTTTGAACTGTCCTGTTTCTGTCTCGGTTACACAACGTGGGCTCTGTTCAGCGTGGGAGTTTGCATGCAGAGTTCCTCATGTAAGGGCAAGAACAGAAAGCTGGGGATACAATTGATCTGTATGACCTAAACCCATTCTGAAAGAATAGAAAATGCTAATTACGGGGCAGAAACTAAAGATGCATCAATCCTTTAAAAAAAAAAACCAGAGAAGGCAGGTGAGCTGCCAGCCCCCCTGGGAACAGGGTAGTTAAATGCAGGAAGGATTTTTTTCAGAGCCAGGGCTGTCAAAGCAGGGTGGCTACTGCAAAGCCATTCTTCATCCTGATGCCTGCAGTGAGGGTAGGAAGCTTTTCATTTGAGCAGGCTGTTGCTCAGTGCCAGGCCTTGTCAGCCTGATGTCTGGAACCAAAATAACTGATTTGGCTGTAGCTGTCGTTAGTTTTGTTAGGGAAAAAGATCTCTGAGAACATGACAGCTGTAGATTAGGAGGACCTTATTTTTGGATCAGTCCCTTCAGGTTCAGCTGGGTTTAGTCCCCTGTGATTGCCAGGCCATTGCTGTGTGGTTGTTTTAATAAATTAATGAATCTCCATCCTTAGGTTTTTGCCCTGCTGCTGCATAGGATGCCTGTCCCCTGGGTGCCTTTTCCTGCTCAAAGCAGAGCTCATCAGGTTTCCCTCATCCTTCTGCTGCTCTCCTTCTCCATTTCTCACTGACTAGAGTAAAAACTGGACTGTGGAGAGTGTATGCCCAGCAGAGCTTTTCCCTTCCCTCCTTCCTGCAGCGCTTCAATCCCCATCCTAACACAATCTCCTCTCTCACCCCGTGTAGAGACCACCACCAACAGCTCTGAGCACGAGAACAGCACAGACTCAGAGCAGAAATGGCCTTCCTGCAACGCCCAGGACGAGATGCTGAACTTGGCCTTCACCATCGGCTCCTTCCTGCTCAGTGCCATCACGCTGCCCTTGGGAATTGTCATGGACAAGTACGGCCCCCGCAAGCTGCGGCTGCTGGGCAGGTGGGTGTGCAGGGCTCCAGGGCTGGGCTGGGGGCTCAATTCCCACCCTGGCTGGGTGCTGTGCCTCTTATGGGGTCCCTGCAGCCTTGGGAGAAGCGTCTGAGGGATGGGGCTGGGATGTGCTGGGAGCTGGTGGCCGTGCATAGGAAGCAGAGCAGCTCTGGGGTGATTTCAGCCAGCACAGTGAATTGCTCCATAAGGGAAGGGCCTGGAACTCCATGTCCACACTTCAGCTCTGCAGTGCTGCTCTGTGATCCCCATCCAGATGGAGCCTGGAGGAAGAGCGGAGTCAATTGTGAGTCAGGGAGGGTAGCTTTCTCCTTGGGCTGGGAGCTATGTCCTGAGAGGCACAAAACCAAGATGTTACATCATTGTTTGCAGGCTGGGGAGTTAACTCAGGGATAAACATGTCCTGTTGCCTTTCCCAGGGCCCTTCTCTTCCATGTGGTGTGTGTTGCTTTCTGCCTCAAGCAGCAAGGTTGTCAACTGCTTCTGTCATGGCACACAGGGATCAGTGACTTGTTGGGATCAGTGGACCCCAGCACTGTTTTAATTGTCACAATTTTAATGCAGCGAGCTTGATCAGAAACCAAACTGGCCTGTGGGCAGAGTGGGAAAAACAAGGCAAGTCTCTGAGTCAGACTCTTCCAGAGAGGAGTTGAGCGCTGGGGCTCAGGACAAAGGCTGCTGCTGCCTTTGGTCACCCCGAGGTGAGGGCTGGAAAAACTCTGTGCTGGAAAACCAGTGGGAATTTGGGTCCAGACAGAGCTGCGTCAATGCTGGGAGGAAAGGTTCCTGCCTCAGCCCTTGTGCAAGGCTTGCCTGTAATACTTGTTTGCCAGTAATATCTGGGTATTTCCCTGGATTTTTCTTTCCAAATTGCCAGCTTCCCTCCCTCTTACAGAAATTACCCTGTGCTTGCTTCCTGAGGCGCTGAGGAGGTGGAAGCAGATGTAATTTACTGTGGGCAAGGCTGTTTGTGGGAAACTCACGGCTCTGGTTCCCTTTCAGTGCCTGCTTTGCCGTGTCCTGCGTGCTGATCGCGTACGGTGCCAGTAACCCAGACTGTAAGTTGGCATCTTTCTGCTGAGCTGGGAGCATTTCAGGGCTGTGGTTTGGGGTTTTTTTTTTGGGGAAGCTGAGTTCAAACTGTCACCCTCCAGTGCTGTGCTGGGGTCTTGGTGGGGATACAAGCCAAGCAATCTGCCAGCCTGAGGGAGCTGAGTGGCTCTGGGAAGGGCTGGTGTTTCACAACAAAAGTGGAGGGTGTAGCAAGGGCCAAACATCTCAGATAGCCAGGTCTCTCAGTTTTGTGTTTGGGCAGGGCCAGGCCCTGTAAAGGAGCAGTTCCAAACGAGTTCATGGCTTTTTCAGGGTTGGGAAATAGGTAATAGCACACAGTGTGCAGTTGGCTCTTTTGGCAGAGATAGATGACGCTCACTCCTCAAGAGCAGATAGTGAGATGACACTTTGGATTCAGTTTGTCCAAGCAAATCTTCCTTTTGAGGCCCGTCAGACAGGCTGCATCAGCAAGTCTGTTCATTAGAGAAAAGGAGCCCTTCCATCCCATCCTGGACTCTGACTTGGAGGAGAGCCCTGTCCCTCCCAGTCTGTGTGCCTGGGGAGATGGGTGCTGGCTCAGGGACAGTCCTGAGGGTGTTGATCCACTGAGGCTTTTACGTGTCAAGACCAAAGCCCGCAGGGCTCTGTCTCCTTTCCCTCTGCACCCCAGTGGAAGCTAAGGGCAGGTTTTTTGTTGTTGCAGCTCTGTCTGTGCTGATATTCATTGCCCTGGCTCTGAATGGCTTTGGTGGGATGTGCATGACCTTCACCTCGCTCACGGTAAGTGAGGAGTTACTACCTGACTGCCTTATCCCATGAGCTGGGCTGGCAGGAAAGAACAAAGTGGATCTTCTGCCTGTGGCTTGAATAGCACGTGTTTGTGTTTGGTACAAAGGGTCAGTCACCCTTGGGAGTGAGTCCTTGGTTGTTATTCTAAAGCTTGTTTTCCCTAATCCTTTTTTTTTCACCTGCCCTTTGTATCTCAGGTGAAGGTGGGGGAAAAAAGGAAGTGTTTTTGTCTAGGGCTCGTAATGTGCCTGTACATGCAGTGCTCAGCTGCTTGGCACAGGCTGGACGTGTGTTTGCACTGGATTTAGCATTGACATAGTGCAGGAAGAATCAGCAGGGCACAAACCCTTGCAGCTGGGTATGAGCAGCTTTCTGCAAGCACAGTTTGCATCTCTCCTCGGGAAAATGGTGCTTCTTGATCACAAAAGCTTTTGCTTTTCAGAAGGGTGAGAGTCCCTTGCAGGCTTCCTTAGAAATGCTGTGTTGGATGTGCCCAGCCCACTTGGATATGTTCAGGGTTGTATGGAAAGCTTTGGTCAACAACTGTCAGCTGGATCTCTGTGTTTTGGGGTTCATTCTGCCTGGAGGCAGAAGCAGTATCATTCTCCAAATAACTGCTTTATTTTCTGCCTCATTACCCTGATTGTTGTCAGCGTGGCTCAAACAGGGCTGGGTGGAAAGTCGCCCAGAAAACAAGCCTGGGAAGCACCGATTTTTTAATTTTTTTTTTTTTCCTTTTTTTTTCTCTGAGCTGGAGTTGAAAACTTTCAAATTTGGACTGTATTACCTTGAACTTGCTGTTGAAGTAAAACTTCCTGTTAAAGTTACCTCTAATTTAACAGGGCTTAGACACTGGCTGAACAAGGCTTAGACATTGGCTGAACTCCTGAGACCTAAATTTGGCAGAGGCTGGGTTTACAGAGCACTCTGTGTACCGTGGTTTTGCTGTTGCTTTCATATATTCCAAGCTTTCAAAACCCTGTGCAGATGGTTCTCTCTCCTTCATATGTGGTGTTCTTCACTGGGAGCCTTGGCTGTGACCCCAGGGAACGGTGGGGCAAATGTCATCCTGCCACACTTCAAATAAAAGCAAGGAAGAGAGGAGCACACCAGAAGTGCTGTGGGAGAGGAGAGGATTCCCATCCTGCTGCTGCCAGCATTGTTTATTGTCTCTCTGGGTGATTATTAAGGGGTCACATTATTTTAGAACCACTGGTGGTGATAGGAGTGAGGGCAGGATAGGGCAGGAATAGATTGGGTGTGCTGTACTGTGGCTTTTAGCAGCAGAAGTAAGCAAAGCCACTTATTAGTGCCCTCATTAGTGAGCCACTTCTGCAGTGCCAAGGAAGAGCAGCAGCAGCAGGAAAAAGGTCAGATCTTCCAAGGAGAGATCCAAGCCTTGAGGAGGTGTGAAGCAAGCAGCGATGCTCTGAGGTCACAGATTCCTCAGGTGGAGACCAGCCCCTCTGGTGTGTTCTGCAAAGAGCTGGGGTGGCTTCAGGCCTGGCTTCTCAAATCCAGAGGCAGGTGTAGCTGCTCGTGCAGCTGCACGGAGGCATCTCAGAACCTGAGGCGTGTGAATGTGATTAAAAATAGCCTAAAGTGGGAGGGAGAAACTTCTTCACCTGCACCACAGCGTAGCTGTGCTGCTGGCTGTTGGAACCAGCTGTATTTTGGTTGTTGGCAGCTTACAGCTTTACCCTTCTGCAAGCTGCACTTGGTGTGTCAAGAGCCATCTTCTGCTGTCACAGGGTGATGTCTTGTGGATTCCTTCCAGCCGTGGCCCCTGGTGATGGGGAGGAACAGAGGGACACAAGCCCCATGTGGGCTGCGGGTGAGGTGGCTCTGTGCCCTGCCTTGTGCCCGGGAGGGGACGGGCTGGAGGCTGAAAGGGGACACTCAAAAGACCTTTGTAAGGCTGTTCATTGCCGCGGGGATGAGCCCTGCTGGGCTCCCGGTGCCAGGGGAGCTCGGCGTGGCTGCCACAGGCGCTGGCTGCGCACGTGCGCACACCAGTCACAGCGAGGTGACTCCCTGCTCCTGCCAGCTGCAGGTGACCTCAGGTGCTCCAGGAAATGGGTCAGACCCACTGGTGCAATGGTTCTCAGCCACCTCAGGCAGGTTTTGGTTGCTGCTTTGTGGCAGGGTGTCACTAAAACCCAGCTTGTGGGGCTTGAGGTGATCAAACCTCCTGGGACGTGGTGGCAGGGCAGGAGACAGGGACCCTCAGACAGGGATAAACCGAGGATTAGAGCCTGGGACAGCTCTCCACAAAGCTTTGCCTCTTGAGTTTAAAGCCTTGTTCAGTAACAAGTCCCCAGGGTATCATGAAAGCACATGGCAAGCCGTGGAGCCAAAACAAGCTGCTGTTCCTGGGTGCCTCGCCTGTGGCTCGGGGAGGAGGGGGCAGCCAGCAAACGGAGCCGTTCCCAGTTCTGGGAACAAGGTCAGGCTGTGCCTGTTGTCAAAATGCAGAGGGGAGATTTCTGCCTCGTGACTTGGGCTTGGCCAATATAAGTGAAGATTGGAAATGGAAACAGATCTGTGTTGGTGGCTCTGACAGCAACGCAGGAATCTGGCGCTGGTTCTGCTCTGAAGCTGTTTCATGCAAAGAAATAAACATGTGTGATAAATTACCACAAAGAGCCTTTTATAGATTGTTCTCTGCCCTGTTTTCCTTTCAAAGAATTACAGCTGCTTTGCTCTGATTTTCTGCTGCAAACAGCCCCCTTTAATCGGAGAGGGGGGGACATCTCTGTCTAGGGAATCTTCATTTCTTGGAAATATTAGGAAAACTTGGGGCTCTGTGAGCTTTTGTTTGTTGGAGAATGGGAACAGGAGTTTCCATATGCTTTGGGCAAAAGGGGCAGTTTGAGGCTTTTCTAGAGAATATATTTTTAGTGTCTGTGTTTCCCCCAATAGGGAAAACAAAGTTTAATTGAACAAAAATACCATTTTTCAGTAGTCTAGTTCTCAATGCCTTGATTTTTTTCCACTGTTCTTTCAAACAGTCCTTGCAAGAGGAGGGAAACTGGGTTTGGTAGCAGTGCTGTGGTATTTTCTGTATATGGAATGTCTCCAGGGAAAAGCTGAAAAACAATATAAATTATTTTAAACTCACCGTAGGGCATTTGAGGAAAAAAAAAAAAATCTGCAAGAGGAAATGATTTATCAGTTTAGGATTACAGACCTGCAATAAAGGATTCCAGTAAAAAACAGTTACGTGTGGCAACATCCACTGAGTGTCTTTGTGACAGGGCATAAAGTTAATAGTACATTGAGCATTAGTGACCTTTAAACAAGAGGCTTAAGACTTTCTGTCGTCATAGGTCTTGCAGAATTGGAGCTGTCATACCAGAATGGGCAGAAGTTGGTGGAGGAGTCACTTCTGGCCTGCGGGGATGAGATCAGAATGAGGATTAGATCCTTTTTGGTGGCAGAAAAACAGAGCTCGCTCGCTCTGTGGCCTGTGTTTTTTGTGTTTTCTTTTTTTTTTTTTAACTCCCTCTCTGTGGTTCATTTTTTCCAATGCTTGCTACTGTAAAGACAGCATGAAAAATGACTTGGTAAATATTGCATGTTATTTTAGTAGCTGGTCTTTAGATGAGACCTGCGCAGGCACTGCCAGTGCTGGCACAGTCTGAGAGGTTTTCTGTCGTGAAGGGACTTCTTCCCTTCATCTCTCCTCTGCCCCTCCAGGTAGTCCCACATTTCTCTTCCTTCCAAGTTCACAGTGTTTGCAGTTTCTGCTTTGATTGGGCTGGATAAGACATTAAATCTCTTCTGTCCAATTTTTTTAATCTAGCTGCTTGCTTGGTGCCAAATTGAACTTGAGGAACTCTTTAGCCTTTCTAGGGCTTCAGTCGGAGTCAAGGCAGAAGCAGGCTCAGGTTCTCCTGGTCATGGCTGCCTGTTCTGTATCTCCAGTAGCCCTCAGAGCAGGAGGATCCACCTGGAAGTTGCTTGCCTGCTGTATGAAAAAGTCTTTTTGTGGACTCTGGATCTCTGGGGAAAACCAGCCCGAGCCAAGAAGCAGCTGTGTTTGTGGAGCTCTTGCCCTGCCCTGAGCTCCCCAGCAGGAGCAGCTGTTTTGTTGTCATTTCTGAACATTATTTTAGGTTTGGGGTGTTTGGGATGAAGCGAATGCCCAGCCTGGTGACAGTGACTAGCCTTTTTGCAACCCTCAGATATTCCCCTCCGCAGCTGCTGCTTTCTGGGAGTGTGTATTTAGGCCACTGCTTCCAAGAGGAGATTTTTCAGCTCCTGGTAACAGACCTTTGGATCCTTTTGCCATTTCCTGTCTGCAGCTCCTGAGAGCAGCCTGCTGGCAGCTCTCCCGCATGCGGGGATCCGGGATGGGTGTGGGGATGCTCCGCAGAGCAGCGCAGCCTTCTCTGCCTCCTCCTCCTCCTCCTCCTCTGGGGTTCACGGGCAGCATCAGGCTCAGCACATCATTCCTACTGCTGCCCAGCCCGGGGTTATCTGAGGACCTGGAGCCTGCACTGCATAGGAAGCTGTGCAGCGAGGCACAGGGGTGATAAACAGCCAGATGGATCCCGGAGTGCTCCTGCACAGGAATACTCGCGTTGTAAACACGCCATGACACAAGCCAGATTTGCCTGCCTTCTATGCTACTCCTGGGAAAGATGGATTTGTTTTTCCAGCAGTGCAAGGGGAGCGTGATGGCAGCATTTGCTCGCTCAGGCTCGGGCTGATATTCCCTGAATCGTTTTGGTCAGCAGCCTCTCTGCACGGATAAAATGCTGGTTGTGCTTTCAGTCCTAGAAGGCATCTGCAGTGTCCTGCTTTGAGGCCCTCTGAGGCTGACGTGGTAGTGATGCTCAAGGGAATTCGGGGAGTAAGTGACCCAAAAAAAAGGAGGAGGTGGGAGGGAAATCTGCCAGCCTGCAGCAGAATCTCTGCCCGCTGACCAGCTTCAGGAGGCAGCAGCCCAGCTCTCCATAGCCTGACAACTTCAGAGCTTCTCCCCGTAATTTCCAGTTTCCAGGCCAGTGTTACAGTGAGTGATGGAAACTTGTTCACTTCTGCTTGGGAAAACAGGGAGAGCAGGAAGGTCTCCCAGCTATTTCTGCCTGTCCCACTCTGCTTTTGCATCTTGAGTGGAAGCAGGGGCTGGTGAGCCATCCTGGCAGTGATTTAGCAGTTCAGGTGGCAGCAGTGGCTGCTGGCTGTCCCTGCTGAGAGCTTTGCTTTCCCAACAGATCCTTGCAGAACCAGCCTGGTGTGCTCTCAGCAGTGCCAACACACCTGATGGGAGCCCAGGCAGTGAGGTGGGATGGGTGGCAGGGATAGCAATGTCAGCTGTTGCTTCTGCAGAGCTGAGCAATAAATCCTTGGATATCTGCTGTTTGTGATCCCTTTCCTGCACCTAGCTCTGAGACAGCGTGCTGAGGCATCCAAGCCATGCCAGTGATGCAGAAATGATCAGCAGAGAGAGTCTGCTGCCACAGAAGGAGCTGTGGAGATGGCTAGAAATGGAAATGCAAACAGCAGCACCGCTAGTGCTTGTCTCTGTTCCCTCTTGTTATAACAGGAACTTTCTGGTCTGCTGCAAAAGATTTGGGTGCTGACCTAAGGTGCATAAACAAAGCTGGCAGTTCAAGGTGTTGCAGGGTGTGTTCAAGACTGCAGCCTGTGACTGACAACCCTTGACTAAAAAGAGGGTGTAGAGATAAAACAGAGAATTTGTGGGAGAGGAAAAGTGGTGGACACAGGTTTGGGGTAAGGAACTGTTAAAGAAAGCACAAGAGCTGGAGCAAATGCTCCTGTGCTAGAGGTGACCTGGAAAGAAGTCTGGAAAGAAGCAGTGTCAATAAGCACATAAATCTTGGATTGCAGACATTCCCTGTCTCTGGAGACACCAGTGCAACCTGCAGAGTAATATCTTGAAGAGCTAAGTCATGCCTGAGTAAAACTGGCTGCTTCACATTCTGGTATCCAGGAAAATTAATCCTAAATGCCAATATGTTCTCGAGAAAGCCTCATTCCCTTGGCAGCAACCTGTTTCAACTGACTTTTCTCTGTCCTCAGCTGCCCAACATGTTTGGTGACCTTCGTTCCACGTTCATTGCTCTGATGATTGGCTCCTATGCTTCCTCTGCTGTGACTTTTCCAGGAATCAAGGTGAGGCCATGGGATCAAGGCTCGTGACTGGTGGTGTTGTGCTGGCGTCTTGCCCCATGTAGCAATAATGTGGCAGGAAAGAGGGACTATTTGCTAAAGCCCTTTTTTAGAGATGTGCATTTGCAAGATTCGGTTCCTGTCTGTATTAAAGACTTCCCAAGTGACTCCCTCAAGAACGCAGCAGATAGAAAAATTTTAGAAGTGCTAAGTAAAAGTGAAAAACTCAAGATGTTTCTTAGATCTCTAAGCAGTGTATATATATATATGTTTGGTTTTTTTTTAAATACACATGTTTATTTTATCTGTGTGATTGTTACCAATGGCTGGCTTTGAACATAATTTATTGCTGGCAAATGGCACTGAAGGGACAAGAGATGGTCACCTGGGCTGCCTGGATAGATCACCTGGTTCTGAACCAGGGATGTTTCATTGCAGTCTCATGTGTGCAGGGAAGTTCCTGCTGGTTTTCCAACAAGGTCCTTGTCACAAAATCGGGTTTTTTACCACTTGAGTTTCAAATGAGTTTAACCCATTTTAAGTGTATTATGATGTTCTTTCTCAGACCTCATTCCAAGACTATTGAAGCATCTTTCTGCTCCTATAGCCAAACCCATATTTCCTTGTGATTTCCAGGTCATATATGACTTTGGGGTCTCCTTCATCCTCATTCTGCTTGTCTGGGCAAGCTGTGCAGGACTCGTTTTCCTCAACTGCTTCTTCAACTGGCCCCTGGAGCCTTTCCCAGGACCAGAGGACATGGACTACTCGTAAGTCTCCTGGCAGGGCTGATCCCATTCCTAATCCTCTAGGAAGAGCTGGCACAAAGAATTTAGAGGAGTAGGCAGGGAACCCCTTGCATGTTGTTTATTGCTGCCGCCTCTTAGGCTGAGGATTTGTGTCTGCATGTGAATACCTGTGGAAAGTGGAGCTTTCCAAACTGTGGGAATTATGAAGGAAAAATGTTCTGTTCCTGGCCATAAGTATTTTTATATTGATTTGTGCCAAGTTGGCCCAGGGAAAGTAGCTCTGTGTGCTCTGGGTGGAAACCATTTGTGGGTTTGTAGATGGAAACCAGTGCCTTAAATCCACAAACAGCCCTTCTGACTCCTCTGCAACCTTGCTGCCTCTGATCCCTCACCCTGTGTTGCGGCTCTCACGCTCTTTGCAACCCAACAGGGTGAAAATAAAGTTCAGCTGGCTGGGATTTGACCACAAAATCACCGGGAAGCAGTTCTACAAGCAAGTGACGACCGTGGGGCGCCGCCTGAGCGTGGGGAGCTCCATGAAGGGCCCCAAGGAGCCGGCAGCTCTGCAGGAGAACAACAAGCTCTGTCTGTCTACAGTGGACCTGGAAGTGAAGTGCCAGCCTGACAGTGCAGGTGTGGTTCTGTGGGTGCCCCAGGGCTGCTTGTGCTGGCACGTGTTGGCCTCCCTGCTCTGCTCCAGAGCTGTTTGTGAGGGAGCAATACGTGAGCCAGGTGTTGCCAGGGCCCGGTGCCAGCCACCAGGGCTGGAACACGAGTTATATAAGGAATCCTGTCCTTGGATCCTTGCCTGAATACAAATGGTGTAGCCAGGGGTGGGGATGGCACATGGGAGTGGTGTGGCTGCAGGGGGACAGGGCGGGTGGTCACTGCTGTCTCTTAGGTGCGTTGTTGCCATCATGACCAAGCCTTCCTTACTCAGGGGCATCACAGAATGGTTTTGACTCAGAAGGGACCTTAAAGATCATTTCATTCCGCTCCTTTCCACCAGAACAGGTTGCTCAAAGCCCCGTCCAACCTGGCCTTGATGGTGAAAGCAAATGGTTTGAGGCTTCTTTTTGTCCTAATCCACTGAATCGGGCGAGTCTTCCTTCCTTGTCCTTGCCCCAGCAACTGTCAGCCAAACTCCAGGCATCTGCAGTGGCTGATAATGGGAGTTTGTAAGGCATCAGGTGAACTCCTGGGAGCTGCCACTGGCACTTCTAGGCAGGAGAAGACCTACTAGGCCAGAGGGAAAATTGTACGTGCTTGCCAAGGTGTATTACCTTCTTCAGAGACTCTGTTGTTCCTTCTGCAGCTACTCCCTCCTTCATGAAGAGTGTCTTCAGTCCCATCCTGCTGCTCAGCCTTATCACCATGTGTGTCACTCAGCTGAGGCTCATCTTCTACATGGGAGCCATGAACACCATCCTTGAGTTTCTGTCTGGAGACAAAAGTCAAGGTAGGGGAGCCTCTGAAGACCTTTACCTGCTTCCTTGGGGCTGGGAGCTGCCCCAGGCCTGGTCAGTGAAGGCAGAGCACCTGATTCCTCAGCAGCTACGCTGTGTAGGGCAATCCATGGTGTCCAAGTGCACTGACAGCTGCTGGGAGGGTCCAGGGCAGGGCTGGAACCAGCCCAGCACAGAGGGGCAGCGAGGGAGACACTTGAATGTCAAGCTAATTTTAGCCCTGTGTCTGTTAAATACTACCCCACGTTATTTCCCCACAAGCACCCTCTTGGGGTGGCCTGTGATAATTTTAATTTCAACTGGAAAACCTATTTCATCAGGTATTTGCTGAAACTGTCCTAAGCAAGCAGAGAATGCAGAGCAGCTGACTCTCATGAGTAAGGGTTGGACTTGATGCCTAAGCCCAGCACCCGGGGGCGGGAGAAGTGAAGTCAGAGCTGGTTTTTTTGTGCAGCCTGGTGGGTGCTGGGGAGGCTCAGGGGTGCTCCCTGCACTGGACTCCCTGCATTTATAGTTCTGATGAAGTTCATGGAGCAAACAGGAAAGAGTACATTAGTTTGCTGTTGAAAATACCCAGGATTGCAAAACAGGACTTAGACTTTTTTTTGTTTTGTTTTTGTCCTTTGTAGTAAGATCCAGTTTGAGCTTGTTAAATCTGGATTGCATGAAGCTGATAAATCAAGAGGCACTCCTCTGAAAACAGGAGTGAGCTCTGGGGGAGGGAAGGAAACTCAGGAAACTCCAAGTGCCCTGGCATTCCCTGAATTGCTTTGTTTCTTGAGTCTCTGACAGCCTGCAGCATTCAGCTCTTTATCTCCTGGCTCAGGAGCCAGCTGAGACATTAAACAGCAAAACAGGACAAACTTCACACTGCCTGCCTTTCCCAGCACTGCTTCCTTTCCTGCTTACCTTGTAACTCTGACACTGCCTTTTAAAAAAAATTATTTATTTATTTATTTTTACCCTGGCTTGCTATACTTAATTTTCATTTCTTTCCTTCTCATCCCCTCCTCGGAATTTTAGAATTAATATTAACCATATAAGTTGCCAGTTTTGCTTAGATCAAGCTCCTTGCTAAAACAGGGATGGAGCCCCTGGGGTATAATGCAATTTTTCTGTGCCACCTTTAAGATTTCTTCCTATTTTTTCCCTCCCTCCCCCTGAATGTAGCCTGGGCTACAGTCGCTCTGTCTTGGTGTTTCCATGGCATCAGCAAAACAGTGGTATTGTCTGGTCTCAGCAGTGTCAGGCTCTGCTGCAAGAGCAGCTCCAAGGCACGTGCAGCTCTCTAGAAATGTAATCTGTGTGTGCACCAGGAGAGGATGGGATGCTGCTCCCTTGCATTCCTCCTTCTGCCTGCATTTATTCACTCGAGTGGGATTTGCTCAGAGAGCTCCCTCCACCTGCAACTGAGCGAGGGAAGAGGAGAGTTGAGTCAAACCCTGCAAGTGTTGTGGTCGAAGAAAAGTTAAATATTTCCAGGAGGAGAACAGGAGAGAAGAATGTGAGGGAAATCATGCAGATAAGTAGTGAAGTCTTTAATTGCAGTGAGTCACAGTGTCCTTGAGAGTTCTTTCTGTGCAGGTTGTGGTGACTTAGACCTGTCATGAAACCAAAAGGTGGAGAGAGCAGGCAGCCTGTGGCTACTTATCTGCTGAAACCCCCCAAAAGATGAGGAAGAAGCTTAAGGGTTCATTCTGTAAATGACTGTGTAATTGTGTTGTAGATAGGCAGGGGAGAGTAGACCTGTTATGCCCAGAACCTGAAATTTGTCTGCATCTCTCATAAATTGTCACCTCATTTTCAAGTGTGGTAATACTGGGAGACCTTGGGGAGAATCAAGGCTGGAAAACACTGTATGAGGTGCTTGCTTGGGGTAGTTTTGAGGGAAAATCATCTGGAACAGTGAATGTAAAGGCTTGTGTCCATGTGTGCTTCCTTTGCTCGGTATTCTTGCTTTTTCTCCTCAGGAAAGAATATTTTTTAAGATGACACATAAGCTGAGGGGGCCCTGTTCTGTAGCAGCAGCTACGGTCTCTCCTCCTCTTCTCTTGCTGACCCCATAAATTTCACTCCCCAATTCAAGCTGCCCTCTGTCCTTGCTGTTTAGAGCCCAAGATTAAGTGTTCAGAACAGCATAAAGAGGCAAAACATGACAGCGTGGCTTGCTTCTTACCCTCTATTAAAAAATAACCAGACAACAGTAAATCACCTCCTGCAGAGCTCATAGAGAGTGATGCCACCTGTTTCTCTTGGCTGCAGCAGTTGCTATAATGAGAGGGGATGTGGGGTCACTTCAGGGCTTGCCTTTGTGGGAGGAACAGGGGCACGAATGTGAGTTTGGAGCTTGGGGCTGGAAGTTCCTCTCGGCTGCTTTGCCAGCAGCTGGAGCCAGGAAAGGATCATCAGGTGCCATGCTCGGGCACAGCAGGGCAGCCCTGCTGAGGTTTGAGAGGAGAGAAAGTTTCCAACAAGCCTTTCTCTCCATTACCAAGTGCATTTTGGTGGAAATCCTGGCTGTGCTGCTTTGGCTAGACTTGAAAAAGCATCGGGAGGCACAGATTAAAAATCGGAGCTGTTTTGCTTACAGGGCTGTGACTTGTGCTCTGTGCTGAGATGGGCAGTTTCAGAGCTACATCCTTATTTCAGAGCTGTGGCACACCATGACTCACCAGCCCTTCTGTGTGGTGCCTCAATCTCACGTGGGCTGCTGAGAGGAAGTGGAAAAGAAGTGGAAAAAAAGCGTTGCAGGGTGGGGGAACTGCTCAGTAAAAGGAGGGGACAATTTCTTCTGACTCTGCTGGCATCAGCTTTCCCTTAGCAAGCCATGGAGCCACTTCTGTCATCGTTAGCACGCAATTTTCATCACTTTGAGCTTTTTAACAATTGCTTTCCAATGCTGTGGTTTTTTGATGTTAATCTCCCTTCCCCCTGCTTCCACACTTGTCCATTCAGCACAAACTGGGTTAGTCCTCACCTCCCCAGCCTGATTGTCCTTGCTTGGAGCATCCCAGCAAGGCAGGAGAGGAGATGACTAAAGCAGGTCTGGCTGTGCAGCACATAAAGCTTATAAAAGCTTGTCCTGCCCAGAATAAATCTCACTGGCACTAAGCAGGTGCCGTGTCCCATTTTTGGAGCCCTACCTGCTGCTGCCCAGAGAATTCCAGTGCAGGATCAGAATGGCTGAAGGAAGTGTGTCCACTATCTCCACTCTGATGTCTCGAAGGTTGGGCTTTTAATAAGAGAGGTGATCAATGGGAGGGTTTTTGTAATTTTTTTTTTCTATCTCTTGGACTGACAAACTATTTTAAATTTTATTTTTCCCTGCAGTGGCTCTCTACACTTCCATTTTTGGGGTCCTGCAGCTGCTGTGCCTGCTGACAGCACCTGTGATCGGGTGCATCATGGACTGGCGAATGAAGGAGTGTGATGATGGCTCAGAGGAGAATGAGGAGAGCAACGCTGAGCAGTGCGTAGTGAGCACCACACGGGACATGCAGCCACCTAGCAGGCCCCCTCTGCTCTGCCTTGTGTGTTGTGGGATGAAAGACTGAAAAAAAGAATGTTGGCTCTTCAGTATAGAAAAGAAAGCCTGAAGGAAGACTTGATAATTGCAGAGGAAAGGAGCAGACTATCTTCCATGTGCACTAAGATCAGTCAAGAAGAGCAAATTTAAGTTGTAGCAGGAGAGGCTCAGACTTCCCTCCTAGCCTAAGAGTAAGAGTAACAGCACTGAAATAATTACCCAGATCTTCCTCAGCTTCCACTGGCGGAGATGCCAGCACCTCCATAGGCAGACCTGTAGCCAAACTGGTTTAGATAGAGTTGATGTGACATGTGGAGAGTCTTGCTGTGAGTTTCAGCAGCTGCTGGCAGTGCGTTTGTAACACAGGTTTTGCTGTCCTTCCAGAGGTGACAAGAAAAAGAAAAAGCGCGACCGTCAGATCCAGAAAATCACCAATGCCACCAATGCCTTTGTGTTCACAAACTTCCTGCTGGTTGGATTTGGAGTCACCTGTCTTATTCCTAATCTGCCATTGCAGGTGAGTAGGTGAAGTAGGTGGGGCTGGCACAGTGACAGGACAGTGCCAGGAGAACCTGCTGGTGGTGGCAGGAGGGCTGGGACTGGCACTGCTGGGAAACTTCCATACTGCTTTGGAATCCCCACTTTTAAAGCTGAAACAAAAATCATACTGTGCAGTTTAGATCTCTTGGGAGAACCTAAACAAGCAGCTGTAGTTAAAATCCAGTCGATTCAGAATGTATTTGCACTTAAAAGTCTCTGCAGCTGGGGCTGTGTGACGACAAATTCTTGCCCACCAAGATCCTCTCAGCAGTGCCTGGATGTTTAAAACTGGGCTTGATTTAAGCTGCTGAAGGTTGGAAAAACTTGCTGCAAGAAGCATAACAGGGTGATGTGTACAGCAGGTTGTTCCTGCGTCAAATGCTATGCCCAAAGGTACCTGTGGGATTATAAACCTGTTAAAATATTTATTCTGTGGCACCACCTATTTTTGGCAGAGGAGTTTAGTGATTTTATGCTGTACTTAAACACGCCTTGATGATGCAGGCAAACAGCTGTAGTTTGCTCATGCTTGCATGTTGTCTGCAATAACTTGTGGAAAATTAACTAAATTGGTGGCCATGGAAAAGCATTGTGATCCTGGCCATGGGTTGCTGGGGCCACAAATGAGAGAGGTCTTGTGTGTGGGCGAAGGAAGGAAAAGCAGTGCCTGGAGACAAGTACAGATGTCTTCCCTTGTGCTGATATTTCAGGTTTTTTGAGTTTCCCAATCCTGCCTAGAAAGAACAGCTTTTAGGAATGGTTGTGTGTTGGGGTCTGGCACAGCTGGGTGAGTGTCTAGGATGTGACAGGATTTTTCTGCTTCTCTTTCCAGATTCTGTCCTTCATTTTGCACACAATTGTGAGAGGGTTCATCCACTCGGCTGTGGGAGGCCTCTATGCAGCTGTGTAAGTGTCTGGTTACCTATAAAATGTGGCTGGCCAGATAAACTGGTTTGGGGTGACACGCTGTCCAGGGGAGAGGGAGATCAGGAATGAGGTCTTCATGGTCAGAGGGGAAAAATGATGCAACTTGTTTCCTCAGTCACCTCTAGACATGGCAATAGCCAGGCTGAAGTCCCAGTGCTTTCCTTGTTTAGCAACAGAGACAGGCACAGCTATGTGTGGGCCTCAGGTGAGACTGAACTATTGACACTAAGGTTATATAGTAAAAACTCAAGGCTCTTTTTGTTTTGTAATGAGCAGATATGTGCATGTGCCCAGGTAAAACATTAATGTGACCGAAAACATCGCTGCTGCTCTCCTCTGGAGTTGACATTGGTAAAACATTGCTCAAGACACCATTAGTGATGCCTCCTCCCTTTCCCAGGACGGATCATCCATCCTGTTTCCAACTTAGCAGATTATCAATAGCTGAATCTAAATACTGTCTTCCTCATTAAGCAATGTTTTTGGCCTTGAAAACAGATCTGTCCCTCAGTCCTGAGAGGCTGGACAGAGGAACAAAGAGGAGCTGTTCTCTTTCAGGGAATCAGAGGTTTGTTGAGCTGGGAAGGGACCTCTCGAGACCAAGGTCAGCTAGTGCAGGTTGTCTGGGAGTGCAGCTGATTGTGTTTTGAATATCTCCATGGATGGAGAATCCACAACTCCACAGACTCCTGTCAAAGGTTTAGATCCCAGTGTCTGGGGAATTCAGACTAGAAAGCCCATTTAAGACTCAGCTTCAGAATTGCATAAACTTCTGGTGCCCTGGCAGCCAGAAGCAAAACATTTTTGT
Source organism: Orthonyx spaldingii (assembly GCA_013397795.1). NCBI lineage: Eukaryota > Metazoa > Chordata > Aves > Passeriformes > Orthonychidae > Orthonyx > Orthonyx spaldingii. The sequence goes on along the minus strand of VZTJ01000926.1, from coordinate 835,039 downwards.
CTTGGGCAAGGTAAATAAATGTATGTTGCAGTACGTATCACCTTACTTGTAAACTAATCCTGTTTGACCATTGCAACTCTCTGGAACTTCCTAGAGTTGAGGTATTTTTTGCTTTGAATGTGACTTCTTGGAATATTTGAAGGTTTTGGTTTGTGTCTTTCTTTCCAAGTTTAGTTTAACCTGACTCTTTTTAAACACTGCTCAGTCATGAAAAGAGAAAGATGTTAGATGATTCCTGAAATTTATTTTTTCATTAATATTATCTGATACCCAGCACTTGCCAGTCGTCAACAGTGTTGTTTAGTTTGACATAGGATCAGACTTGTCCTCTAAAAAGGAAAACACTAACCTGTTGTGCAGGTTTCTCTCACTTCCAAAGGGAGCAAATTGTTATGACCGGATGAAAATGATTGCTCAGCCACAAGTGTTGTCATCTGGATAGAGAGGCCCTGCTTTTAACTTGTAAATATCAACACTCTGCTCCCTGTGCAATAGGAACAGGGGTTGTATAAGCACTTCCACCTGCCCACAGGAGAGCTGCAAAACAAACAAGTGCTGGATCTGATATTACTAAAGTTTGAGAGCTCAGGATGAGAATCAGTCTGGAGAAGAGAAGGCTCCAGCCTTGGCACCAGTGCCATGCTGCTCTCGAAAGCACCATGCACACCACAGGGTATGGGTAAATACCCTATTAAAAGGGGTAAATACCCTATAAAAAGGGGCAATTACACGGTGCAGGAGGGAGTTCTGCACGTTGTGCTTGTCTTGGGACTGTGCTCTCACGTTGGTCTCTGTTATTGGCCTGGGAATGTAATCTGACCTGGGTGATGTGAGCAGTCAAGGTGACACATAATAATGCTGTTGCTTTCTTTGTTGACAGATACCCCTCGACTCAGTTTGGCAGCTTGACAGGGCTGCAGTCGTTGATCAGTGCCCTCTTTGCCCTTCTGCAGCAGCCTCTCTTCATGGCACTGACGGGACCTTTGGAAGGAGACCCCCTCTGGGCAAGTTCTTCTGAGTTTTAATGTGAAAGCTTGGTGGTTAAGATGATTTTTGGCTCATTTCTTGGGGAAATAAAGAAAAGGACTCCTGTGCATGGACCAAGGTTAAAAACAGCTGTAATTTTACGTGTGCCTCAGTCTGCTGTTACCGTGGTGCTGTGCAGGAGACCTTTCCCTGTGTGAGTCATGATTCCCTGGGCAGGAAAGCCAATAACCCTTATGGTGTATGGAAAGGGATGAAGGGAACGCTTTCCACTAACAGTTTATGTGGTGAGTCAGAATCTGTCAGGTTAAAATGAGTGAGTGTGAGCAGACCTTAAAATTCAGGAAAAATATTCTGACACTTGAGAGCTATGAGCTCTGATTGCCAGTAAATTTTGGATTGCTGATGCTAATGTCCAAAAAGCCAAACGGCGGTGGGGAGTAGGGGTAATGTGGTGTCTTGCTGAGAGTCTGGGCAGCTCAGTAAAATCATGACCTGGGTGATCTTGGGGAGAGTTCTGGTCTCTAGGCTACATGTGCCCATGCCTGTTGCTCTTCAACCTGCAAACCTGGTGTGGAAGACCTGCAGCACAAACAGCCCTGCCTGTTCTGTGGAACCAGGCTCCCACAGCCATAATCCAGAGCAACAAACTCTTGCAGCATTGAGCTTGTACACACAAGGTGCTCTGGGCACGGGAGTGTAAATGCAAAAACAGGGGAGGATGTTGCCAGCACGCAGAGCAGGGCGTCTCCTGGTTTGCCCACAGCTGGGTGACGTGGGCTGGGCTCTGACACTGCTGCACGCATGACTGACTTGTTGTCTTCTCCAAACCAGCCTAATTTTGGTTTGCTTTCCTCCTGCAGGTGAATGTTGGCTTGCTTGGCATGAGCCTCCTGGGTTTCTGCCTCCCAATCTACCTGGTCTGCTACAGGCGCAGGCTAGAGAGAGAGAAACAGCAGAAGATGGAAGATGCCAAACTTTTCTTCAAAATCAATGGCACTCCCACTGAGGAAGCCTTTGTTTAAACTGGTGCTTCACATACAAGCTCCCCTGTACAGGTTCCTACCACATCCGTGGGTTCTACCTGTGGTGTAAGCCAGGACTTTTCTCCCCTGGCTCTGCCAGTCTTTGCTCGTCACTGGAGTGAGGGCTGGACATCATGACTGAGATTTCCTCAGATATATGGCAGGAGGAGACTTCCCACTCCTCACTCCAAAACACGGGACATTTTTCCTTTTTATAAAGGCCACACAGATATTGTGTCTTAAATTATCCCCTGATCACACTCTCCAGCAGCAGAGAGTTTGCATAGGAAACTGGGGAGAGAAGGAACAGAGGGATGGGGGAAGAGGGAAGACAGACCAAAATTTGAGATTGCAAATGTAACACACTGAAGTCTGTTTTCTCCCCCTCTTCCCCCAACCTTGGCTGACAGTCTCGGATGCAAGCTGCACTCTCCTCCCTCCCCAAGGCTTCATAATGGTCTTTCTGCTTGATGTGTAGCTGGACCCAGTGGTTTTACTGTCTCTCCAGACATATCCGTGTTTCTGAGGCAGGGAAGGGGGTTTTTATTCCTATGTGTATGAGCACAGCTTCAGTGTATTGCTAAATGTTGGCTGCTAGCACTGACAGCTCCCAAACCTTTTATTACTGCAAATGACACAGACTGTGAGCAATGGATCTGCCTTCCACACTGAAATGAAGAGCCTATAGTGGACTGCTGGTCCTAGACCAAGCCTTCAGAGGCCTGGAATTCCTCTTCTTCCTGGTTCACAAACCCACCTGTACATGTTTTAAACTATCTGCAGTCCTGGAGCCTCTGAGATAAGAACTGGATCTTGTTTACCGATGAAGTGCTTTGAGACGAGTTGCCTTTTGCCTCTTCTTCTTCCCTCCGACATGACCCTGGGAGGGGAGCAGCAATGTGTATTCAGTAAAGTGGAGAAGCTTCTTGAAGCTGAGTTCTGGGGCTTCAGCTACCTTGGTGTTCACAGGCCGTGAGCTGAGCTGCTGGTGGAAAGAGCCAAGAGTGCAGAACACTCCTTTGTGTGTGGTAACTGGATCCTGTGGACATGTGGCAGGGTGCTGTGATGTCATTTTTCCTGTAGCCAGAGCTTATTTACCTTGCTATGGTAATGGCCACCAAGCTGCTGAACACCAGGTTACTGTGACTGACCAAAATGCTGCCAGTTTGGCTGTTCTAGGAGCCTTCTGCAACGTTGCTGCTCTGTCTGGACAGAGCCCATGATGATTGATTGTATGGTGAAGCTGCCTGTCAGAGCAATACATGTGGGTAAAGGTGCCCCAGGCCTGTTCACACCAGGGAGGGAACACAAAGGGAATTTTTAACCTGCTTCTTTTTATAGAGGTTATCCTTGTCTAAAGCAGACTTTTCTGCCCTTAACCTTCTTGTTGAGGTCGGTAGCTCAGGCTCTGTAGCCCTGTGTTAAGCACTGCTGGGAGCAGGACTGTGCAGGGGTGAGGATGAGCATCCCTGACTGCACTGGGCTGAGCTGGTGGCTGCGGGAAGGTTGGGGCAGAAATAAAACCATTCTGAAGACCCAATGGTGGTGTTTTACTGGCAGGGGGTCAGACATTCACCTTGTCTGTGTCTGGTTGGAAAAGTACAAGAGTTGGTCGCTGGCGAATAGAAACAACACCGTGCTGAGACCTTCCTGTGAGAAATCACCTGGAAGCTGGGTGTTAACTCCTTCGCTGGGGGGTTGGAGGAGACAGAACGGCAGCCCGGGCAGGGCTTTACCTTTCCTGGGGAGCGGCAGAGCGCCGGGAGCCGTGGCTGGTGGCGGTGCCAGCTCCGTGGGACGGCAGCGCCATCTCGAGCTGCTGCTGCTGCACTCACGGCACCTTTTTTTAGCCTTCAGTCACTCGTTTCAGAAGGACTCGCCACTTGAGGATTTTACACATTTGTGAAATTTTTTTTTTTTAATGTGTTGCCTTTATTAAATGTGTTTGTGTCGAGACAGCCTTACTGCCTGCTGTCAAAATGGTACTCTTCTGGAACTTTTTGTCTTTTGGTGATGATTTAGTGACCTTCCATGTTTTCTTTGAGCAATAATTAAGAAGGCAGAGTTTTGATTCATTTTCCTGGTCACCTGTGTTGTCTCAAGTACATATTCAGAGACCCACCAGCAGTGGTACAGCCTGCCTAGATTGCCAGAGGGCTTTCTGCAGATTTCTGCATTTTGTATTCTAAATATTTTGAGAAGAGTCCTGCTCTTGCTCAGAGATACTTGTGACGTGACAATGACAGATTAAGTATCAGGTGAGTGAGCCTCCAGCCACAGCCTCAGTGTCCTAAAGCATCGTTGGAGGGTGTTTTGTGTGCTAGCCCAGCATTCCTTCCACCTCAGTTTCAGAATTGAATGTGATTGCTTCCACTCTTATGTCACTTAAATGCCTGTTACAAATGTCTCAGCAAAACAGTGGAAAAGAGAGTGGCACATTTTAATGAAGTCTTAGTGGAGATGCTGCTGCCTTTAATTTAGCTGCACATACTTCAAAGAACACATTTTATTTCTGCCATCTACCTCCCTGCTTCAGTTCCCAGTTTCTGCCCTTTATTAGGGATATCTTTGAGTCCAGTTTTATCTGATAAACTGGTGGATGTGTGCTTAATGTCACTGCTGATGTGCCATGGTGTTCAGAAGCTGCTGGTCAGCTGTGAGGAGCAGAGTTCATGCTCTGAAGTCGCAGTCCTAGTGGGTGCACAGGGAAGTTTTAGCTATTCAGGGTTGAACAGACAAGTTGGGATCATGTTCTCAGGCCCTGCAAAGTGAAACTGTGGAATTCTTTGCAGCAGAATGTAGTGGGGAACAGAAGTATAATTCCTTTTTTAAAAAGAGGCCGGTTAAGCAATGGTCTGACACATCCACTAACTCAGGGAGATTTTAAGTTGCTGTAAATAAGAAAGTTATGCCAAGGACAGATACTTGTCTGCATGTTCTGTCTCATAAAAATGGGTCAAAGATCAAGGAAACACGCTGGGCTAAAATGAAACACTGGTCTGATCTAACGGGGTGTAATTTATTCTGACAGTTGTGAACCAAACTAATTTCAAGAGCAGTCTCAAGTTTATCTATCAAAAACCTGCATCTGCATGCAAGATGTGCAAACACTACTGACTGTGGCATAACTGCTTCAGTGCTGCACCTCCTGCAGCAGAGGGGTCCTTGGAGGGCAATATTCTGCCTTCAGCCTCTTCTAAATATTGTCTTGCACAGTGCAGAAACACAGCTGGGGTGGTCCTGTCACACGTGGTTGATCAGGGGCAGGTTGCCTCGTCCTTTGATTCTTAGGGAAGTGGAATTGTGGGTTCTGTACATTTGGAGTGGAAAACAGCATTGCTGCTTCCCAGCTGAGGGAGGGATGCAGGTTGTGAAAAATTCCTGTGTGCTCTCTGTGTGCTCCCTGTGTGCATGAGCCACCTTGTGGGAGAAATAAATGGGCTACCAAAGATTAGAGAGTCACAGCAGTTTGACTCGATGCATTTATCTGTAGAACTCAAATATAGGTCAATGCGGTTAACTACGTTTGTAATTCCTAAATGATGGATTTGTAGGATTTGGGGGTTTTTGTGCCCTCTATGCCTTCTTACCCTCATCCCTGTGGGATGTGCAAGGAGGGTGGCCATGGGAAAGACCTCCATGGAAGCATCCCCAGCTGAAGGTAATGCAGCAGAAACCTGATCTGTGAGTACCTGCTGTTTGTAGGAGCCCTCAGAGTCAAGGGTGTTGCTGTGGAAAGTGATTGCACCTTCTGGAGACACTGCTCCCAGGCTCTACAGCCTCTCACATGCATTTAATCTGCATTTGTATTAAAAAATAAAAAAAAAATGAAATTTGCAGAGTGGGGAAGGGAGGGTGACAGCTTTTTTGCTTTCACTAATCTGTCAGAACCTAAGCCCCGTTGACGCAGCCTTTATAGCACTAATGCAGTGACACTATGTCAGAAGTAGCAGAGAAAATCTGTGCTGTTCTGCTTTATAGGACACTTACACTGTGACAGTCACTGAGTAAAGCTATATCTGGATCCTTGAGATGAAACTGGACACAGATGTCTGGGAAAAAAAAAAAAAAGGGGGCAAATCTTGCTGAGACACCAACTGAACTGCAAGGCTGCTACAGCAACTGAAATGTTCAACTCCCACAGCAAAGCCTGGCCTCTTCATGCTCTGTCTACAAAGGAAAATTGCAGGATAATGAGATTTTAACTAAGTCCGTAAATCACTAAAATGTTTTCAAGTAGGAGATTTCCCTCTTGACAGGCTGATGAATTTGGAAAATATGCTACAAAATTTAAAGCAGATACTGTAGGGTAAAAGGAATGAAATCTTTAAACTACACGTATTTGCAGCTCTTTTTCTTCCCCTTTGAGTTTTTTTCTGCATCTGCAGAGCTTTTTGCTTTTCCCTAGACCCCAGTTTAGAAGTGCAAAGTGCTCGTAATGGAAAATAATACCACAATAGCATTCCTGATAGGAACAGACTGGTTTGGGTTTGTTTTTTTTTTTAATTAAAAAAAAGGCCACTTCTGATTTATAATTCACAATGTTATCTTCTCTGGAATAGCTGAAACAATGATGTGTTATGTAGCTGCAGTCTTACATGTTAATTATAAAGCCCACAGGTCCTTGTTTTCCTCCATGTGCTGCCAGCCTGTCTCTGCGCAGTCTGTTTTTACCAGGTGTCCTGTGCTCCACGTTGTCATCCTACTGTTTGTCACTTCCTTGTGCCTGACCCTCTGTTACTCACTTTTTATTCTGGAGACAATCCCCTGTTTCAGAAACCCCACTCTTTAACCTGCCAGCATTACCTCTCCCACGTTCTCCTGACCACAGATTTTTTTTTTTGTAGCGTTTGTCAGAGTTGAATTGTAAACTCCTCGGGGCAGGCCTGTGTCATCTTCTCTGTGTTTGTAAGGTGATGTGCACTCTTGCAGTACTATCTCAAAATAAAATGATAATAAGTTAATCATTAGTTTTCCTTCTGAGGGTGAACATAATAAAAGCATTGGTTGCTTCCTAACGAGATTATGGAACCATGAATGCTTTACGGGGTGGTATCTGCCAAAGGGCAGGACCCAGGTTGAATATTTCCTTGACTTTTTCTTCTCTGTGTTAGGAGCTAATAGCTAATGTCAATTAAATTCTTCTTCTCCAATTGAGTTTAATCTCTGAGAAAAAAAACCCTAGACCCTGTAGATGGCAGGTTGAGAATGAGATCAAGCTCAGCTATGCAGTGTGAACTGCTATCAAATAGTGAAACATGAACAACGTGGCCTTAGATGGGAACGCAGGTGTCAACAGCAAAGCTGCACATCTCGGTTCTCCAAGCCTTAGCTTGGTGATGCTAAATCTGTGGTGGTTTGCTTTTCCAATCCAATAATGACAATCATTGAAAATGCCATAAATCATGACCTAGGGACAAGGTGAAGCCCATGACCTGAGGCCACTCACCCTGTCTGACTGTAGCACTGACTTATCCCCTGGTTATTTGCGTTAATACCCTGGTCATTCGTCATTCCCCCTCCCCACACTCCCAAAAGAGGGGGAGTTGAAGTTGACAAAAATACTGGAGTGCCTCCCCTGTTGAGACAGGCTGAGAAAGTTGGGTCTGTTCAGCCTGGAGAAGAGAAGGTTGTGTGGAGAGCTCACAGCACCTTCCAGTATCTGAAGGGACTACAAGGAAGCCAGAAAGGGACTGCTCATCAGGAACTGTAGTGACAGGGCAAGGAGCAATGGGTTCAAACTAAAAGAGGGGAAATGTAGGTTAGATATTGGAAAGAAATTCTTCCCTGTGAGGGTGGTGAGGGCCTGGCACAGGTTGCTCAGAGAAGCTGTGGCTGCCCCATCCCTGGAAGTGTCCAAGACAAGGTTGGACAGCGCTTGGAGCAACCTGGGCTAGCGGAAGTTGTCCCTGCCCATGGCAGGGGGTGGAATGAGATGGTCTTTGGGGTCCCTTCCAACCCAAACCATTCTGTGATTTACGGAGAACTTGTTGGTGGCAGGAGGGAGACTTCTTGGGAACGCCACTCTCGAGTTGAAACAAGTGACGCCGTGCAGTTTACACCTCTCGAGAGAACCTAAAGAAGCGGCCACAGTTTAAAATGAGTTGATCCAGAAAAACCCGAGTGCCCGCCAGGAGACCCTGCCAGCGGCACTGCTGGGAACTCTGCGGTCCTGCTGTGGGAAGCCCAGCATTAAAGCTGAAACAGCACCACGCGGTTCACACCTGCTGAGAGAACCTAAAAAAAAAAAAACCAAAACCAACCCTAACCCAAAAAACAGGCGTTGTAGTTTAAAGCGTCAGCGCCGCTGGAGGCAAAACCCTCGTGAGGGAGGCTGAGGGCGCGGGAGGGCGGGAAAAGGCGGGCGGGGAGAGCGGGCGGCCCCGCCCCGCGCGGCGCGGAGGTGACGCAGCCGTTGCCGCAGAGACG
>VZTJ01000926.1:780964-826109 GCA_013397795.1 Orthonyx spaldingii | reverse complement strand
CCGCTGCGGCTCCGCGGGGCCCGGCCGCTGCCCCAGGGGCCTCCGCGGGCGGCTGGCCCCGCACCGGCGGTGCCGGGTGGGTGTTGCCGGTGCCCGGGTGCCGAGGGCCGAGCCGGGAGCCCGCTCAGCCCCGGGGGTTTCTGTGGGAGGGCTGAGGGAGGCAGGGGCGTCCTGCCCCCTGCTCGCTGTAACAGAGCCAAGTGTCAAGCCTGGCTGTGATCCCCTCCCGCCTTCGGCTGTGCAGTCTCCGAGGAGGGACTCCCAAGAATGTCGGTAATTAGGTAGCTCCAAAATATTTTTGTGTGTGGAAGCCTCCTCACCCTGGAGTTCTTCGCTGGCCCTGAGGCTGCTGCGGTTGTCCTGGCTCGTGATGGGGATGAAGGGGTGGAAAGCTGGCTGGACGTGAGGGTGTGTAACTATTAGTCACGTTGCTTGTCACAGTCCTTGGTTCAGCAGCTTTGTGCTTGCTAATGTGGAATATACTCTTGGACCGGAGCACTTTGGCTGGGTGTCTTCAAAGCTGTGCATACTCTGCACATAGTTCTTTCCTGAATTCTTAAGGTTAACTCAAGTGCATGCTCGAGTTAAGTGCGTTCCATCATTTTGAACTTCTTTTGGCTGATGGAAGAGGCTTTCTGTTTATTTTTTCTTTCTCCCCTTATAAAAGATACCTGTGATCCCAGGGATAAAGTGGGTTTTCAGGTCTTCTCTTCGACACATTTACCTACATGGCTGTGTCCTCTGTACAGGATCTATTTTGCAAGATTATGGACCATGGTGTGGATTTAAATATTAAAACTATGTTGAGGGTTGTACTGATCCTTGTAGTTGCCTTTAAACTTGCTTAACTTTTTCTTTTCCTCCCCAGTCCTTAAACCCCTGCTATTTTTATCCAAACAATAGGAGTGTAGAATTCAAGAGCAGCAGCAGAGCTGCTCTTTGTAACACAGAGACACCATTACCTTCTGTAGTGTTAAACTGGATAGCAGGCAGAAACCTGGGCTAAGTGCTTAGCTTCAGGTGCATGAAAAGATAATTAACTCCTTCTACAATATCTGTTTCGTTGATATTTTCCTATGAATTTATTACTTTCCCTCTTACAGCACCTTGGCTGGGTTATTTCTATTCACATTCGTGTATCTTTTTCATGCTTCTGTTCACAATCCCTTGCCCTGCACCACAGTAAAGCTCATTATCAGTGAGCTGTGCTGTAAAGGTGAGAACATCTGTACTTTGAATTTTCAGATTTCTGACATTATGAGCAGTTCATTTTCATGCCTGTCACTTCCAAAAGTCGTTTTACTCAGCGTTATTTACCTCACCATATCAGCATGTCTGCTGGTCTTTCACACTGCCTGATTCAGAAACAAGGTGTGAAGTGTAAATATTAAAGAGTAAAGGTTAAAAGACCAGAATTACTACATTGGTTTCCTTTTACAGGTTTCCATGTGTATTTTTAGAAGGGTCACTGAACCTTTTCAGTGTTGTCATTACACTGTTTCTTTTCTTCCCTTTGTTTTGTCCTTAGTGAGACATATGTGGCTCTAAGGACAGTCAAGCTTGCTACTGGACTTTCCAAAGAAACATTCATTTTTGATTTTCTGAGATTCCCAGCTGCCTCTAACAGCTGCATATTCTGAGTTATGTCACTGTGTTGGCTCAGATGTTGTATGGTGAAGTTGCCCATTTGACATGCTGGTTGAGATGGTTTTTGATGAAATCTCATGTTCCAGGAAGCAATTGCTTAAGGCAGATTGAAACCACTTGTTTTGGTGTGAGCTGGCTGTTTGAAGTGCTTTGCTATTACTGTTTTGCTGTTATTTATGTTAGTTCTGGTTGCATGCAGGTAATTACTGCCTTCCTACTGAAGGAAAATGATCTGTAACTGCATATCATCTGAGCAAATTATTCTTCCATCTCTGTGACCCCCTGTCACACCCTCCCTAGTAAATCAGATAGGTTTTATTATGTGCTCTGGAAGTATTTTAGGAGATGGTACAGAAATAGAGCAATATAACAAAAACCTGATGTCACATTTTATTACCAGGCAAGTCTGTATCATCATTTCTGTGCAGCTTCTTATCCTGATGGTTATGCAGTGATGACTTTAACGTTTTCATTTGATGCCCTGTCAGACTTTCAGACTTATCTTGCATTTCCATCCGTCCGTGCTACAGATAAGCTGCATGGATTTCATTCTTTTGTTTGCATTTTTTTTGGTGCCAGGGTTTGTAAATGCTGGCTAGAGTCTTGCTTGCTGTCTTTATTTTGTTTTAAACTGCCTTGGAAGACCTTGAGGAGAATCAGAGTGTGGAGACTCACTTCCCTTTCCTGTAAAGTGACGATAATGACACTGACCTTGCCTTCAGCTCCACTTCCCTTTGCTGTCATTTGAGGCAGATTTTAATCTAAAAGGGATCTTAAATGTTCCCCATCATTTTCAGGGCAACCACATCATTTAATTTCTCATAAATTGAGCAAGTTCTGGCCTAAAGTGAGGAATCTTTATTCCCATTGCTGCTCCTGCAGAGCTTTTCCTCGAGATCCTCTTGAGTAGTTTTCCCTCCTCCTCCTTTATCACTTGACTACCTGTGTTTTTCACCCTCACTTTCTTGGTTTGCTGGGCTGAATGAACTGTAAACCATTGATCTTGTTTGTGTTTCTGTTTCTCCGCTGATGAACATTGAACTCTAAGATAATGTTCAGATTTAGTGTCTTTCACTTTCCTGAATGGGATTCACTTACATCAATGTTTTACACCAGGTTTCCTAAAGAAAAATGTTTTAACTCCATTCCAAAGAAATTGTTTCTTCCCCATTTCTTGGTTTTTCACCTTTACTCATCATCCAGTTCCTCTTTTCATTCTTACTGCACTTTTATCCAGGTGCCTAACCCGACATCATGCTTGATAACAAAGTCTAGCTGTGAAAATCCATTTCCTTTTTTTATTTTATCCTCCCTTAGACCACACTGGTGTTGATCCTTTTCCCTCTTACATTTCAGCAGGTATTTTCAGGAAACAATATGTAGCAGTGAGTAAAACAATTGTAGCTGAGCGTATCCTACCAGTAAGTGGCACATGGATTTCCATGAATTGATCAAACCCCATTTAAAAATTGTTTATACTTCCTACATTTGGCAAGGAATGCCATGACTTGAGTAGAGATGATGTAAAGAAGCACACGTGATTTGGTTTCAAATTTGTTGCCTTATGATTGTTCTGTTGTAAAACAGTCACTGTTCCTTCTCCATTCACTTCTTTTACACCATTCATGATCTCTAAATCTCTTCCATACCTGAACCCTTTCGCTGTTTTCTCTCCCAAGCTGAAAGGCCAAGTCTTAACTGCTTTCTCCTCACACAGAAGCTTTTTCCCATCTCCCATCATCTTTTTTGACTTCTTCACTTGTTCTGTATCCTCTTTGACCAGGACTATGTGCAGTATTCAAGATGTTGCTACATGGAAGATTATAGTGACATAATTGTCTTTTTGTGTGTGTCTGTGTGTGCTGTTCCAGTTTGTAATATTGGGTTTACTTTTGAACTGCCACTGAGCTGGTGTTTCCTGCTGCTTTTCCATAAAGGCACAAGATGTTTGTTGCCAATAACTGACTTGGGGCTCCTTAACCCCCTGTGTTTGGTGAAAACAAGTGCCTGTAGTGCATTATTCTTTTTTTTTATTGACACTGAACTTCGTTTGCAGTTCTCAGTAGTTCTTTCTGCAGTACTTTGCAGTCAGCATGAAGTGTTGCTGTCACAAGTAATCTTGCATAATCTGTAATCTTTTGCCCCATCACAGTTTGTTCTTTTGGTAAAGTGTAAAAAAAAAAATTCTATTTTCACTGCTATTGCTTTTTAAAAGTCTGTTTATTAATACAGAGGACTTTTTTTCCTGATTGTGTCCTAGTTTCTTTGAGACTAATTCCCAAAGAATTGGGAATTCTTCCTCCCACAGTAGCCATATCCATTTCCTATCTGTGTCTTGCTTTGGTTCCTTGTTCAGCATCATCCTTGCTGAAAGCAGAAGTCAAACACAGATCCAGTTTTGGAGAAGTCCTTAACACGCCCATGTTCTTGTCAGCTTTAAATTGATTCTTTTCCAAAAAATTTCTGCGACTTCAGGCGGTTTTTGCTGTGTTGTCCAGTCAGTTGATTCTAGGAAGCATCCAGGAAACCACAACATGAAAAAAAGTGACTCTCACGAAGCAGTGACAGCACCTTCCTTTGCAGTGAGCTCTGAGAAAGCATTTCCTCTGCTTTGGGACATGTGAGCAATTTGTGCGGTGCCTGGTGGCTGTTGCAGATCTCTGCAGAATTGCTGAGGCCCACAGAAACCTCCCCAGCAGCTTGATGAGGGATAGGATGGGGTTGCTGAAGGGATGGAGTGAGAGGGAACACTGCTGTGTTGCTGCTGTGTGGATTTGGAGGCCAGTGAGGTGTCAGCAGTGAGCATCTCTTGAATGACAGGTTTAGGTGAGGGTTGTAATTATGCTTTATCACATATTGGTTCTCTTTGAGGTTATTATGTAAATAGTCTTTGGCCTCAGGAGTTCTGGGGGAGAGGAGAGCTGTGCAGCCACGGCTGTGAGGAATGTGGGGATTTTGCAGCTGCAGAGATGTTTGCTAATTTCTGTCTCTGTGTTCCCTTCCAGCCGCGTTATCCTGCCCGTGTCTGTGGAGGAGGTAAGTTCTTGGCTTCTTGCTTCCTTTCTTTAGGACTGTAAATAAACCTGTGATCAAAGCAGGTTCTGTGAACAAAAACTGGAAAATGCAAGCTGTCTCCAGGAAGCCCTGGGAGCTGTTACTCGTTCATCATCATTTTGACCAAATAATTGTATTAAGTCTGAGGGTACCAATCGTCTCTCTTACAAAATACTTTCAGATATGCTGATTATAAATCTTGCCTTGTCAAGCTGTTTTCAAGTACAGTTTCCTTATGATTAGTACTATTATTCTTTTCTATTTTTTTTTAACTTGAAGGGGAAGCTTTAGAACAAATTTAAGTCACCCTTTAAACTGTGTTTTGCTGGAACTCTTTTGTCTTAAACTCTTAGGCAAAGATCAAGAATTTGTTCTGACTTAGGAGGCTGTCCTACTTAGCTCTTACATACAGAAAACTTTCTTTTTGTTTAGATGAAGCTTGCATGGAGAGAAGAAATGTAGTTTCTAATGGACATGATGGTTTTCATCACCAGTCTGACCATGGAATAGCTGTGAAGACTCTGTGGCTGTTTCCCTCCTGTTTCCTCTGATTTGCAGCCTGCCTTTCCTTCCTCCCTCCTGCATTGAACACCACTCTTGCAGAGAATCTGACCATATAAATGTTTTGAATTTTTTAATCTTCATACTAACAAGGTAGAAATTGAAATGACTGCGTCTATAGCACTTCCCTAGCAGATTCCTTCTTCTGGATGTGTATTTTTTTTTTCCCTTGTGATCCTTGGCTGTAAGCCTTGGGTTCATGAACTCTGATCAAGGCCTTGTTCTAACTCTTAGGGAGAGCTGTGATAACAGCACTCTTGTTCATTTTTCTTTCCTCTGAATATAGCAGCTACTGTGGCGTAGACAGTGGTGGGCTGGCTCATGGCAACACTTTTTAAAGCACATCCCTTTTATAACTCTGCCTCTTTTGACAGAACAGAGTTTAGAACTTCATGTAGTGCATTCCTGCAGCCATGAGACTGGCTAGTAAAGCAAAAGCAGTGTCTAAGCTGAGTTCCCTGTTCCTGTGGCTCAGTCTGCTGTGACAGCTATCAGATGCTGACAGAAGGCCTAGACCTCTGATCAGAGAGTGGGTTTAGATCTGTGTTCTGTGTCAGTGCAAGAACAAGGCTGTTAATGCCACAAGTTCTGTCTGTTCCTTGCTCCCTACCTGTAGCTTTTGTGCTTTCTGCATGAATCTGTTTCAAGCAGTTTTAACAGAAGTCAGACTGAAGCATTAGAGTAGGGAAGTTTGGATCTTTTATTGTGCCTGAGTGCCACTTACACGAGCAAGCCCTTTGCAAAGGAAGGAGTAACATGATGAGCTTTATCAAGGAAGCAAAGGATGCAAACTTGCAAGTTAGAGAAAGCTGTGGGTAAATGGCAAGTTGCTGGAGCTCAAGGGACAGAAAGGACCTTCCTGAATAACAGGAACCCTGCCTTGCAGTGATATGGCCCCTTGGTATCAAGCTGTGTAAATAGAAAGTCACAGCATCAGAACACAGATGGTTTCTTTGAGGGGTTAGACTGGATGGAACCCAACACAGGGTTTTCCTAAGTTCTCTGATGCTGGGATTAGCCTTCATCCAGTTAAAGTGAGTCCCTGGCTGTGCCCTTGTCCCTCCCTGGCTGTTCAGTGCCAGCCTAGTTTGAGCCTTGTGTGTAAACTGCCAGTGTGGAGAACTGAGGGTTTGGGCTGTAGATAAATCTGTCAGTCTCTGGCAACCTCCTTGTCTGAGGGTGCCCTGGGATTATCTGTTTCAGGAGGTGTATTCTTCTTCTCTGGGTCCAGTGCTTGGCTTGTGGAGAGACCCCCAACCAGACCAAACTGAATTTCTCCCCAAACCTGCACATTGTCACCATGTCCCCTGAGCCATGTCCCTTTCCAAGGGCTGATGTTTTTCCTGTGATAGGGCAGATTTCAGGAGCCAATTCCCTAAGCAGAAAGGGTTCTAAAGTTCACTTGGTTGCCTGTGTACCTGGGAGTGCTTAAGAAGAAAGGTTATTTCCAGTGTTGACTCAGAGGATGACTACTGCTCTGTTTATTGCTTCATCCCCCTTCCTGTGTGGAAAGATGCTGACACATCTGTGCATCACTTGGTCACTGCACTGCTGTCTGTTCCACAAAACAGCTGTTAAACCTTCATTGCTTTCAAGGATTTCCTTGTGTACAAAACTCTTAAATAGGGCTCTGGAGATTTGTTATTGCTCTTGACTGTGTAGCTGCTCATGAAGCATCTCTGACTAACAGGAGGACTCCTGGTTTCGTTTTAATATGGTTGCATTTTGCTGAAAAGGCTTAAGAGTTCACACCTTGTGCATCCAAATTGTTGGCAAAAATCTGATGCCAATGTGTAGGATAGGGAATGAAATTAATTGTAACTTTCAGACATCAGGAAAGGGTTGAGGAAGTCTTCTGTGAGGTTCTGTGATATCCCAGGGATTCTGTGGTCAGTCTCCACCCTTAGAAAATGGAGCTGAACCAATAGCATGGAATTCAAGAGAAAACCAGTGATCAGGAAGGCATTAGGGAGCTGTGATTTAATCAACACAAGAGATCAGTGCAGCTTAGTTAGCCAAGATGGGAACTGAGTGGTGCAAGAGGAGCCCTGGCGATGACTAAAACTCGAAAGCTGGGATGTAGGAGTTAGACTGTAGCAGTCTGTCTTCTACATGGAAACCCTGCCAAAATGTGGTTCCTGCTCAAGTGCAGGCTGCAAGCTGCACTGCTGACTTGGTTTATCCATTGTCCCACTGCAGGGAGCAAAGGGAATCTCCTTGTTGTGTGTTGGGTGCCAGGCTTTGCTCCCGTGCCCTGGCCAGTGCGGTGCCAACTTCGGGAGCCTGGACTCGTGTGGGTGTCTCTGCCAGCTGCCACTGAAGTGCTGGTGTGGATTGGAGCTGTGTGTACACATTCTGTGCTGCCTCTTTGTTCCTTTCACATGGGAAGGAGCTTGCCAAACACAGAGGGATCTTATTAATTGCGTTCAAAGTGGCTTTCAGGAAAACAACTGCTCTTGGAGATGGTTCTGTTGAGATCAGGCCTTCTGGAGGAAATTTGGTGCAGTGAAGATGTTCTCTCAGCTGTATAAGAGGTCTTTGGCACAGAGCAAGAGACATGACTTCTTGCAAAAGAGAAGAAGGGTTTTTTGGAGCTCTCAGGTCTGTCTGGAGTCCAGATTCATAGAGCCAGAATCTGTTTCTCTGCTTGCCTTTGCAGGGAGAACGATGTGGGATTTGCTCATTGGGACAGTTCCATTTGGGCCTTTTCCTCTCTTATCGATGCGATTAAAGGCTCAGAAATAACAGGGGAGTTTAAATGGTGAAGATGTTAAACCAAAGGGTTTATCTTCTTAGTGTCTGAACTTTGACCCACGTGTTTGAAAGGGAGAAGGAATGAATAAGAGGCTGTTACTAAGAGGAATTGGTTTGTGCCCCTAGAGACGTGTCCTGGGACTTGCTGCAAAGCAACCAAAGCCATTCAGTCCTCCCCTCTAAACCTGTAGGTACCAAACTCGTAATAAACTCTGTTCTATGAGTGTTTGTGTGGCTCTCACTCTGCTAAAGTAACTTTGCTTCTAAGGTTTCACAACTCCCATGTTTTGCTCTTCTGGAGGGAGGTGAGTGCTCTGCTTTGTGTGGGTCATATGTGGGGAGTCATAGGGAAAGCAGTGTGGTGCATGAAATGTCAGAAGTCAGAGACTTGTACTGCAGCCCAAAACCCAGACTGAAACCCAAGCTGCTGTGACAGTGCAGGAACTGTCCAGCCAAGAGAGGGCAGCTCCTGTAACCTGGGCCAGGACCTTGTGGAGAGATCCAGCAGAGCTGCTGCTCTTAGCTTGAAAATGGTCTGATTTTTGTTCTGCCCCACATTACCTGAGGCCAGGACATTTAGCCTTGTTACTCTGACTTGCCATCTACTCTTCCAGGAGGAGTAAATATTTCCTTGGCCTTTGTTGGCACCAGATGGTACAAAGTACCAGAGAGCTTTGGGTACTGTTGTTATTTTGGATGCTCTGACAACAAAATTTAACGACTGTAGAAATCTTCCATCGTTGCAGAAGATGTTCCAGCCCAGTGAAGTATTTCTGGGTTCTCAGCTCTGAGCAGTATTCCACTTTTCCAGGCTGGCTTTCAGAAGTGCTATTCCTGTTTCTGATGCAGAGCCTTATGCTGTGGAAAGGGAAGATGGCCTGAACAGTTTTGCATTGCTTTGTAGTTATGTTATGGAATTTTTTTGGGTTTTGGTGGTTGGTTTTTTTGTTTTGTTTTTTTTTTTAATCATTGCACTGCTGGTACCAAACACTTTGTGGGTTACCCTTTCAGATTGCCTCCCTGTGCTGTTGCCTTTGGCAACCGTTGCTGTTTTGCTCACTTAAGAGTTCTGTAAACTTAACTCTGTGAAGTTAGAACTCTTCCTTTTAACTTAGTGGTTTAGCTTCTTCATCCTCAAACTTTGCTCATCTGACTTTGCCTCAGAAAGACCTGTGTGAATTTTCTTTATTTGATCATGTTTCTTTTGAGCTCTGCATCCCCTTTTTCAGCTACAAGAGGCAAGAGTGTATTTTTTGGTCTTTACATCTTGTGCAGAGGAGAATCTTCTCTTTTGTTCATTTTCTTGATTTTTCCAGTGCTCTGCCCTGGGAAACATTTGTGAATGCCTCTTATGAAAGAAATGGTGTAGTATCGAGTACTTTAAGTGGTTTCTGGGAAATAATGCTGCCAAGTGAGTGTCTGTAAGAGACCGAGAAATGATCTTAGGGTAAGAATTTTACTGTATGTTGAAATTCTGTGCTCTCCCTGTTAGTGATTTATGCTTGTGGCTAAGAGGAAGTGTGATACAGAGGAAAAACAACACACCCCAAACCAAAGATAATAGGAAAAATAATGGGGGGAGCAGTAACAACATAGATCAGCTGGTCATTTGGGGCACTGGGACACAGTTATTTCATTAGTTAAAGTTTTCAGAATGAAAATACCCTCTTTACTTCAGGCTTCTTACTCAGTTGTTGGAACTGCACGTGGGGAATGCTCGTCTTTGACCCTCAGGGGCTCCTAAGCTGTGCACATTTAACAAGTTTGTTTCTTGGAGCACTTAGGTGTTGCAAGTACTCTTTATCTTCCTCCCTTCTGAAGTTTTTCACTCCCTTCCCTCCTACCCTGCATTTTGTGAAAGAGCGTGGTGTGAATTTCTTTGGGACCCTTCTGGATGCAGTACAGGGTGCTTATTGATTCAGAACTGGCAGTGCCTTATTCTCTGCTTTTTGAAGACACCTGTGTGCCAAAAAGAGTGAAACCAAATGGATTTTGCTACAGTATGCCTGGGGTCATCTGTGTTTTCTTTCTTTCTGATGCTCCTTTAATCTTTTCTGCTTTCTCCTGATTCTGTGTTGGTTTGGAGCTTGAGATTTAAGGGTTAAAGGTAACTATCTTATTGGCAGTGCTTTCCTCCTAAGTACCACTCAGGCTTGCTATCTCAAATGAAATTAAATGAGCTGCTTATCTGCCCATACAAGTGGATGTCCTTTCCTCTGCCCTCTCCCCGGGTAATAAATTTGTCCTTGGCTTCTCCTGGCAAAGTTATTACTTCTGTTAAATTACAGCCATCGTAATTTAACTTCTTTAACTTCTCCAGTATCAAGTGGGGCAGCTGTATTCCGTGGCAGAAGCCAGTAAAAATGAAACTGGTGGAGGTGAAGGAGTGGAAGTCCTGGTGAACGAACCGTACGAAAGAGATGGAGAGCGTGGGCAGTACACACACAAGATCTACCACTTACAGAGGTATGGGAACCTTTTCATTCCCAAACTTGGGCAAGAGGAACCAGAGGAAGATGCAATAGGGTTGCAGCAACTATAAATCAGATATGTAAAGGCTGAAGGATGCAGAGGTAAGGCAGGAGTATAACAGCACCTGGCAGGGAGCATCACTGGGACACCCACCCACCCCTGCAAACGTGGCTGTTGTCCTGAGAACATCTGGCTTTGAGCTTTTCAAAGCAAGTCTGATCCTGCCACCCTGTATTTTCATACCTGAATTTGGCTAAAGAGCAAAATACCTCTTAGATTTCAACCTGCTTTTAGCCTCCTGGGTTTTTTTTTGTTTGTTTTATCTTTTATTATGTAAAGAAGGTTTATGTTAACATGTCTGATTTGGTATCTCTGGCAAACATCGTAATGGGGTTGGGGAGAACCCCACCAATTCCAGAACTGTGTAAATCTCTAGGATTTGTATTCCAGGTGATGTCTTGCCTGTCTCAGAGTGTCTGGGCCACAGTTCTCATTCCATGTAGTCCTTAACAATGCCTTTCTTCCTGTTTCCAAATTCTGCAGCAAAGTGCCAACATTTGTGAGAATGCTGGCCCCGGAAGGAGCTCTGAATATACATGAAAAAGCATGGAATGCCTATCCCTACTGCAGAACTGGTGAGTACCTGAAGAAGGACTCTGGATTGTGCCTTTTTGGTTTCTGGGGGCAGGGGTAAAGGGTAGGAGGGGATAGGAAAAGACACAACCCATAGAGAACCTGTTTCAGCTCTTAAATCTTGGATTTCTGTTCTCTAAGCTCTTTCTGTAGTCAGGAAAAGCAAAATACAGTGCTGAGGAGTTAAAAGAACTGCCCTTGTCTGATGTGCTGCTAATGAGTGACAGAGGAAAAGAACAGACCAAGAAATAGGTGTTAGTCCTCCTAAAGGAACACCTGTGTAATGAAATAAGTACATGAGGGATTTTTTTACGTGCTCAAGTGCAGCAGAGGAAAAAGAATGGAAGGTGGAAAGGGGAACAGGGCAGATCTCAGCTGCCTCTTGCTTAGTGCAGTTGAAGGGAACAAGTGTTAAGTGATGGGTTCTTGCTCAGTTGCAGGATTTGAGGTCAGTGAGGGTTGAACAGAGAATGCTGCAGTTGAAGTGAATCCATCTGTAAAGGCAGGGGTGAGGCTCTGGGAGCTGTGTAAAGTGGTGGAATAATGTCAAACCCATTTTCTACAGGAGAGTTTGGTATTTATTTATTGAAGTTATCAGCCACGGTGTTTAAGCACTACAGCTTCTCTGGTCTTCACTGCTGTAAACTGAAAATTTGACTTTGCCTCCAAACTTCTGTAGTGTTTTTGGCAGCATTTTATGCTGTTTGTATCTCTGAAGGATACATTTTCTGCTAGTTGGTAGCCCTACAGTTGCTATGGGAACTGGACACTTAAAAATTCCAACTGTTCTTGAAACTCAATATATAAAACCCCTTTTTTTTTTTTTTGACAATTTACTTAAGTGAATTTTAAATGAGGTGTTTTAAAAGAAGGAAAAAGCTCTGCAGCAGGAGAGGATAGTGTTACTTCGGTCTGTGAAATTACATGCAGCAGTCTAGTGGAATGGATATTTCAAATACAAAATTCAGATACTCTTTTCAAGTTTAGCATAAATTTTTAATGTCTCACATAAGATGTGGAAACAAAGTTGTTTGCAACCTTTCTCATTTTTATGCAGTTTTCTTGCTGTATGTTACTAAAATTAGTTGGTAAATGTCTAGTTTATTTCCATGTTAAGCCCACTGAACTGATTTAAATGCCTGGCTGTATCCTCCTCCTCTTTTCCTTCTCCACCAATTTCTGAAACAAAGGTATGGAGTTACTTGTTTTGTTATTCTTAACCTGCTTATCCTTCAGGTACACACTGCTAATATTCTGCTTCAGTGGAAAACAGGGGATACTAAAATCAAGTTTGTACTTTTCAACACAATCAAAGAAATATGAGATTTTAATATGCTAGAAATAATGACAAAGCCAAAAAAACCCCTCAACTATAATAAACAGCAACATAATATGAGATAGAAAGTGCTTTGTTGTGGGGGTTGGAGCAGAAGGCAGCTTTGATGCGGAGGCTGATAAATCTGTTTAGAGAATCTGCCAGCCTGACGTGAAGCAAGGAAGGCTTGGAAAAGTTGCTGAAACCTTCCCTTGCTGGGATTGGGCAGGAGGGGAGAACCCATGGATGTGGGAGCCCATGGATGTGGGAACCCATGGATGGTAAAACCCATGGATGTGGGAGCCCGTGGATGTGGGAGGCCATGGATGTGGGAGGCCATGGATGTGGGAGGCCATGGATGTGGGAGCCCATGGATGTGGGAGCCCATGGATGTGGGAACCCATGGATGGTAAAACCCATGGATGTGGGAGCCCGTGGATATGGGAGCCCATGGATGTGGGGAAGCCATGGATGTGGGAGCCCATGGATGTGCTGTGGGGCTGCCTTGGGCGTTACCAGTTTCCTTTGGATGCGCTCGGGTGTTTCGGTCGGACGTGAGAAGATTTGGAGTCCTATGTAAATATTTGGGCAGCAGAAAATGCTGTACTGGCTTAGAGCAGCCAGGCTTTCAGCCCTGAAAATCTGAAATTTAAGAGCCAGGGACCCAGGAGGAACTAAACCTGAGTGTAGGAGTTGCTGCCTGTGCCCTCCTGTCTGGGGTGGTGTTGCTGTGCTCTCCCTGGAGCACTGCTTGCTTGCACATCAGCTGTTGCACAGAGCCTTCTAAACTGGAATAAAGCAGTGCTTTTACTTAATTGTGCCTCGTGGTATTTTTGTTTAATGTTATGAGATCATCCTGCTTATATTTCCCTATATCTCCTCTGAAAAGCTCGATTAATATGCATACTAAGGGCCATTACCAAAGTAGTGCTGCAGATTGAGGGAATTTAAATGCCTAGCTTATAACTTTCTGCAGTCCTGCACACTTGTTTGTGCTGTAATATGTCGGTTTTATACTTTGAATGGAAGCCTTGCTTAGCTCCTTTGAGAGTATGAACTGTAAATGGTGGTTGTTGTTGTTGTATGGGTTCACAACTTGTGCAGCAGAAATGAAGTGAGGATTGTCTGATAGTTGTACCTGTGGGCTGGTGCCAAGGGGAACAGTGTTCTTCTCTGCAGTCTGACTTAAATATTAATGTTGCTTAAATGTTTCTAGAAAAGCAATTTGATGTGTGTTCCACTCTTGAGTGTAACCATGGCCTGTGGCCAAATGTCAAGAAACTGAGAAGTTATAACTGCAGTTGAAACGTGTAGGAGTTGCTGCTGTAATGCCTCAAGAAGCAGGTCCTAATTTGTAGCAAGCTGAGCATTGAAGTTTGAGTGGACATTTCTGAAGGGATTAACTTGTTTGCTTTACAAATGAGGAGTCTTCCCCACAGGGAAGAAGTTAAGGAGGTGAAGGAACCTGTTTTGAGCTGCATAGTCACAGCACATAGTCATGGCAAAGTGGGAAGGCCCTGATTTGTAATTATTGCTAGGTTTCTCAGTATTTTGTTGGGACTAGCAGGAAAAAACCCCCACTTCCTTCTTGCAGAAATAATGAAATGTTCTTTGAGATGAAGTTCAGCCTTTGAAAAATTGGCCTCAGCTCTGCCTTCTTGTTCTCTCCCTCCAGCCCAACATGTCAGTCTAAATAATTGGCTTTCTGTAAAATTGCTGTAAAAAGCAATTTTCACATGCTAGGGGTTTAGAGCAGTCCAAGCCCAGCAGTGGGTAATTAAGGCAGCTGGATGTGCATGATAGGTGGTTTGGGATGGTAACTGTCTACAGGATGCTGGGTTGGGAACTCAAAAATTGTCATAGTACCTTTAAAACCAAATTGCTCCTTAGTCACGCCCTGATGTTAAACTTGAGAACAGACTAGAGGAGTTCAGCTCCAGCTTCAGACTTCCTTCTGCTTGAGTAGAATTGCCCAGGTAGGCTCAGGTAAATGCTGACTGTTACAGGATCTTTAATTGCTTTTCTGTGTTGAATAATTGAGCCTCGCTGTCTGGGGAGTTCAGTTACCACGAGCAGCAGAGATGCAGAGGGTCTGGTTACTCCAGGCAGGTCTGCACTGGCCTGAAATCCAGCATGGGTTTGCTTTGGAACTATGGAGAGGCTCCTTATCTGCAAGCTGAGAAAGGATTGGTAAAATGCTGTCAGCTGAACATACTTATTCCATCTTCTCATCCAGCTGGCTGCAGGCCAGGGAGCACAAGTGGCAGTACATAATTAATTGCTGCTCCTCTGGGTTCCTCTGAGTCTGAGAATTTCCAGAGGAGAAGGGGGTGAGGTTAGCTGTTTTTTATCAACTTCCATGTCTTTTCCCTCAGAGGTACCAGCAGTGCCCTGGGAAGCTGGAGCTGTCCCTGTTTGGCTGAGAGTGGGAGGAGGGCAATAGTTGCTGTACAGTCTTTTTTCACTAAAGTACTGTGTCTCTTTCTTTTCATGTGTTGATTTCTTGGACCAGTTATTACAGTAAGTACTGCTTTTACTGATGATCTATGGAATAATGTCTGAAATGAAGTGTTCTGGACATAAGAAGCTCTTTAACCCGAGCTAAAGGCACTTCACTTTTTGTTGTTGTAGGATCACATAGATTAACCCCCCTCACCAACTGTGGTGCATCCACAGACACTTTTTGACCATGGACAGAGACCTGTCTGTGCTCAGCAAAGCTCAGCTTTACAAATGGGAACAAGCCCATGCCTGGGTAAACTGAGGAAAAGCCACTTAGCTCATGCCATGCTGTCCCTTTGAGTAAATCTCTCTTCTGAATTTGATATTTCCTTTTCACATGCTGAGTGTTTGGCTGGCTTGTGCTTTTGTCTCTGTTCCCCTGAGGGAGGATAGGGTTACCTTTGGGAGTTCTTTGCTACTCACAGTAATAGTGAGAAATGGAAAGTTTTTTGCTTACTTGGCAGAACTGTGCTTCCTGTCCCTTCCCGGTGTCAAAAGCTCTCAGCACATCAGTTTAATATTGTTATTAATTTGAGGAGTTGGTTCAAAATATGTACTCAGTGCTAGATTAATAATCTCTTGGAAAAGACAGTTTCTGCCTAGCTAACTTATGTTACCCCTTCTAAACTCTAAACAGAGTGGCAGATATTGTCCTTTGAAGAAAAAGCTGTTTATAAACTCCAAATGTTTCACTAAAACAATAGAACTTATGGTTTTTTTGGCAAACAGCTTGTGGTTTATTTAATCTTAAGTAATTAATGATCAATCAATTTTGCTGAAAGTGATGATCTGTTTACAAATAATTCTGAAATTCCCTATGTCAGACCCCAGTCAAATGGAGAGTTCATTCTTTGAATTATTCAATTCTTTGAGTTGACTCTCCTGAAGCTTATCTGTGTAATAAGAGCACCAATTATATATCCCAAGAATAACAAGAAGCTTTATTTTGATGGCAGAATGAGTATATGAAGGATGACTTCCTGATCAAAATTGAAACCTGGCATAAATCAGATCTTGGAACACAAGAGAATGTAAGTACTTGTGTCGTGTGTTTTACTCATCTCGTTAATGTCACAGTGCTGCTTTCTGTGCTGGATTAGAAAAATCTGTGTGGAGCTGTCTATTCCCTGTGTTCCTGCATTTCAAATGTTTGTCTCACCACCAAGGCAGAGACTCCCTTCTGTTGGCTTCTCACATAAGCTGAATAAAATTGACTCCCAACACTTGTTCTGTGTGAGCACCTTTGCTTCTCTAGAAACTCTCCCACTCTGTGTTTACCTCTCTGTAGGTGGAAGGGAGCACTGGGTGTCTGCATTTTGACCTGGCTTTCTATTTTCTTAGAATGGGAGTGCTCTGTCACTGAACCAGCTCCTTGAGCCTTGCTGTTATTTCCCTGCAGGTCCATAAACTGGAGCCAGAGGTATGGAAGAGTGTAGAAGCCATTTATATAGACATTGCTGATCGGAGCCAAGTACTCCCCAAGGTATGGTAGGTGGGTAACAGCTCCCTGAGGGGGGAGGCCTTGTGCTAAAAGAGGGGATCGTGGCCAAACTCTGTTTCCAGGAGTGGTCACAGGTAGCAGGACAAGTGAGAGGATGGAAAGGGAGGAAAGGCATTCCTTAAAACCCTTCAAGCAAGCCAGAGGAAAAGCTCTTTTACAACTGTTTCAACACTGCCTGTAAATTGTGTTGCCTGTGCATGTAACAGTATTCCTACAGCTCTGCAGGTGACAAGTGCCTGAATAGCTGGAAATGGCACTCCCCTTTCCATACAGGATCTCTCTTAAACTTCCCCCTTTTTGGTACTGACCCACGGCTTCACAAGTGTGTCTGGAAATGATGGAGCTAACACTCGGTTCTAAGAATCACCACAGTTCCTGTGAGAAAGAAAAGGTTGTTTCTGTACTGTACTGGGAAGAAAAATCAACTGTTTAAAAATGGAATGTTATTTGAATTTCCCAACTTCCAGACAACCTCTTTTCAAACTTGATTATGGGAATATTAAACCAGAACTGGTACTTACTGTAGCTTTTCTTTCCAATAAAGATGAGTTGGTAGAGCATGAGCAGTATCTGATTCTGTAAGTTAGGGAGGTACTCAGCTGCGTCTGCACATACAAACTGTTCTGAATGAAGTGCTGTCAGAGAACAAGGAGAATTCACCTGGAGCAGAAGACTCCTGAAGAAGATGCTACCAGTTGATCACTTTTGGCACTAAACTGACGATGATTTGATTTTTTTTTTTTTTTCCATTTGAATTGAATTAAGGGTTGGAGGAGAGTGCACACCCCAGTCCTAATCCAAACTGAAGAGGGGAAAGCTGCAAGCTTATTTCCAATATAGTAGAGGCAGTAACTGATGTCTTTGTGGTGATACTGTGAGCATGACTGTACTTTTCTTCTAGTGAGCACCATGTGAGCATCACACTGTTACAGTGCTGTGAAAAATCCTAGAGAGCACAGCTCAGATCACAGCTGCTTTCTGTAGCAGTAGTGTTTAGCTCCCAAAGAAAAAGTGGTTACAGGAAACATATCCTGAGGGTTTACAGACCTTCTGATAGCCTTACAAAGGTCCTGTCAGTTTGCTACAACTTCTTCATAGGTCTAGGACACAGCACAGGGGGGCGAAATGTTTCCTTGAAGAGTGTCTGACCTGATGTTGAGGTCTGACAACAGTAGCTTTTGAGAAGGCAGTTGGAGGCAAGTCTTTGCCCAGGAAAATAAATCCTTTGTGAGAGAGAACAGCTGGGTAACAGTAGAATAATTTGTGTTTAATCTTTGTGTCTGTCCAATAGGATTACAAGGCAGAAGAAGATCCAGCAAGATTTAAATCTGTCAAGACTGGACGTGGACCTCTGGGTCCCAACTGGAAGGTTTGTGTTGATGAGTTCAGGAACTGTAGCAACTTGCATGACTGAAGTACAGATGTTGGGGTTTGGAGCCAAAGATACATCTATAAAACATTGGAATCCCTTCTGCAGAAGGAAATGCAGAACTCAGCACTGAATCTGTTCTGATTTTAAAAGAAATGAAAGAGTTTGGTACAAAGAGAATGAGTTCCAGGAAATCTCCAGAGCTGTCTGGTGCTCAGCCCAAGGGTTCACCCAAGAGAATTCAAGTATGAAATAGCTGAGTAATGGCCAGCAGCATTTAACCTTTCACTGAAATCCTTGGAATCTGAAGACATTGCAAGTGCAGACATAATACCAGTCTTTAAAAGGGACCCTGAGTGGGATTTGGGGAGCTGCTGGTGTGCAGGACTGATTTGTAGCAGGCAAATTTGGCAGAAGCTGAGATTGATATGATTCACTTGGGAAGAGTGGTTATGGCTCCTGTAACAGGGAATAGGAAACCTTATGGAGTTTTCTTTAAGGCTTTATAATTATGACTCAGATGATATAATCTAATTCCAAAATGTTTTAGATAGGGACTTTGTCAAGACACTTTTAAGGAAGCAAAGTAGCCGTGGTATAACGGTGAAGATACTGAGAGACATAATTGTAATGGAAGAAAAAGTGGACAACAGAGGAGAGGAAGGAATAGTCTGTTCTCAAAATGGAGGGAAAGCCACCTGTGAAGGAAACCAGGGTCTGTTTTCATCATGCTCTTCTGTACCCTGGAAAAAAGGGTGAGCAAAGGTGTGACAACACTTGTCAATAAGCAAGGTGTAAGGATGCCAGAGGATTGTGGGGAATTGTGGAAAGATTTCATAGTTAGGACTGAAGGAGCTGCTTCCCTGGAGACACTTGGCTAGAGGCTTAATGTGAACATCTGTTGTCTTTGCAGAAGGACCTGGGGAAGCAGTCAGATTGTCCATACATGTGTGCTTACAAGCTGGTAACAGTCAAGTTCAAGTGGTGGGGTCTGCAAAATAAAGTGGAGAACTTTATACAGAAGGTAAGTTCCGTGATGAGGAGAGATGTGGAAATGAGGCACGATTTCATCACCTACCTGTAGCAGTCTCTGCCTGAAATTCTGCAGTCAGTTAAAGAGGGGTTCAATTTGCTGCTAATCCAAGGGCAGGGCTGGCTGATTGTTCTGTGAATTGGCTATTGAAGGTTTTCCCTCTAATGTGTGAAGGTAAATTGGCTGTTTGGCGTTGTTTAATAGATCAGAATTGCAGTCACTTGGCAGTTGATTTGTGAGTGATGAGGTGATGCATTTATATTGCAATTACATTGCCTAGAGGCAAAACATTTTTGTGGGGAGATAGCTGCAGCTATTTGATCCTGATCAGCTGAGGATCTTTCTGGCAAGTCCTAGAGCTTCAGTCATGCTTTCCTCTCCCAGTCTGCTGCTTGAAAAACCTGTGTGAAAAAATAAGCAGATGGTGGGAAACTTCATTAACTTAAGACCTCATTGGTATCTTGAAAAGAGCTTTTTTTGTGGCAGAATCTATAACCCGTGAGCTGCAGCAGGATGCTGCACCTGGGAATGGTTGTGTGTGGTTTTCCAGGCAGTGCTGTGTCCATAAAACTCCTGTGCCTTTAGATCACAGAGACTTCTCAGTGGTTAATATTGATAAAGCACAGAGCTGCTTCTGCAGCAGCAAGTCTCTGGTGACACAATCTAAAGCCAGCTCTAAGGGGGAATGACCACAGTGCTGCAGGATTTCAAATACCTCCAACAAAAGCCCTGAAAAAAAGCAGTGTCTTCAATCCCTTTCTTTTTATGAGCATCTACAGGTTTGCATCAAAGTATTCAAGCTGCTTTTGATGAGAGCAGGTTATCAGATATGAAACCATAATTGGTAAAACTGAAGTGTCCTTCTTTAATGAGGTCTTTCCAAGAGCCATTGTATATCCCTGTCTAATACAATGATTTTTTCTGGCTTATCTCTTACAAAATGGAAATAAATTGCTCCAAACCTGAAGTTGCTTGTGCACATTAGTTAGCTCTGCTGAAAGGTTTTCAGCTGTGAAAAACAAGTTTAGGCATTTTTTTAGGTCACTGCAAAAGAAGAAAAAAACAAGATAGGTGTATGTCAGCCCTTTACACTTTCTAACTTCCAGGTTTTAGCAAGTTAAGGGTTTTAAAAATACCTGTTTCTCCTTTCTTCTGCACCTCCAGGCCAACTTTCATGCTTGAAGTAAACCCAACTTGGAGCACTTTATTCAGTCAGAACAATACTGTCAAGTCAAAGGAAATTCATTAATTCTTTCAGTGCAGTGTGCAGACTGCTGTCTAGGTTTGGGGGGAAAAAAAAAGACTTTTCTCTGGGGATTCAAGGCTCTAGATTAGATATCCTGATAAAAGAATAAAAATCAGCTCTCTCCAGTTTCCACTTGTGGCAGCTAGATGGAAAGGTGGGCGAGGGAGCTGATTCTTCAGTGTACACATCTCTGAAAATCGTTACAATGCTGTGAGCTCCATGGTAATTGCCCTGTGACTAAGCTGCTTTGTGTTTTATTCCTCCTTTTGCAGCAAGAAAAGCGTCTCTTCACAAACTTCCACCGGCAGCTCTTTTGCTGGCTGGATAAGTGGGTTGATCTGACCATGGAGGACATCCGTAGGATGGAGGAGGAGACCAAGAGACAGCTGGATGAGGTCAGTGGGAAAGCAGGGCAGGTGTGGGATGTGTGAGAAACTGCTGCTCTCCAGCACAGCAGAGAGGAAAGGCTGCTACATTGTGTGAGTTGTGCTCCTGCTATTTAGGTCATGCTGTGTGTGCTTTGAGTGATTGGCCATGAGTCCATGGTGCTGGCATCTCCTCCTAATCATTATGGAATTCTCCTCCTGTTTGTTGTTGAGCCAGTAAATGTATTGAACCACAGGTAATGAGGGGCTGAGTGGCAATGATTCATTTACTGCCTCAATATCTTCTGTTTGCTTTTACTCAAAGCTGAATGGTCGATTTTGTCCTCATGAGTTGCCAGAAGCCTGTTGAGTAAAAGGTTTTTTAGCTCTAAGTACCACAAGCAGGTAGTGGGGGGTGTGCAACAAGATTCTTACTCTGTGAAACACAAGTTTGGTAATAATGAGAACCTTGTTCCACGGTTTGTGTCCTGCCCCCTTCTCCCTTCTCGCCTCAGGATATTTCATTATAGTT
The DNA here is from genome assembly GCA_013397795.1 of Orthonyx spaldingii. NCBI lineage: Eukaryota > Metazoa > Chordata > Aves > Passeriformes > Orthonychidae > Orthonyx > Orthonyx spaldingii. The sequence goes on along the minus strand of VZTJ01000926.1, from coordinate 805,125 downwards.
TCATGTACACTCTTGCCCCCTGGATAATGGTTCCAAATCTGTTGCCAACCCACAGCTTAACTAGAAATGGTGCCTGCATGTGCATTTCACAATCACTGCTTTGGAGATGCTGAGATATAATCAATGTCTTACACACAGGAGGTGTTCCACACTGATAAATTTTGGGATAACACCTGTGAGAATCAGTACTTGAACACTGTTTCCTCTTTCAGATGAGAGAAAAAGATCCAGTGAAAGGAATGTCAGCTGCAGATGACTAATATGACTCCTTCCTTGTGCACTGTAGGTATCAAGAGATTTGACAAAAATCTGTATTGCTCTATTTGCTTTAAAACCCCCAACATTTGTGTGAGAAATGATCCATTTCATAGCTTCTGACAGGCAAATCTGTGCTATTGATTGTTTTTATAGTGAAACCGTTTCACTGACAGGTTGATGAGCGAGGTTTGCTGCCTCGTTTCAGAACTATTCTAAAGAAATGGCTGAGTGAAAAGTGTAAGAAGAATGTGTTAGAATATTCTGTGGATTTTACTGCTATTCTTATTTTTGTAATGCATGTGTTACTTTCTGTGGTTTGCAGAGAAACTTTTGTCAGTCTCAAAAAAAGTAAGACGTGCAAATGCTTAGAAATCAGTTGGAAATTGAACATTCCAAGCATATTTGCAAGGAATTTATTTTTTCCATTGCTTGGTAACAGTATTTACTAATGGAGTAACACATGGGCATTTCAGGAGAAGCAGCAATGACAATTTTAAAGCTTTTGACTTGTTTTCTTTCTCTTCTGTTAAATGATGTCATCAATTTGGGGGCTGGTTTTGCCAGATTTTTCTTAGACACTGTGCAAAAATGTGCTGTGGTATTAGAGAAGGAAGCAGTCAAGGAGAAAGAAGGGATTGTCCATTTATGTTGGGGAGAACAGGCAATTAAGGCAGTAAAATGCCATCCTAGTTATCCTTGGAAGGAATGGGGTGGGGCAGAACCACATCCTCCTGGAGTACTGACTATTTACCTCTGTTTGCCCTCTGTTATCTACTGGTTCCTTGGTGGTAAGTGGGGAACACAAGGTGAGGGAGTGCCTGAAGGGCTTTTGAGAGATACATTTTAATTTTTGAATGCAGCTCCCACCACTTGATTTTGTTCTTTCCCACTTCCTCTGGCCCAGTGCTGCAGTGCAAGGATGCATTGTCTGCCTGGCAACAGCGTGACTCACATTTGCTCTCTGAAGGCTGCCTGACACTTCCCTTGGCACTCTGCCCTTCCCAAGTCATCCTGAAACGTTTCCCTGTTGTCTCTGTGTTTCAGTTTGCAAGACAGTCATCAGGAAGGCCCAGGGAATCCACACCCTTGACCGACGGACCATCTCTGGATCAAGCCTTTCTCTGTCCAACTGGCAGGCGATTTTAAACCTCCCATAGCTAATTCTAGATGCCCCTTAATATTGTGAGCAAATAGACAGTCTGGTACTAAGCACTCCAATGTTAGCACGTGTATCCCAAGGAGTTTCCTCCTCGGAGCCGTGTGACTTAGAGATCGCTGTATTTACCACTCCTCCCTCCTCTTTTTTTCATTGTGTTCAGACCAATTTCCATGTGGCCCTGTTTGATTTCCAAGTGACATTTTTAGCTCAAATAGTCTTGTGATGTGGTGACTTAGAAATTTGTTTTGTTTTTGTTTTTTGGGTTTTTTTTTTTTTTTTCGGTTTTTTTTTTTTTTTTGTCCACGTGGGATAAACTGCCACCTTTGTTTCTGCCCAGCCCTTCACCGTTCTTTGAATGTCTGTTTGGAGAGGGAAATTGTCCATATTTAAAAGTGCAAAACTCTTCCAGAAAACGTTCTGCTCTCACCCTTTCTCCCAGAGGGAGATACTTAATGGCAGGTAACCTGAGTACACAGTGAGGAGCAGCCAGAGAGTTCTTGGTTTGTGATGAGTTGTGATTTGTGGCTTCTGCAGGGCATTACTTTGTTCTGTCTAACATACAGGAATTAAAGACTGCCCAGAAGCTGCAGTCAGGCCCTGTGCAGGGGCCTTCAGCACTTACCTGTTGAATTTCAGTTTTAGGGGTCTCTCTGGCCCATGTAGCTCTGTTGTCCTGCAGCTGTGCTTGTCAGTCTTACAAAATCTTTCTTGACATATGTTGCAACTTCCTGGTTCTTTATTTATTAAGACTTCCCATAACTTACAAAGCTGAAATGGTTTTGACTAATGATAGCAATGTGATTCTCCCTGGACAAATTGGGATGTTGCAAAGGCTGGTGTACAAGTGAGGTCTTGGCATCTGGTTCCATCCAGGCGCCTGGGGCGGTGGTTCTGCTCAGCAATAATATTCTTCCCATTGCAAGATTGACTAAAATGTCTCGTTTTGTGCTGTAAAAAAAAGCAACTTGTAAAGACCTGCAGTTTTCCAGGGTATCTGTTGGTTATTATAAATCACAGAGGATACTGTTAATGTAAAGAGCTCTCGTTATTTAATGAACTCAGATATTTACTGTAACTATCCTTATGTTGATATCAGCTTTAGACAATCAACTAAGCAGAACAGAATCAAAGAAATGCTGCTTTCTTCAATACATATGAGAAAAAAATCCTACTTCTTTGCTTATCCCTGAGGCCCAATGTTTGATTTCCCCCCCCCCTTAGTAGTAATAACTTTATTTTCCACTTCTGTGTTTGGCAGCACTAACATGAAATCCTGAATGCCAAACAGTCGTGGGTGTATCACCACTTTTGAGGAGTCTTTTTAGCATTCTGTAATACACTGACTCCTCCAGCCCTTCCCACTCCTGCAAGCAGGAGATCCTGGAATGATCCCATGCCCTGCTGAACAAGGCTGTGCTGGGATCAGAGCTGTTTTCAGTGCGAGGGAAGCTGGGAATGCTCTGGAGGGAGAGGATGGCGTTTGGTTCCTGGGGAGGGGGCAGTTTATCCCTTTATTTTTAGTTTGTTATTTTGCCTTACTCATGTCTAAGTGCAATAAGCTCTGAATTGTACCAGTAACTCTGGCAGGCTCTTCTCAGTGACCTCAGACGGTTCTGCGGGGTTGGGGTGGGGTTTGAGGGGTTTTAGCAATCTCACCAGGAAAGAGTAAAACAAGTTTATTGTAAAATAGGTAAACTAAATTTTAATCTATGAGGCCATTTGGGACCAGGATGTTTAATGACATGTTGTGTAGCTGTTCCAGAAGTATTCTAGGAGTGTAGGCCCCAGTTAACTTTCAGTTTGAAGTATTTTTAACAGAGAATTTATGCACTGACTTCTGTTCGTGTTTGTTGGTTATGTTTTGAGGGATTCTTACACTTGAGGGCAACCTGAGAATACACATAGCACACTTGTTCTTTCAGTTTGTGTTATCCAAGAGGCTTTCCATATGATGACACTAATCGCCGTGGAAGCAGATTGTAACATTCCACCATTGCAATCCTTTTTTGATCCTCTGATTTCAGAGTAAGAGCTTTTACACAAAGCTTTCCTGATTAGTGGAAAAACTTGGAGGAGGGGGGAGAACTGCAGGAACTTCAGCCTGGACATTCCCCCCCCCTCCCTGCTCCCTGCCCTTCGTTTTCTGTCCTTCCGATTTGATCCTGAGTGAAAGCATCCCTCAGCCTTTGGATAGACAAATCCTGTAAAGACCCTTCAGTCTCGACGCTTGGTTCCTGCTAGTGAGCATAGCAAAGATCACGCAGCCTTCCCGTGCCGTATCTTCCATCAGCTTTGGCAAGAACCCCTGGATCTGCCGGGTGGGTTTGGGGGTCCGGGGGCAGCCCCCCTCGCCCCAGCCTGGGTCAGGCTGGTTTGCTGACAGGGCCGCTCGCCCCCCACACCCCGCACCCCTCTGGGTTCATCCCGCCGGGTCCCGCCGGGTTCTTGGCGCTCTTTCCTTTGGCAACACACACTTTGTAGAATGGGTTAGATGATCTCGTCGTTTCTTTCAATGTGAGTTTGTGCCTTTTTTGTCTCCTAAATCTTCCAATACAGGCATATTGGAAACGAAATCTAATAAAATACTAGACAGAGCCTCTCGCCTCCTCCTCCTCCTTTGTTTTTTTGGGGGGGTTTTGGGGGTCTCGGAGCCACGGCGGGGGGTGCCGTGGGTCCTCCGAGCCGCGCGGGGGCGCTGTGGCGCGGCGCGTTCCCCTCCCCGTCACGCAATGGGCGCGGAGCGCGGAGGCCGCGGCCGGGCCGGGCCGTGTGAGGGCAGCGCCGGAGCTCCTCCGTCCCCTTTCCCGTCCCTCCTCCCGTCCCTCGGGCAGCGCTTCCCCGCGGGAACCCCGGGCATGGAGCCCGCGGGCCTTCCTGCCAAGGAGTTGAGGTGAGTGGTGGGCGCGGAGGGACGCGAGGCGGCCGCGTCTGAGGGCAGCTCCGAAAAGTGGCCAAGCGGTTACGTAAATCGCCGAGAATTAGCGAAACTTGTGTTTGTGCTCATTAGCGGGGGGGTTACACAAATTGGCGGCGTTGCGCAGTCATATGAAATAGGGGAGAGAAGCTGATTTTCTGGTTTGGAAGGTCGGTGCTGGAGGGGTTCAGGGAGGCTTATGGGGCATTTCTGGGTGCTTTGGGACTTCCCGGCGCTCTTTTAATGTGTAATGAGGGCTCGGGCATCTGCGCTGTTGTAACGTACCCGCTGTCTCGAACTTGTCACTTTCTCTGAGGAAGCTTGAGTAAATATTGAGCTTCTGCTTTTACGGTGTTTTTTACAATGTGTCCTCACTCTGTGGCGAGAAGTGTCGGTGTCCTGTCTGGGCTCGATTCCCTGCAGAAACCTGCTTAGATGGGATTTGGGTAACAGCCTGTGACTGGAGAATTTTAGAAAACAAGCCAGCAGACTGACGTTTGCTCAGATGTCTTACAAATCCTCTGAAGGCTATATTATGAGCACAGTGACCCTGAGAAATTCTCTGCTATTGAATCATTTGAGGATTAACATCAGTGATGCTAAATAATGACTTCAGTGGTTTGCTTGTATTTAGGACAGTGTTTCTACCACTGAGGTCTGTGTTTTTATCCGTGCTGTGGTCATTGGCCCCTTGAGGAATTGAGTTTCTGTCAGTAATGACTGATGGCTTCAACATTATTTCAGTTTTGTTTAATCAGGTAGTTGTCTTACGAAATTAGTAACTGGAGAACGTTCCCAAGTGACATATCTTCAGTGGCAGAATTAGATCTGCAGCCTACCTACATTTTTTTTCTCTAGAAATTTGTTTTAGGGTAGCTTTTGGGCAACTTCAGCATAGTCTTACAAAGATACTTTATTAGTGAGAGAAATTATGGATCATTTTAATCTGTTATGCAAGGTCATTTTCCTGCTCTTTCACTTACGTTGTGTGTGTCACCTTTAGCAGGCAGTTAGTTGTGGGATAAAAATACAGCCTTAATAATGGGTGTATTGGTGGGATTCACTAATTATCAGTGGTTGCAAGGTCATTATAGAACCCTAAGATGGATGGAAAGCTAACAATTTATTAATTTTTAAGCCTGTCAGTCATGTAACAAGACTGACAGTAAAGTGAATCCCTTTTTAGAAGCTTTGGTACTGAAATCACCATCTTGCAAAGAAACAACAGATGAGCCCTCTGACGTGAATGTTGCTGACAGTGCTTGAGAGGAGCAGTGGCTTTGCCTGGTTCTGATCAGAACTTTGTATGTTTGGGAGCCAGGGATTACATTTCTCCTTGCCTACAGACAGGCACATGATCGATTCAAATCAACAATTAATTCTTTTTAAACCTTGAGCTCGTAGAATTAACCACATTAAACCTATCATGAAAAAAGCAATTCACTGTGTGTGGTAGGGTGTGATTGCAGCTTTTGTAACAACCCAGTGAGCGTGGTGGGAACTCCACAGGTTTTTTCCCAGCATTGCTGCACCTCCATTTGTCCTTTTGCGTTGGAAGCAACGATGAATCCCACAGGATCTTGAAGACCTTTATCAACCTCTTGATTTTAATGGGCTAGCCCTTTAACTTGGGAGCCGATGGCATCCCTCAGCAGCCAGGATGCAGCTCAGAATTGCGAGGGGCTCTCCCTGAAGGATTTGGAGAGCCTGCCCAGCCTGCGCAGCCACTCCGCCAGCGTCAGCAGCAGCGGCTCGGGCGGCCGCGCGCAGCTCCGGCACAGGGTGGCCCAGCTGATGGCGTGTGTGGAGGACATCAGCTCGGACGATGAGATCCACCAAGAGGTGTCTCGCACTCTGGATGAAGCTTTCCTCATCTGGGGCAAAAAGCTGAAGGATAAGTGGCAAGAGCTCAGGTTTTGTTCCCTCCAGTTGGTTGTTTCGGTGGTGGCGTCGGGGCTGACAAGTAGATTTCTGATTGGTGAAGAGTGACGGGAGATCTGTGGGGAAATTAGAGTTGGTTGCCTGTCCACATTTCAGTTTTAGCACTGGTTTTGTGTGGTTTCTGTTTGCTTTCAGACTACACGTAGTTACCTGGAATGTGGGCACAGCTTCTCCCCCTCCCGATGTCACGAGTTTACTTCGGCTCGACTCGCCGGGCCCCACCACGGATATGTACGTTATAGGGTAAGTGTGTGTTACACAACTGTGGGAGTTTAGTGCAAAACTGCTGGGTCTTTCCATGGTCTGTTTTGGGAGGGCTGTGTGCTGGGAATCACTGCCTGGGAGATGCTTTAACACTGTTGCTACCAGAGGCTGAAGACTAACTTAGACTAACCAACAGAGGACTAACTTAGAACAGAGATGATTTATAGCAGTTATCTGCTGCTATTTTGTGACAGAATGCAGAATATTCTTTTTCGAAACACACCAAAAGTTTTGGCTGCTGTTTTCTTTGTTAGCGTGTTCGTTTTGATATGGAAGTTATGGAAATTCAGCATGTTTTAAGGGAATTATTGCAACCTTGTTGGGCACAATCTGTCATTGTGTTTTCCAAACTTTGTTGAAATTCTGAAGCTCTGGCAGGTTATTTGTGATAACATATCTTGAGTCTAACATTGTCTGAAAACTGACTTTGGGTGTACATAGCCTCCTTTAATTTTGTTTTGCTCAGTGTCAGATGTGTTAAATCTGTGTGTGGGTTTAACTGCCTGAACGAGACACTGAACAGCAAGAAATTTCTGGGTCTGTGTTCTGCAAAGTTCCTATGGATTCTGTCCAAACCAACTGGTGCAATATGAATAATTGTGTTGTATTCAGCTTACAGGAAGTGAACTCAAGAATCACAAATTTTCTGTCTGACTTGGCATTTGATGATCCATGGAGCATTTTTTTCATGACCGTGTTGTCTCCCCTGGGATATATCAAGGTAATTAGTTACATCTCTTAAGTGTCACAGCACTGAAGGAAAAGATCTTAAATTCTTTTCCTCAGACTCTTCATAAAAGATAAATTGATGGTGTTTTTTGCAGGTGCCTGTCACTTCCATAGGTACACATATATTAGAAGTGATTCTTCATCACACCTGTGTTTTCCTGGGTTTTGTGTGGTGTGAACTTACACTGAACAGCACATTTCCTGTGGCCACAATATCTTTGTCTCTCTCTTGTTTGTAGAAAAGTTTTTTGCTCTGTGCAATGTTGGGGAACTGTGTTGTGATGCTTCTAATGTAGTCTTGCACTATAAATATCCCAGGCAATGGCAGTGATTTTCATTAAGATTGGTAAGGTGCCTTTATCTTTTATTTTTTTTTCCAACTTGTTTGCAGAAAATGAACTGCATGTATGTAAAATAGGATTTTAGTGGATGTATATATTTATCTCAGGACTTAATTTTTGGTTGAAGACCTATAACATTATATTGGAATTTAAATGACAAGATTTTGGGGTAATATCAGGGACGTGAGATCAGCTAAAATACTGGCTGTTCTAATAATGCAAACAATAAATGTAGGAAGATATCTTGGATTTCTCTAATAAAGAGAAATTAAAAGCTTTTTGTAGTGGTTTTCTAACCCAAGCATTATTTCAGGCTGATTTTGCTGAGGTGATTGCATTATCTGCCTGCTAATCGGACTCAGTAGTTGTGCTGTTCTTTTAATTGTAATTAAACAAAACAAAGGACCCATTGGGAATTACAAAAAGGAAAAAACCCACATTATTCATTCTGGCCTAAGACATTGCTGATAAAAATTCAAAATGTGGCCGTGGGCTGACATTCAGGCCCTGTATACACACAGTTAAAAGAATTCCTGCTGGTATGCCTCATTGATTTTGAATTCTAATTTATAACTGTGGCAGTTTGGGCCACACTAATGAATGCATGCTGCCACCTAATGGCTTTCAGCAGGACTTGATTAGCTCCAATAATCAGGGGGAGCTGTCAGGCCGGGTCAAAATCAAACCAGGCAGCAAGGAAAGGTCATCCCAGGACTGAGCCACGAACGTTGGCTGAGGGGGAGAGGAGCAGTTCCCCCTTGGCTGACCTGTGACAAGGTGGGGTGTGGAGCGGTGGGTGCCATCCTTGGGACATTCTGTCCCCTCAGTAACAGGGTCTGTTTCCAGAGTGTTCAATTGGTCACAGTCAATTCTTTCACCATCCACAGGATTGTGTTCCCTCTGTGCAAGGGCTTTGCTTGAATTGGCTCCAAGGACTGGTGGGACTGAGGGGTCAGTGCCTCGTGGTGTTCTTGAGGAATGTCTGGGGACTGGCCACAGCAGAGTGAATAAAGCAAATAAATAATGAAGGGACTGGAAGATCTTGGTGTCTCACGAATGTAATTATGGAAAGGAGAATGCTGACTGCTAAAATATTTATGCATCTTCTAGTAATTGCAGTCCATTGTTTCAATATGTGTTTTGTTGGGTTCAAGGACAATGGAAACATTAAAATATATTCTGAAATAATTTAATAGTGTAGATAGGGAGACATAGAAAGGAGAGATTCTGTTTTAAATTTTGGCTGAATTTTTGTGCTTCTCCAGCAGTTGTGTAGTCAGTTTTATTCTAATGTAGTTTTTTTCTAAGTTACTCCAGCATAAAATTGAATTACAATTAATGTATTTCAGTGTCTGTATTTTAAATGGAATCATTGTCATTAGAACAAACACAATGAATTTTGTGTCTCATGCCAGTAACATTGTAAAGTCCATAAATGTTCAGTGAAGGACATCTTTATTAGACTATTTCCACACACACAAACCAAAAAAAAACCCAAACCACAAAAACCCCCTTGTCATATGTGTTCCCTAAGTGTTTGGTAAATCAGTTTTTGCAGGCACTGCAGGCAGGAGTTACTGCTGCTTGCAGCTCATTGTTTTTGCAGATGCCTGGAATTAACTGCTGTGCTTTTGAGGCATTTAATGGCATTTAGAATATTTAATGAGCTGCTGAAGGGTGCTTCAGTTTGGAAAACTCGCTGCTGTTGGAGGACTTGTAGGTGTGAGCTATAAAGCTTTTAGGTGAAAAGTGAAGGATTTGGTCCTTCATGAACAGGATTCTTAAAGACAGAAACAAGAGGCTGGTGAGGCAGAAGAAAAGTCTTCAAAGAGAATTGGGCAGGTGCATGTTTCGAGGTCACCTTCAGATTTGTGATACAGTGTAAGAACTGTGTTAATTAGCTGAGGGGTTGATCAGCTTTGTTTATAGGGATTGTGTTTTTCACAGCACTGAAATGGGCCTGCATTTGCTGTGTCCCAGTACTGAGGCCAGGCTTGGTGAGGGAGCTGCATGACTTCTGCTATGGCCTTCTTCCCCTTAAAGCTCCTGAGAAGGAAACCCAGGGGACTCCAAACACCTCCCTGGAAATGACCATTCCTTCTTTTGTGTCTCTTCCAGCTCTCCTCCGTTCGCATGCAGGGGTTGCTGCTTCTGATCTTTGTGAAGCACGTCCACCTCCCTTTCATCCGCGACATCCACACCCACTACACACGGACAGGCCTCTATGGATACTGGGTGAGGAATTCCCAAGCTCTGGTTACCTTGGTTGCTGATGGTGCTGTGTGCCTCTGCATGGCTCCATGCTGGGACAGAGAAGATGTGGTTTAATTAAAAATTAATAAACTGACAAAGCAGACTCGTTTGTTTGAACCTCGTGTGCAGCACAGCCCATAATTTCACCGGTTTATTTGCTGACATGCAACAACCCGTGTAGGGAGGAATTGTACTGATTTAAAGCTAAATTGCAAGATTAAAAAAGTTGCGGGGAGTTTAAATAGTCACATTTGCAGGCATTGACTGCAGTTTCAGGGAATGTTGTTCATCTCCCATCCCAGGGGAACAAAGGAGGAGTCAGCATCCACATGTCCCTCTTTGGTCACACAATCTGTTTCGTCAACTGCCACTTGCCAGCTCACATGGAGAACACAGAGCAGAGACTGGATGACTTTGAGAAAATTCTGGAGATGCAGTTTGAAGGAGAGGATATTCCAAGTCCCTTGGATCACGAGTGAGTTGGTCACTCAGTTCTGTCTCTGTTGTTTTTATGTATTATATGTTGAACTCTTGCATTGAAAAGTTTTGGTTTTGGAGTTTTCATCCATTATTTTTATTTTAAATGTACCTTCAGCCTTGACCCTGAACCCTGGGAGGAGAAGATAACCTGAAGGGCAGATGTCTGTTTTACAAGACTGTTTTCTTCCAGTCTTTAATTCCATACATTTGTTAGCATATAGACTGTATCTGTCATGCTGGAAAGCTTTAGAAGCTAAAGTCAGTTTATACCAAAAATCCTTTAGTTTGCTGTTAAATGTTCAGAGATGTAAGACTTGGGAGAAGTTAATATTCAGGCAGTAATGAGCAAGCAGCAAGAATGCAAGGGACTTAATTTACTGTTTCAATTACTTTAATTTTTTTTTGTTTAGCAGCAGGTTGTCCCTGTGTAAGCTTATCAATAACTACTTAATGTTTGTGTTTAAGCTGTTTGCATTAAGTAATGTGAGTGATTAGAGCACCTCATTAGTGTAATGCCTTATATTCTGTTAAATTCTTCCCTCATGTTAATGGATTCCTATAAATCTTCCTTGTTTGATGCATTTTGGGTTGGTTTGGTTGGTTTTTTTTAAGGGTTCTCTTCTGGTTTGGAGATTTAAACTTCCGGATAGCAGATTATGGGATACACTTTGTCAGAGAATCAATCAACAACAAGCGCTTCAATCTGCTGTGGGAAAAGGACCAGGTGGGTTGTCTCACTCTCTTTGGGGTTTGTTTTTGGATTTAATGCACACAAACACAACCTGGTAGTTAAATTACACCTCGAGCTTCTAATTTCTGTTAAAGAACACAAACTCAGAGCAGTCATGAGGTGGAACATGAGGTGGTCATAAGTCCCTATTAATTGCCAACTTTTTCTGCTTTTGTGTATTTTTTACTCATTTACAATGCTCGTGTTTGACTGGAGCTTTCTTTGAACTTTGTCTTGTTGGTTGTGCCTCACCTTCATTTCTTCCCTCTCCCAAGAATTGTTTTTAAGAGAACCTTATTCTGGAATTTGTTTTGGGTAGAATTTCCTCAAAACTTTTAGATCAATCATGCTAAAAGTTCTGGCAGTAACCAAGGGGCCCTTCTGAATTTACCTTTCCGATTATGTTGTACTGACTGCAATGTTGAATTCTTCTCGGAAGATCCTCTCCCGATCATCCTTTAAGCTCTGATTTTTAAGCACGATCTTTAAAAAGTTACTTTTTGTTCCTGCAGTTAAATATGGCAAAAAAGAAGGAAGCATTTCTTAAGGAATTCAAAGAAGGTCCTCTGCAGTTTAAGCCCACCTACAAGTTTGACCTTTACTCCGATGTCTATGACACAAGGTAAAAGATAAAATGAGTTTAGACATGGAATGTGAGAGTGAATGTGGTGCTTGGTTAAATCTCACTTTAGTAATAAGCAAACCTGAATTTCCTGAATGTACTGGGGCTGTTGAGCTGTTCTGTTATGCTTGTATTGATCAAATCTGAATAAATGAATATTTTTGGCTGAAGAAGCTGGGGTCTGCTGATTGTATGAGGCAAGCAGTGAAACAACCCGGCTTCCTTTTTTGGAAAGACCAGATTAACAAAACAAATGAGCACTTGTTTAAGCTGCTTCTGTTTTGTTCTTTCCTACTAAAAGTGCTCATTGCTGTCAAAAAGGAGCAAAAGCGTAATTGTCTGCATTTTTGCTTCCCTTCTCTGTTTAATAATTTCATTTGATGTACTGGTATTTGAAAATTAATGTCTATTTGTCTTTATTGATTATTTTAAGTTGAAAATGGAGTATCTTAAATTTCCAAAGTTTTTCTCTGATGTTAAAATCTGTTTGTTAAGTATCAGTCTTATGTTTCAACGGAAGGATAAGTTCCTGTCCAAACAGGGTCTTGTACTGATCTTTTTCTTTACTTCCAGAGAACAGAAGTCCCTGTTTTGGTTTAAGTAAGAAGAGAACTTTCTGAATTTTGTAGTTTTTTAAAATATTTCAGAATCAAAACAAGGCTCCATCTGAGCTTTTGATTTGATTTTTGTGAAATATTTGAAAATCAGAAGACAGCTGATTTTCTTTAGGGATTTTCTTAACCTCTCTGAAAGCTGCAGTGTTATCTACTCTGCTGTTGCACTTAATATTGGAAGTTTATTCATGTGGATCCAAAGCCATTTTGCATCCTAATTGAATGTAAAGAGATGTAATGGGACCAGCAGTAAATCCAGTTAACAAAAAACTTATAATAATCCAAACCTGGATATTTTACAAAATGCTTCATAGCCTGGTTGTCTGTATTGGCTGATTTAAAGAACAAAAAGTGTGTTTAACATGCTGTGTGCATTTTGTTCAAGCAGCAGAGAGACTTTGCTCAAATGGTGGTGACCAGCAAACCTCAAGGCAAGCACCCTACAAAAGTTGCTTTTGCTGAAGCCCACAGAATTTTATTTTTGATGCTTCTTCAAAGTGAATTTTGAGGGTTTGTTTCCCATCTAATGCCCCATTTTCTCCAAAGCAGTGAGTGTTTTACCTTAAGCTGTTCTTTTGGTATTTTCCTGCACAGCAGAGCAGACATATGGCAGCTCATAAAGATTTCTGTCGGTTTATATAATTACCAGAGTAAGTGGGATAAGGGCCCTGAGTCATTTCAAGTCTTTCCACCTTATTAAAGGTGAGTCAGGCTTTTATATGGGATGGGGTAAAACAAAATTAGGTTGAATATTGAACTAAATGGCCTCAGTTTTGATATTTAAAGTTATTAAACTGACAGTTTTCCTTACACATCCTGCTTTTAACTTTTATAATCCAATCCAGTCCATTCTAATTCCTCTTCCATAGGGTATGATCTTTTCTCCATTTCAATTTGAAGTGATCCACCCATCCAGAGAGTTGCTGTTAAGTCTTCCTCCCACTACACAGAGAACCACAGAGGGCTCATGTCCCCTGGTGTAATTGATATGGTACAAAAGGAAACTCTGCATTGTGATAACAATTTGATGTGTAGCACAGTTGCAGGCACAACTTCCTTGATTATGGAATTTTCAAAGCCTGTTGTTACAGCAGTAACTTGCAAACCTGAAAGGCAGGCTGGTACAATTTAGAGGAACTTCTAAATAAAACATTGCTGTGGCACCTGTGATTACCATGAGGTACCTAAGTTTGTCCTGGTTTTTGTTGTTAAAAGAAACTTGCTCTCAAATATTTTGAATAATTTCAAGCATCCTTCAGACTCTTCCTACATATCCCTGATGTTTACGCCCTCCTTTCTCAGAATATCTGTACGTTTGAAGCCTGGGGCAGTTGCTGTATTATCTCAATGTTCATGCATGTTTTTACAGGGTGTTGGGAGAAAGTATCATTTCCTGTAAGAAGCCAACTAACCCACTGAAACCTCCTTCTCCCCTTCATTTTACTCCTCGTTCAGAAAGCCATGAAACTGCTCTGTGGTGAATGGAGTTCAAATTAAGGAAACGTTGGTTGTAAAACATATTAAGCAGAGCTGTAAAATGAAGCTTGGATGTGATTGCCTCCTTTTATTAATATGTATCTCACAGTCTTTGAGTAGATTTTTCACAGCATTCTTAGCTTTTGGCAACTTGTTTCTCTGCTCATTTCACTTTTTACCTTACATTTTTGCAGTGAGAAGAAGAGAAAGCCAGCGTGGACTGATAGAATTCTATGGAAAGTGAAAAATCTCACTGAGGCTGTGTCAAAAGAAGGCGAATTCCCTGAAGAAGAGCACCTGGTTTCTGTGACTCTGAATAACTATGTCAGCCACATGAGCTATGGCATCAGTGATCACAAACCTGTCACTGGAACTTTCACACTTGAGGTGCTGTCCCAGTTATGTTGTTCAGAAAAAGTTCGTTTTACTCAGTGTTGCCTTAGAGCAGCTGATTTCCTAAACCATAACCTCTGTTTCATTCTGATCATAGTGAAGGCAGCAAATTGCTTTCAGGTTATTTCCAGTCAGTCCAGAGGCCCACAGGTGGCAGAGAATAACTTGAAAAGAGTAACTGAAAGAATGACAGACTTGACTGAGTTTAAACTCTGTCCTTTTGTGTAGATGAAGCCCCTTGTCTCAGAGCCCTTGGTGGTGCTGAGTGCTGAGGGTGAGTGGAGTGCAGAGCACGACGTTCTCATCCGCTACTCCGCCGTGCCTGAATTCCCCAGCAGTGCCTGGGACTGGATTGGGCTCTTCCAGGTAATGTTATCTCCTCATGGATAGAGATATCTGTCAGCAGAGATGGTGAATATTGACCGCAGGAGGTCGTTGAGAGTTTTAGAGCATTGTGATTCTTGCTAGTACAAAACTCAGAAATAGTTATGTGTCCTTGATTACTGTCAGTTTCTGTGTGCTGACAGTTCAGTTTCATACCATGTGAGTTCTTCCACACCCTTTAAATTCTCTGCTGTGGTGATTTATTTAAGTAAAATGTTGCAGAAGCTGTGAAAGGGTGTTCTCCTCTCTGAATGTCTGTAGTTCAAAAGATTTATGCAGCAAAAAAAGAACAAAAGTAAAAGTCAATGGAAGGGTGAGAGAAAACAGCAGTCACACCCTCTCAGAAAACAAAAGATTTGTGCATGCCTCCAAAATGTTTCAGTCCTGGAAGTCAAGTGTTTTAATTATTTCAGTGAAACAGTAAACATCTTTCACAACTTGGTTTTCATGTGGTATGGTTTTTGTTTCCATCAGAAAGTTGATGTTTGTGTCTTTCTCTGCAGGTGACTTTCAGGCATGTGAATGATTATGTTACTTATGCTTGGGTGGAAGATGATGAAATTTCTTCCAACAAAGACAGCAAGCAAGTAAGTCAGTTGTGTTTCTTTCTAATGTAGTTTCCCATAGAATAGCATTGGAGGTCTGTTCTGTATCCCCTTCCCCTTAGGGGTTCTGTATCCTCTTCCCAGTTGAAGCTAATTGGGAACAATATTATTGTTTAAAATCCCTCTTCCTAATTCTTCCTGTTGAATGTTTTAGTCCCTCTTTAAAAACTATTGTCTGTTACAGAGTTTTGTAGTAGTGATTACCTAAAGTGATTTAAACCAAACAAATAAAAATTATTTTGATGCAAATGATAAATATCCAGAAATACTTCTCTGAACAAATAGAAGTTGAAATTGGGAATTGCTCTGCTGTTGCCACCAGGAGGCAGCTCCACTCCCTCTGCTGCTCTGTGGCTTTGTCCCTTCCCTTACAACCACCCTGGGTCTCTCCTCCCTTCTCACTGAACCCAGCCAGCTTGCTGACATGGTGTAGGATATTCCTTCTCCTCCCTGATTTAATTTTCAGATGGCTTCCTGAGTTATTTCTGTCCTCATCCGTTTTAGCTTACATTTTAAAACGTGCTTATAAATAGCAAATACTGATTTTGATGGTGTCCTGAATGGCTTTTTTGGAAACTTCTTTTTCTGTGGAAATTGCTCATTGCCTGTTCTTGTTCTTGCCAGGTTTACATGAGTGCTTCAGAAATACCTGCGATGGGAGGAGAATTTTTGCTTTGTTATTATAGCAATAACTTGCAGTCAATAGTTGGCATCAGTGAGCCTTTTCAGGTAATACATTTGGGAGCACTGATTAATGTTGATGTGATTTTAAAACAATGTTTCTTTTGTTTTCATATCCATCTGACCATAGGTCTGTGCAGCTGTGTTAATCCTTGGGAAAGTGGCAGCAGGAGGAATTTTAGAAATTTAGATATGTCCTGACTAAAAAGAATTTGCTGATGTGCTAAAAGACTCCGAGTAGCTGTTATGGCATCACACAGCAGTGAAATAAGCCAGGTTTCTCTGTCTCTCAGTGTTCACTTTTGGAACTTCAGGCTCTGTCACGTTAGGTCCCCAGTTGCTGTAAAGATGACAAACCAAGTGCTGCCAAATTTCTGGCTGATTGTAAATGAGCTTTTTGTGCTCCAGTCTATGACTTGCACACCAATGTTTCCTGTAAATTGTCACTTGAATTTGGGAAAGCTGGGACAGCTGGACTCAAGTTATTTGATTAACAGGCTTTGTTTAATTTCTGAAAGGATGACTTAACCTACCCAAACAAGATT
Source organism: Orthonyx spaldingii (assembly GCA_013397795.1). Taxonomy (NCBI): domain Eukaryota; kingdom Metazoa; phylum Chordata; class Aves; order Passeriformes; family Orthonychidae; genus Orthonyx; species Orthonyx spaldingii. The sequence continues at coordinate 788,736 of VZTJ01000926.1, read as the reverse complement.
AACTGACCAAGCATTGCTGCTTCTACACAAGCACTGTTTTTTCCAGAATGATTTTGTTTGTGCATAATTTTTCATGCTGTCATGGCTGTGTTGATGTGTTGGGGAATCATTGCAATAGGAATTCTGCTTTATTAATGATGAGGATGAAGGAGTTTTAGGAGCCTTTGAAACTCCAGTGCCTTAGGAGATACAATAATGAAAGTTTCTGGGCTGGCTGGTATCTCATTCCTATTTTATAGTATTATATTTTTTTTAGGTATACTATTCCTGTTTTCCTCTGTATAGGTGAGAAACATGTCCAAGTGGAATATTTGTGTTGTCTCTGAGCTTAATATCCATCAGAAACTCTGCAGGATTCTTGCCTTTCTTTTTCCATGGCACTTCATGTTTTAATATCATAGTAGTGGATTTTTTACGAGATTTTTTAATCTCAATTTTTAGTAATAATGACAGGCATGTGTATCTAATGGTATAGATAATACAGAGCAACCCAGTGCTTCTGAATTGTTAATTTGTTATTTATCTTGTCTTTCTCCCAGATTCAGCGTAGCAAAACACCAACAGAAAAGGATCTGCCAGAGGAAGAGAACAGTTGGCTCCAGAAACCTGACAATTCAGAATCAGGTGGTGATTCTGAGAAAAGGAAGGACATTTAAAGGTCCTGGTTCAGGAGTCAGATGATTCTTTATGTCTTAGTGATTGTAAGCTTTTGCTCTTAGAAGATGGAGTAAGACAGGTAGGATTGTTCAGAAACTTTGTAAGCTCGTAGAAGATAATTTATTGTGGACATGGATATTTTTATTCTGGAGAGACTAACTCTCTTGCACTGGATGAGAACTGTAAAAATAGCACTTAAGGAATGCTGTATGTTTTAAGGTGGTAGACATTTCTAATACAATGATCTAACCCAAGGAAGTTGCAATGTTTAATAGATTTTTAGGCTTGTTCCTTTTTTTTGTAGAGGATGTTTTATTTAAGATGCAATATTTACTATGCTGTAACCACTTAATAATTGATTTCCAAATTTTGAGTTTAAAGAAGTTATTTAAAAATTATTTATTAGATACAGCTAGTTAGCTTGTTTTGAAATTTTATTTGACTTTCAAATGTAAGCTAATTACCTTTTGGGAAACACCAGTGACAACAGGTCACATGAGAACAAAATCTTTGGAGTGTGTAAAGTCTCCTTTGGTAGATCCTTGTCTTCATGCCTTACTGAGAACTCTTTGTAGGATTTTCCATTTCTGATTCTTCCAGATTGAAATATGTTTATCAAAATGCACTATTCCTGATTTTTAAAAATTCTTCTTTTATAAAACAATGAAGCAATTTGCCTATTGCCTTTCTCCCCCTCATTAAAAAAAAGTGGAATAAACCCATTTTTATACCAGTCCCTGGCTTGGAGTTAGCCAGGATCCCACAACTTTTGAAGGACATTGCAGAAGTCGAGAAAAGTGAGCAACCCGTGGTTGATGAAGCATTTGGCATAATCTTTGAAAATTGTAAATCTCTTCAATTTATAGCAATCAGTCAGTAAACTTTCTGTTTTTCTGGAGGTGCTCAGACCTTACTGTATCCTGTGCACTTGAGGGTGGAGATGGAATAAGAAATTTCATGTACCTTTGGGAACCTGAAATGTAGTTAGCTTCAGAAAGCATCTTGTTTCTTGATAAGAAAATAGAGATCTTTGGAAAGGATGGGAAGGGGCACCAACATTCCACAGAATCTCAGACTGCAGTGCTGGAACAGGGCACTTGTGAGTCTCCTGTGTTCTACATCCACAGCTCCCTGCCAGGTGTGGTGAGCAGAATTAGCTCCTCCTCACTGGCATGGTGGTTAGGGGTGGAAAACAGCAAATTTGGCTCAAGTGGAAGAGCAAAGAGTGTTGGGGTATTTTTGCTGGAATACTGCTTCAGAACTGAGTGGATTCCTTTTTGCTCTTTTTCTCAAAGCCTTATTTTCTTCAGGGTTGTTTTGAGATAGAGAGTTAACACTTTGATAGGACATTTGTTTTGCTTCTGTCATTCACTGTATAAAATCTTTTCAGGCCCAGGTGTCTTTGTGTCCTGTTGAAGCTCTGACATAGGTTTTCTGCTTAGGTAGTTGCAGTGGGGTTTAGGAACACTTGGCCTCTGTAGGTTTTAGTTGTATCTCACTTGATGCTTGGTGTTGGGAGCTGTTCCCAGTTGTGAGTAGTGAGGGCAGGTTCAGAGGATACTGTGTTCATTGCATGGATCAACACTGCCTGGAGGTTTACAGTCTGTACATTCCTGGTACACTTTGGAACAATATTAGAAACAATTTTCCCGTTTATACTGCTCTCCCAAGAATTTGTGTTGCACTGAATCCTTCAGATATCTGACTTCTCATGGCAATTAGGGCATCAGACAAATCCCTGTTTTGAACTGCAGTAACTTCTGCAGCTCCTGAGTTTCTGGTTTCACTGGTGTAACTGTATGACCATTCTCCATGCAAGGAGATTCTGTGGAGAGCCCAGAGAGCAGTGGGCTTTGAATTCCAGACCACAGCTGGCGATTTACTGTGGACCAAGATCCAGTTTCTTCTAAGTAGGGTGCATCTGCTGGGCAGGAGCAGCTCAGAGGGAGCCATGCAGCCTCTTTGCAGGGGCAAGACACTCGAGATCCTTTGTGCTTGTGGGAGCTGAGAACCCTCTGTCACTGGACACAGAAGCTGCATTTTGTAAACTGATCCTTTGAACCACGGGACTTCCCGGAAAATGCCCACAGCAGCTGGGATTGGAACTGCTTGTGTGTAAGGAGGATGCTGCACACAACTCTGCACTTCTTTCTTCAGTATTATGCACACAGAGGCACTTTTGTTTACTACTGTTACCTATGGTAGCTTTTCAAACTATTCCATGACCTGTAATGATGCAATTTCTGATGAAATTTATCTTTCTTAAAACACCTTTAATTGGATGGTATAATCACTGGAAATGTTTTTATACTCATGTGTTTTCTTTTCATGTACCTCTAAAATAAATCCTGGCAGTGAAGTGTTGTGCATGGCCTCTGTTCATTTGAGAAGGAACAGACTGGTTTGGGTGGGGAGGATAATTTGTAACCTTTTTCCAAGGAGCTGGTTTTGGTTGTGTTTAATGCACAGATAAAAAGTATTTTAGAAGGAAATCAGTAAGAACACGAGGCAAGGCTTTGGACTGCCAAGAGGAGCAAGGACAAATGCTGTATTTCCTTTGCACAAAGGAGATTCGTCTTATTTTTTTCCCTATTTCAATGAAACCAGTATTAAATGCTCTCGTGGTTTTCCATCTTCTGTCCTTTTTCCCTCATTGTAAAAATGCCCAGACCACTTAAATTTCTTTCTTAATTTTTGAGGACAGGTTCTTCGAATTTCACTTTTTCACAGTGAAATTTTTCACAGTGTGATTTGAGGTGTCTCTTTATGGAAGATCTGCTGTGTTATGCTTCATATTTTAAATTCTGTATTTTTTAATCTAAATTTGCACTTGATTGACATCTAAAGGTAACTTTTCATAACTCCCTACTGTTGGAGAATTTATTTTCAAATGAGAACTACATCTCCTAAGGAATGTTGTCCAGTGTAGCCTCATTTAACTTCCATACATTTCTGATTGCTGGCCAAGCTCAGGATGTGCAGTGTATCATTGCACACAGATAGTACAGCTCTGTGTAAACAGGAAATATTTCTAAGATGTCTTGCGTGTTTGTGAGACCCTAAAAATACATCCTGATAAAGACCATTGTTTCTACTACCACTGCTTCCTTCTCTGCTCCTGGACACTCAGTGACACTCAGATGAACTTGTCTTAATTAATATACTGCAGTGGAAAGGCCAGTTGAACAAAGCTGGAGTTAGGTTTTCCTTGAGAGAGGAAACGATACCTTTTTTGAGAACTCTGCGTTGCCAACAGGAAACTTCCTGTGGCCCTTTCTGCCCCTGGATGTAGGGATTGTTGTTTGAAAGTGATTGACACAAAATTTCTATTTAATACACAGTTACTCTGGAAAATGATCTGCTCAGGAGCTGCCCTGAACTTGTCTAAATGCTTCAACTTGAGGAACATCATCCATCTGTGGTTGTACATCCCACCTCCCTGTCTTCATGGGAAACTGTCATCTTCCACTCACAAGGTCTCTGCAATTAAAAAGAAAATTGTGCAACCCAGAAAGTAGCAAGAGAAATCTGTGTGGGAACTGTTGAACACGGGTTGGGAGAATCACTGGAGCACAACAGTGAAGTGTGAGATCAACGCAAACTGATGAGAGGAAATGCAGAGGTGCAGGAAAAATTCAGAAAATGTGAACATAGGCACCACAAAAGGATGAAAAAGAATAGCAAACGTTTTAGCCTGCTAACCATGCTTTGGCAGTTCTCAAGTACAGATGTCAGCTCTGGTAGGGAATGTTTCAGCATCATTTATCAAATACCAGTTTCACTGTAACTGTGGTTTTACAGCTCAGGCTCATCAGACACCACACGATGCTCCTCTGTGCCCTTTTTTATTTTACTCTTTCTTTTAAATTTTTTTTCTTCAGCTTCTTTCTACTCTCTTTACCTTTTTTTTTCCCTCATGTCACTCACTGGTAGCCCATTTTCACAAGTTTTTTTGCACGTAATTCTGGTATCTGCATCACAGGAGCCATTCCACTCACACAGCTCTGGTGTTCTGACCTTTGTGATTTCTGTCCATAGAAAGGGGAGATAAACCAGGCTGGTTATTGCTCCATATTACTGAGTAGGGTGGGTTTGTTTGGGGAAGTGACAGTGTTGGATTTTTAAATGTGATAAAATCTATTTTTTTAGTAGAACTCTGCACTGAGAAGTTAAGTGCTCAAGGAAACAATTGTTGGACTGGAACAATCTTGTATTTAACAGCCAAGGAAGCATAAGAACAATTCCAGATCTGAAACACAGAACAGTGACTGGCCCTTTCTTTGCAGTTGCTGAACAGAATGGTGTTACCTGTATCTGCTCTGGGGTGGACAGTGCTTGTTAACCTTATTAATTAATCTTGTTAATGCTTTCTTGGCAAGTCCTAGCAACTGGAGTTGGTTTGTAGTGGAGTTGAAAATTCAAATTTGGCTCTTCCACGAAGATGGAAGGAATTTATCTCCTCAGCAAATCTTAAAATATCTGAAATTTAGGCTGATTTTCTTTCCCCCAGGCACAGGCAGGATATCTGATATCTTTTTTGGAGGGTGATAGGTCTGGCCACTCCATTAATGCCTTGTAAAGCTCTGTAATTGCACTTAAACCAGTGTTCACCAGATTATTTTTCTCTGATTTGTAGGAATTTTCCTGCAGTAAAGTGCAAATTAATTTCCTTTGCCATGATTAGTTAGCTACTCAAGGACTCAATTAATAATGATTCCGTTCTGCAGCAGTTTGCAGAACTTCCTGTAGTTACCATGAGAGCAATCAGGATTTTCTATTGCTTGCTCTTGGAGGCAAAGATGAATAATTTTTTCTACACGAAATCTCTTGGTAGTTTTTTGAAGTCCACCATGGGATTGTTTCGTGCCAACACCTCTGAAACAGCATCCGCAGCGACCTGACTTTTCTGAGCCCGGTGGGACAGAAATGGAACATCAACAGAGTTGGAGGCAATAAACACAAGCATAAATTTAGGCTTCTTGGAACTGTCGTGGCACATTGGAATGAGTGGAAACCAGTCTTGAACTTCATTGTTTCAGCTCACACCTAACACTTGGTATAAATACAGAGCTTCATCTTTTCCTCTCACAGCAGGGCACTGAACTGCGCTTAGCCAAGGTGGTCTGCTGCTGCTGCACACTGAAATCAGAACTATCCATAAGGAGCAGAGGGATTTACCGGCTTTCCTTGGAAAAATGGAGCTGCAGATTGAGCGTATTCTGACAGGAGAAATCATCCGCGTGGTCGGCCACAGGACAGAGCGCAAGACTGTAAGCCTGGGGTTTATTGTTCCCTGTCCCCCTCTGGTGCTGGTGGTTACACAAGAACCAACTTGGGTCTGCACTGAGCAACTCCAGGGCAAGAACGTGAGGGTTTGCAAGGCTGGATGGTCATTGGAGTGGCTGTAGTGAGCAGTTTTATCTCTCTGGGATGGAATTAGTAGCGATGAAGTGAGTGGGAGTTTAGAAAATCATTAAAATGTATTTCCTGTAGAAATACTGCAGTGTGGTAAAGTTGGTGTTTGGCCTGGCTGTAGGAATTCTGTCAGAATTCTGGGAGCATGTTCAAACTGCAGAGGAAGGGAGAGAGCTTTGAAATAGTTACTTTGTTCCTCTTCTGTGCCAATTGTGCTGTCACAGGGTGCTCCTGCCTTGAATGTTACGGGAAGGTTCACATATGGAAAATTCAGGGTATGGTACAGGGACATATTAACAGACTATTGTGAATATCCCAAGGAACTGACTGCTCTGCTAACTTGGGACTTTATTCAAGGTTTGTATGTAAGCAGGTGGAAATTCATGAGCTGATCTTTTCTGGTTTGACATGAACAGTTGAGAAAGACAGTACTTTTCCTAGAATAATTTCGGTTTTCTTGGAGTGAATGGCTGTTCTGTGCGTTTTGCTTCAGAATATTTTCTATCTGCATTTGTATAATTTTTAATTAAAGGAGTCTAAAGAAAAGGAGCAGAGTAAAATTTAAAATGTTTAGAAGTACCTAACTGCAACTGTGAATTTATCTCTCTTTGTCATAGCTATTTAAAACCTGTTTAACAGATCTTCAGCTCTGGTAGAGCCATCTTGTACTGAAGTGCACATCTGTGCATGTTGCTGCTGCTTCCTAGCATTGTCTTTCTAGTGACTAATCTGAAACTCAATCTGAAAATTAGCTGAGACATTTACTGTGTGGTTACACAATTGCCAGGTAGAGGCATTTTACTTCAGAAAAAACTCAGAGCTCCCTCTGCCTTGTTGGCAGAGGAGACAGTGGCAGTTCTGGTGTTCTCTGGTTTTCAGTAAATCGCTCAGGAATGTTACTGACTTACTTGTAGTGACAGTAGGGGACACTGGCAGGACTGAATTGTTCCCAGGGGGAAATGTTCCTTTAAACCTTACCATCTGCCAGGGGCCTGGGGAATACATCAAAGAGAGAAAAGGTATCAGATCAGCTGTCTAAAAAGTTTTAGACACTTATTAACATTCCATGAAAGGGTAACTTGCTACTTTGAAAACAGTGTGTGTCAAGCACTGTTGGTGCTGCATGAATGGCCAGAGAGAGGTTTCTGATGTCCTGTGCTTTAAGAGAAACTTTAAGATACTTTAAACTTCTGCAGGAGTGGCAAGGGCAGAGCTTTGCTGTTTCAGCTCAGTGCGGTTCAGGCTGTTGGAGTTCAATGTGCAGAATTTCCTGTGGATCCTGACGAGACTGCCTCGGGTATTTCACACCTGTGTGGGATGAACCAACCTGCTGCTCACACAGCAGATGGTTACCTGAGCTCTGGAGCGAGCTTCACCCTGCGTCCTTCCCAACAACGTGCACTTTTGATGACTCCCACAGCCAGGCGTCAGCCAGGAGGGGCCAGGTAGAATCACCGGCAGCTCTCGAGGTTTATCCTGTCCGTCTGGAGCAGACAGGTGCGTCTGCCACAGCTCTGCGCAGAAGCTGCTCCGCAGGATGCCGCGGACAGCGTGACCAGCGCGGCCGGGCCGGGCCGGGCCGGGCCGTGGGGCGAGGCGGGTGCCGGTGGCGGCGGAGCGGCGGGGCCGGTGCAGGTGAGGGCGGAGCAGCGGCCCGCAGCCCGCATGCCCGGCGCTCGGACATGCTCACTAGCGGCGCG